>VDFB02281492.1:491973626-492095460 GCA_007258455.2 Sequoia sempervirens | reverse complement strand
CTAACAAGATTTCTGGAAGCTAAAAATAGCCTGCGAGAGTTAAAAATAGCCTTTCGAAGAATTATTTTCAGCGAAAAATCCGAGATATGGGTTTTTTCCAGAAAAGGATTCTAAGACAACCCAGAACGTCAGATTTGCGAAAATTCAACTTCTACTTGATCGTACAGAGAATTTTCACTTGAGAGAATTAGTAACTCAAGAACGAATGTTCTGAAGTTAAAAATTCGTGAAAAATCAAACGCACAAATTTAACTCGAGGAAATTATACGAGAATGATCCAGATACTGAGACTTGTAGAATTCGCCAATTTCAGGAACATGCAATTTGTATTTTGAGAGAAATCTGAGATTAAAGGATGAAAAAGACGTTTTTTGATGCCTTCTTTGTGAAAATCGCCCAAGATCTTTTCAGATAACTGATATTTGTGAACTTGAATCTGCAAAAAGATAAGTTAGAAAAAATCGCCTCTGAGAATTGATGTAGATTTTGCCTTTGAACTGGAAGAATTCGCCTTTGAAATGAAAACCACGAATTTCCCTGTCTTGAATTTGCGCCTTTGTGAAGAAATTCGATTTTCTCTGAAGAAAATACGAATTTATATTGAATTTGAGGATTTGCCTTTGAATATGAAATTCGCCTTTGAATCTTTGAAGAATTGCGAATTTTATTGAATTTATGAATATGCCTTTGAGGAATTTGCGAATTGTTTTGGATGAATTTGCTTTGAAGATATGCGCCTTCTCTTCTGAAGAAATACTAATTTATCCTTGAAGTTTGCTTTGAAAACTAATAAAATTCGATTTCCCTTTTGAAAATATGAACTTGCTTTTGAAAAATACGAATTTCACTCAAGATTGGATTTGCTCTTAATGAAATACGAATTTCCTTTTGAAAGCTTTATGAGTAACAATGAAGATGGCGCCATGTTAAATAAGAAGAAATTCGCACCAATTGGTAACTGCAAGAATTGAAAACCCTAACAAGAATAGAAGTCCTCTGATTGGTTGCCTTTCAGTTCCACTGCCACTGACTGGAAGTTCAAATTTGAAATAAATAATAAAATATTTATTATCATGCAAGGGCGCCAAAAATAGAAAATCGCCGTCTTATGCTAAAATGACAAATATTCTGAACTTCAGTTGACAATTTTGTTGAAGCTCTGAGATTCATCGTCAGACTTCAACGATTCTGAAAAGTCATCTTTTGAGCATATAGGCGTCCATTTGCTCAAGATACTTCATTTTTTACTAACTCCCTATTTTATAGCTGACAGCACTGTCACGACTGGCCAACTTCAACACTGATTTCCGGATGACCGGGTGATGCTGAGACTGATCTGAAGAATTCATCGGAAAGCCTACTGAACAAGAAAGAAATGTCTGCTGGGAGACACTACTGCAAAATCCATCGTTTAACCCCTTGAAAAATTAGGCGCCCCTGATTAAATTGCTTTTACGGGTTCCAGACTTGGCCATTTCTCAAACTGCCATCTGACACTTCAAACAGCTGTCGACGGTGAACGGTGAACCCTGCTGACAGGAAACGAAGCTCACTGGATAACTGGACACATTCTGCATCCAACGACTGTATGCACGACACCTGAAAGCTGTGTTAAGGGCCTCAAAAGTAAAAGCGCCCTTGGCTCTTAGTTGCACTGATGTCATTTTGATGAAAACCAAACGTTCATCCAAGTACCCTTCTTTGACCTCTAATATCTGGAGCTGGGATGACCCAATTCAGGCACTATCTGTTTTAATGGACAGCTAGAAGGGCCCACAAGAGAAGTCTCTGGAGGTGACGAAGCAAGAAAACTGCTTCTAAGACCTCGAAAACTCCAGTGCGTATTTTATTTAAAATTACCGCTCCAGACTTGGCCATTTTCCAGACGTCTTCACTTTGCAGTATTATACTAAAGACCTCGCACGTACGAGCGACTGCCAAATCCTGAAGGCTGATGGCAAGGCTCGTTGGATAGATAAAATGATAACGCTCAATAGTTGTGAAGACTTCGAACGCGAACGGGCTCATCTGACAGGCCTAAAGGCTAGGCGCCTCTAGACTGTGGAAATACATTGAAAATCATTTGTTGGTTCGCCCGTGAAATTACATGCTTGGTAGAATCACCGCCACGATCATCTGGAACGTCGGATCGACAGGCAGGATGATGCATCGCGGAGCTAGGCTAGAGTAGCACTGAAGTTAGGAAGACTCGGTCTGCAAATTTCACCATCTGGAGGGTCCTTTAATCCAGCGCCGGGCTGTGTACTTGCACCGGGAATCAACGGAGAAGCTCAGAAACGTGAAAACTCCATTTTAAGCTGATCTTTGGATGACTGCCACCGGAGTTCTGAGACTCGGATGACTATGCTTGACATCTCGTCGGACAAGCAGACTAGTCGAGAACAAATTGACTGTATCCGCCATCGAAACTATCGAGATTTACCCCCTCTTTAAGATGGGCGCCCTCAGGCTAGAGGCGCGCTTTTGCCTGAAAAAGACACATTTCTCACATCTGGAAATTTAGGAATCTCAACTTCTGTCGCTGTTTTCCGGAGCTGTGGGTCTCAGATTGCTTTGCTGGATAGCTTGATGGATAGCTAGACTGATTCTGAAGAGATTGACTGGATGCTTGAGCACTTTCAGCAAGATCCTGACCTTCAAAAAGTTGGGCGCCCCTGGGCTATACTTGCACTTTCATGCTTTTTCCTGAGAAATCTTTATAAATTGACCATTGAAAACTCTGTTTCGATCATTGAAATGACCGCATGCAACTTGAAATGTTGTCGTGAGATGCTCCTCCATCGTGAAAAACTCCATTCTGAGTCTCTGCTTCAGGTTCTGTTCAATATAACCGACTTTGATTGACAAACTATTGACAAAAACTCCATGCTTGATATTGCCCAAAACTGGGTTTTACATCATTTTAGCAAGATTTAGACTTTTTAATGCAAAATGCCTTAATGAAGCAAAAAATTTGGTTTGGGTACAACAGTTTGGACAACTTTTTTTGCAACTACTAAAAGTAGCCTTGCCGAGAAGTACTTTTTATGAAAATTTTTGAGACGTGGGTTTTGTTGGGAATAATTTTCTAAATGGACCCAAAATGTCAGAAATTCCAAAAAATCACTTTTCCTTGTGCATGCAAGAATTTCTCGAGGCAGAAGCTTTAGAAGCAGCAAAGCACTATTTTTCTTGAAAAATTTTGAGACATGGGTATTGTAGGCGCTTCGAAGCTAAACAAACCCAGTTTATCTATTTTTCAAAATTGTGACTCTTTTTTGGAAATCCTAAAAAAGGGGTAGCGGGGCTACTTCTCCTAGAAGAATCTGACATGTGGGTTTTGTTGAAACTGTTGTGCTAATCATACCCAAAAGGTCAAATATGTGAATAACTATCGTTTACTTGGACATGTAAGAAGATCTAAGACAAGAATAGACGAAAAGACAAGAAGAAGTTTGGAAGTTATAAACTACCTCTCTAAATCTTCAAGAAAATCACGCCTGGAGATGTAAACTCTGATATATTGTCCCTCTATGCAACTTGTTCTTGAAAACATGAAGAACGCTGTCAATGGCTTTTGTCAGATCCTTCAAATGATGTTGGAGAGAAAATATGTGTTTGAGCTCTTCAACCTGCAAGAAATAATGAAGAATGGACGCCTAGGCTTTGATAATATCAATTTGGAGTTGCAAGCATCAATTAGGGCATCCAAATCATGATTGGGGGAATCACTTATGTGATTGGAAGTTAATAGAAACTATCTCATCCTATTTTGGCATGTTTTGGCATGAAGGAGCTTTAAAATATCTTACGTCAACCTGGTCTGACTTTGACTTCAGGCATCTAAGTTGAAGAGTTGAACTTTTTTTTAATTCTTTTTCTATGATGAAGTACCTCCGTTTGATCTTGATTCTGGTTGCTCGATTGATCTTGAAGTGTTGTTGACGGATCCATTGCAGAGTTTGATCAACTCTGAAGAAGTGTGCTCGTGAGCTACAAAGCTTAAAACCCGAATCTGATGCCTCAAAATCTTGGGCGCCTTTTCCTAAAAGGGTGCACTTTTCATCAGACTTAAGTCATTTTTTTGGATGCTTTTTAGTTCTTCCAATTTGACATTCGATGCTTTGATCTGAGATCACTGATGACTGATGATTCCGATGAACATGTTGAAACATGGAATGGATAAACCAGTTCAGTCCTGGAAAGGATGACTGGCTTTGCGAGTTATGAAAGTCATTTTAGAAGTCCCAAAAGTTTGGGTGTCATTGGCCTATAGGGGCGCCTTTGACCTTTTGTGTTGTAATTTTGAATTTACAATCTTTCATGAATAGCCCTAGTTTGATCTTTGTTGTCAAATGTTTGATTTATTTGTTGAACTTGCTGAAGGTGGCATTGCTGAGATTGATCAAGATGGAGGACTTCCTAGAGGTCACAGAGCTTGAATATTGCATCTGACTGCCCAAAAGTTTGGGCGCCTATTTCTAGGAAGGTGCAATTTCCTTAACACTTAGCCAATTTTTCATGTCCTTCATCTTGCCTTTGCATTCGTGCTTTTGCTCGATCTTCGTTTGTGAATGCTTGATAGTTCCTGTGAGCTTGCAACTGGATTGATAGCAAAGTTGAAAGGATACTGAGCAGATTCCTTGAAGAAAGCAGTGGCTGAAAAGTTCAACAGGTGAGTCAAAATGATGGGCGCCCTTGGCAGCAGGGGTGTGTTTGCCTTGATGTGCACTGATTTTCCCTCTGTTTTGCATGCTCGAATGATCAATAGTTGTCATTGTTTGATGTGTCTTATAGAATGGCAAACAGGTTTGTTGCAAAGCTTAGCTAATGCTGGGGAGATCACCTGAAGATAAGCTTACTCAAAAATTGACATTTGGATAGTCTCATTCTTGGGCGCCGTTGAGCTATAGGGGCACTTTTTTTATGTTTTGATTGCTATCTTTAATGCTATTTGCTTTCAGCATCTTCTGTCTTCGCCTCCGTTGTTGGTGATTGATGAATTAGGTGAACTTGCTTGATGATGCGTATGAAAGCCAAAAAAATTATGGAGATGGTTGTCCCAGAAAAACTTGAAGACTGCCTTTGACCTCTTGAACTCATGGGCGCCCCTGGTCATTAGGGGCTCTTTTGATTGCAACTTCATCATTTCCTGTAAGATCTTCACCTCTTCATGCTTCGCATTTACCGTTGTAGCTCAACTGACTTGATCACCGTTGTCGACGACATGAACGCGTTCACCTTAGCAATTGCTTTCACCATGCTGCGTGTACTGGTGTTTGAAAAATTCGCCAAGGCATTGATCGTATAGCATATAGCATGTAGCAAGGCATCCATCTTCCAGACTTAGAAAATTTTCAGCATTTTCCAATTTTTGAAAATCTCCTCCGTTGCGAAGCATCTTTTGAGCATTTTTTACCATGGATTCTTCCTTGAAGCTTTTGAGGCTTAGATTTTGATACCTGGTACTGGCCATTCTGCCATCAATGGCCGCAAATGTCCTATCATTCTTCCTGAAAAATGAAAATAGACCAACCAGAGTAAAACATACTTTTTGGTGATTTTGACTTGACCAGTGTGATCGTGAAGCCAAATTATCCTATCAAAATCATTTTCAACTAATTTTGGAAAGGTCCTATTTTTAGAGGTTTTCCTAAAAATAGGGGTATGAAACCCTAATTTTCAAATTTTTAGAAATTTGCAAGTATCTTCCTTGACATAAACCCACAAAAAGCCTATGTTTTGTTTGACCTAAAACGAACTTTTGACAACAATTTTACATGATTTGGATCATTTTAATCAAAATGCCTTATTGAAGCAAAAAATTATTTTGGGTACAACATGTTGAAATGCCAACTTACACAGTTGGATAAAGGTGGGAAAATTCTATATCATTAACAATCACCAACAAAGTGAGAACCAATTGCCTTCATACTCAAACCAACATGATAGTAAAGTGTTTGACGAAATGCTTGAGCAACTAAATTGGTTAAATTCAAAAAAAATTGCATAGAAAATTGGGGTGGATTATTTCATGGTCTTTATGGATGACTATACTAGAAAAATGTGGGTCTTTGGGTCACAAAAATTAGACATTTGAGAAATTCAAAGGATTTTGATCCCTTGTAGAAAGGTTATGACTATTTGGATGGTATTGTCAATGACAACAAAGTTTAGTTGGAAATTTCATTAGATGGACATAATGAGTGCCTTTATTAATGGAGATCTCAAAGAAGTTTACATGACTCAACAAGATGTATATGTTGCACTTGGCCAGTAGTAGAAAGTGTGCAGACTTGTCAAATCCCTATATGGTTTTAAACAAGCTCCTTGAGCATGGTACATCAAGATTGATGAGTATCTCCTTAGTCATGAATTCGTCACGAATCCTTATGATCCCTCAAAGAGAAAGTGGGGAGATTGTAATTTTGATTTTTTATGTTGATGATTTTTTCATCAAAAGGAGTTCTCCACAAATGATTGATGCAACAAAGAATGATCTCAAATGATCATTCAATATGACAAATCTTGAGCTTCTGCATTATTGTCTTCGACTTGAAGTGTGGCAATAGAAGAATTAGATTTGTCTCTCAAATGAAATGTGCCAAGATATTGCTCAAGAAATTCGGAATGGAAGATTGCAAACTTATGTCAACACCCATGGAGATAGGCTTGCAACTTTCTCGTCATGATCCATCACCTTAGGTGAATGCTACTCTTTATCGTTAGTTGATTGGGAGTCTCATCTACTTGACTTATACTAGGCTTGATATTAGAAATGTTGTCAACTATCTGTCGAGGGTGATGTAGGAATCTAAGGTTATTCATTAGAAAGCAAGAAAGCAAGTTTTGAGATACATCCATGGTATAGTGGCAATTGGCCTAAAATACAAGAAGAATGCATATTTTTCTTTGTGTGGATACATGCATGTGGACTATGCAAGTTCAGTGGACGACATAAAGTCTACTTTAGGCTTCATTTTCTTTTTGGGATCTAGTCCAATATTGTGGAGAAAAAAGCAAAACACTGTTTCTTGCTCTTCCACAAAGGTAGAATATCATGCCACAAGTGGAGTTGTTTGTGAGGAAATATGGTTACATCACATTTTGATTGGCATGGGTGTTTCTGAGATAGGTCCCACCACTTTGTTTTGTGACAATTAGAATGTGTTGAAGCTTGTTCACAATCTAGTTTTTCATGAGCATGTCCTAGAATATTGTTTTTCTTTATTTTACCTTGAAAACCCACCCTTTTTCCACTAAAATGACTGAAAATTGCTTTCAAATCTTGCAAATTCAGCGCTAACATGTGACTATGATGCACCATAAAGGAACTTGAAAATTTGTTGTTTTTACACACGAAAATCTCTCATTTAGGGATGAGAGTGGTGTTAGGGCACACAAAAGAAAATAGTAAAATAATTTTTAATTCATTTCGACATTTTTTAAAAAATGAGTGTAATTGCAAGGGGATGGTTGACATCCCCACCTATCTTAGGGATGATTGTCTATTACCACAAAGTCTTTGTGTTTATGGGTTGTTAGGGCCAAACCTTTTTTGATTGGGGATGGTAGGGGGACATTTCTGAGCTATACCTGCATCCTTGGAATGTCCTCGATATGGAGATGTGTCAAAAAATGTCAGGATGCATCTCCAAGGAACATAGGAAGAAATTGGTGGCAAATCATGTGGTTTCCGATCATAAAATCTCCTTTCTATTGGTGTGCTCTGTCATTAGGTTATTGTCATAAGAGATGTTAGTGGAATTACAATGCTTTGAATTCTGATGATATTGGTCGCAAATCACATGGCTTTTGACCACACAGGTTCCTTTCTATCGGTGTTCTTTCTCAATAGATTAGGCACCCAAGGGTGGTTGTACCTATATTTTGTAATGTTCCTCAACTCTTACACCATGGTTTTGAACCATCCAAGCTTTCCTATATCGTCAAGGAAAATATCAATGCATTGAGTAGCACAATGGCTCCAAAAAAATATTTGGGTGCATTGCCTCAAGTAATTTCTTAGCTGCTACACATACCATTGCATTGCCTATCACAATTTGTATGACGTTCTCCACATCCACCTCTATTACCACCTTGTCCAACATGTTGCAAAGGGTCTTGGCATTTTGAACCTAATTTGAGGCATTGGATTGGTTTTAGGAACAGCAACTATCCACTTGAAGCAATCAGGGAGTTAATTAATGTGTAGTTCCTACCATCCGTCCATCTACTAGACAAAACAGTGCAGCACTTTTTCTGGCAAACCCTCTTTTTTTACTACTATGATCTCCATGCATCTCACAATTTCCTCCAACAAGGGCCCACTCAAATCATAAAGTCTTGGTGCCTTGAACCCTTTTCTTGCTATGGTCAATGCATTACATGGTTCATCGATTGCCGAGTTTTGCAATTAGATGTGAAGGGCTTGAAGGGAAATAATTTGATGATTAAATTGTCTTATTGTGCTCAATTTACAAAAAATGGTTGTATGCAATGTGCATTGGTGTAGGTAATCTTGGTCTCTCTGGTATATGAGAAGCAAAGGAATCTGCGGATTATGATGAAAATGCATGGATTGGGAGATGGACCGTATTGGTTAATTACATATGGTTATTTTTTGGTCCTTTCAATCATCTACATGTTATGCTTTGTGGTTTTCGGCTCTGCTATTGGTAAGCTGCAATGGTTAATTGGTTTGAAGAACTTTTAGATAGAAATCATCTAAGGTGATTTATATTTTGGAATCCTTTCAAACTGACTTCTTTGGTGCAGGGCTGAAGTTCTTCCAGTTGAATGATTACAGCATACAGCTAGTTTTTTATTTGATCTACATCAACTTACAGATAGCACTTGGATTTTTAGCAGCAACTGCTTTTTCTAATGTTCAAATAGCTACAGGTATTACAATAGCAATCTGAAATCAAAACCAATTTCAGTTCTGGGTGGACTTTATTTGAAATGTGGTTTGAATGTAATTTTTTGTTTGCACGGTTCTCTATTTTCATTCAACTCTCTGATTATGGGCTTTTACTTGGCTATACACTGACAGTTGTTGGATATCAATATGTATTTGGATTTGGACTACTAGGAGCCTTCCTTTTTCAATTCTTTATGGAGGACACAAGTTTTCCAAGTAAGTCAGTCTGTCTTGTGAATGAGATACATTCAAAAGTAATGCAACTTTAAAATTAATAGTATGATACTCTCTTTCTCACTGTCCAGGTATTGATTCTGATGTGGACTAACAGAATACACTAAATAGTAACATTTTTTAAACAGGTTGTCTTTGATATTATCATTAATTCATATAAAATAAAGTAAGATATGATTTGATTCCCTATTTAAACTCTGCCCAATTTGGTTTCTCAGAAATTTATCGACCAAGATCTTAATTTGTGCGTGCATTGATGGGTATGACTATATGATGATTATCTGGTTTAGAATTTCATGAAATAGCATCGGACATGCAGTTTATCAATTTTGGATTGAACTCCTTTGTGAGTTATTTATTTATACATTTGCAACCACTTTCCTTGGTGTTATCCTAGCATGATATGTGTTTTTCTGTGCAACAGAAAAACATGGGAGGAAAGAAATTGAAAATATATTTCAGAATAAATAACAACAATAGAGAATATAATGCAGCTGGGAGAAGCTAGGATAGAGGTTTCTTGCAGATGGAACAATAATTTTTCAATTGAAAATAATTTGACAGCATTAAAATAAAAGTTCATTCTTTTTCTGTTTGTCAGGAAACTGGGTCTTGGTTATGGAGCTTTTACCAGGGTTCTGTCTATATCGAGGGCTTTATGAACTGGCAGATTATGCTTTAAGAGGGGTTAATCAGAGAACTGATGGTATGCGATGGAAACACTTGAATGATCATGACAATGGCATGAAAGAAGTTTTGATCATCATATTCATTGAATGGTTAATTATACTTCCACTTGCATACTACTTAGACCAAGTAGTTTCTTCAGGAAGTGGAATCAGGAAGCATCCTTTATTCTTTTTGGACTCAATAGGGAAGACATGCCAACCATCCTTTCGAAGACCAAGTTTAAAAACACACAGCTCAAAATCAGAAGTAACAATGCAGATGGAGAAAATTGACATTGCACGAGAGGTCACTTTCTATCACTTTCTATGACATACATTCATGATTTTGGCTTTATGGAGGTTAATAGAACATTGATATTTTTATCATCCTATAAATTAAAAATATATATTGTAGGTCTGTTCTTGGCAATATAAATGCTGTTTTCTTGCATAATGGGAAGCTGACTTTATTTATCAGTTTGGTTGTGTTCAGTCTGGTAGCTGTGGTATCTTTGAAATCTGAAACACTGCCTTTTCTTTAAGATTCAATTGATAATTCTTGTCATATGTTGGTAATCAGAAAAATCCATATGTTTACTACTTACAAGGTTTCATAGATATGATAAGTATGTGATGCACCTATATGAATTTATTAGATAAGGTCAACAGAAAATTCTGTCATGTCACCCCAAGTACAATTCTCCCCACTATTATACAATTGGCTAATGGGTTTTCAACCTTGTTGTCTCACTATGATCAAGGCTCTAGGCATCTCCATACAAACAAAATTGGCAGTACCTCAATCTGATTAAGAAGTGTGCATATAGGATGAATTTTTTTTTTACTTAAAATCAGTCTGTGCTTTTTCTGAAAGACTACACCAGACATACCACTCTATTAATTTCATGCCATTCATCAGTTTCTCAGTTTAAGCTTAGTTTAGGATTCAGGGTTGCATGGTGTCCTTTTTGGGTTGAAATGCAACTGCAGTTAGACAAACCTGAAAATATTTTAAACAAGACAATGTAAAAGCTTCAGAAAACATAGCTGTGTAGGAAGTAATTTTGGTATAATGTTCCTCGACTTATAAAAGCACATGAAAGTAGTGATTAGACATTGTGTAACTTACTAAGGCGTATTTTCTTTCGGAATAAGATCTCTCATGTATAGTTATGTATGGGTGTTGTGTATGATGAAATATGAGTGATAGCCAATGTATATGTACTTTGATGAGTAATGAAAGAGTTCCTCTCCATCAATGACGAAGGCCAATGTTAGATACAGATACATTACCCTCAATATAAGAATATGAGAGAGTTCTACATGTTGCCATGCAATGTGAGTTTTGTGCTATATGCATAACCTTATTAGGACATAATTTTTGTCAATTTATTTATTCACTGAAAACCTTTCCATACTTAACTCTCCGCTCCTATATATGCGGATGATATTCTGACTTATGCTGCCCCTCCTGCAATGGCATCAATACACACTCGGCTACCTATTCAACCATATTATGCCACATGAGTCTCTCCATTCGTCTGAGTGATAACAGCCTGGAACTACTATCTCTGATGGCTTTCAGTATATGAGATTTTCCATCTACTTCAAAACTCATCTCCATCTCACGAAGTTCGAGAGTGAACTTCTCAATAGCATGTAGCCAGTTCATTTCCAGGACTACATCTATATCTCCTGTGTTCACCACATAATAATCAGCCTTAAAATTATAGTTATTTAGGCACAAGGGGAGATCCTTAATCATTCTATCACACTTAAGGGTGTATCCATCAGCTACCTTTGTAATGTCCCCTTCTCTATTGTGATCGATTCGGTTGACCGTTGGCCTATTCCGGAGACTCGTAGGCTACTTGGAGGGTGAAAATTAGGGTTTCTTGTTTTTGGAGATTGGATTGCGGATTCTTTCTGGGTTTTCAGAGAGCTTCGCAGTGGTATGGCCTGTATGGTGATCCGAGCAACTTCATGAATTTACTATTTTTAGTAAATTCTATTTTTGGCAGTGGCCCTGTGGATTTTAGTGCTGTTGGCTCTCTTCTTCAACCAATTTAGTTGGTAATTTGATTTTTGGCCTTTGGATGCATTTTCTGGAGAGATAAGTAAGTTGATTTAAATAATGTTATATTTTAATGTTGACCCCTTGGCCTAGCTTCATCACCTTAAAGTTGTTTTAAAAGGGGGACTCCAAGGGTGAATACCTCATCAGGAGGTTATTAAATATTTCTTGGCCAAATTATGTGATGCTTAAGGAGGGACGCCAACTTCAAGAAGCTTTATATTTTATTAAAAATCAAATATTGCCTTGGAAGAGGGACGCCATTCTTGGAGGGAAAATGAAGTCAATTCAAAGTAAAAAAGGGCGCACTTTCTAGAAGCTTCTGGAGATGCTTGCTAAGTCTATAAAAGGAGGCCTTCTCTCTTCAGTTCTTCATCTCATATGTTCAGTAAAGTTATGCTACTGAAATGGTGACAGAGTTGCTTCGAGGAAAGCACACCTCCTAGCTTGGCTCAGCTTCTTGCTTGAAAGATAGCAACTAGTTGAGAGGTAGATTGCAGTTGAGTTTGTTTCAGCATTGCATTTGAGTTCCTAGCATCTTAGTTTAGTTTCCTTGCATTTTAGTTATATTTTTGGAGTTGCTGAATATCATAGCTGATTGTAAGTTTCGCTCATATTTCATGAAATAAAAATAAAATTGTTTTGGCCATTGCATCTATCCATTTCTCTATGTGGGGCGACCATTCAAGCAAATTTGCAGATTTTTTTATGGACTCTTTGATTTTACCAAGGCAAATTGCCCTTTCTTGAGGGCCATACCATCTGGGGGTGTCTTGGGATTTGTGCAAGAAAAAAAAGGTGGCTGTAAGCTGTGGTTTCTTCATTGGGATTGGGCGCCATTGTCAATAGAAGCTATTGCATTTCGTTTCATGAGTTTTGGATGTGTGGGGAGTGATTTATATGCATTTTAGTGAGTTGTATTGCTGGTTACTTCATTTCAGTCACTGGTCTGTCATATCAGTCTTAGATTAATGCAATTTTGTGAGGAGTTTGAGTCTAGAGAGTCTTGTTAAGCATTGAGGAAATCATATATAATATTGCAGCATTGGAGAACTTATAATATTGGGCTTTGGCAAGCATTCTATCAAATTGTAAGTTGATTAGTAGTACTATCAACAATTCTCCTTTCTCTCTTTCACTTACTTTATTGTACTTTCCCCTGAATAAGTGGAAGAGGCTGGCTTGCCGCCTATTTACTTTCAGTTAGTAGTTCTTAGGGACCCTCTGACCATATGCTCGCCATCAATCGGCTCCATCCTGGTTAGAGTTACTTTCAGCTCAGCATGCATAAGATCCTCTGACCATATGCTCGTCTATCTTAGACGCATTCTTGGTTAGAGTTCCCTTCCAGTTCTGCATTTGCATCAGATCCTCTGACCATATGTTCACACCTTGCCCAACATCGGGATCCTAGTGTACATCCTTGGTTAGAGTTGTTTTCTGCATTGTTTTCGTTTTAGAGCTAACCTTAACGGGTGCGTGTTGATTGTAATTGTAATTGGAAAAACAAAAAAAAATTGGTTCGGTTCATTACAACCTTCACCCTTATGCCTCCAAACTCCTCAGTTATAAGTCCACGCTTCTCCACAAAGCGCGCATCTATAAAATTATGGGTGGCACCTGTATCCAAAAGAGTGATGACCTTTTGACCAACTAGGACACCACACAGTCTAAATGAAGCTTGCTGCTAGATACTAGTAAGCCGTCCCTCCTGAAGGTTGATTTCTACTGCCTTTTCCTCTTTCTTTTTTGACGTTTCATCCTTTGATTCTTCTTGTCCAGCTTGCTGATCGAAATTTTCAGATTTTAAATCTTCATAAAATTCCCACATAACTCGGTTAGCTTTGCCTTTAGGTCTTAAGGGGCAATCATGATTTGCATCATATGGACCTTTGCAGTAGAAACATAACTTCTTTTTGTGCAAATCATTCAATGTTTTACGATCAAATGGAGCTGCTGATTTTCCCTTTTGATCCCCTTTAAAATCTACTTTTTCTTTGTTCTTGGGAAATGTTTTATTGTCTCTAAATGAAGAAGAGCCCTTTTAGCCAAACTTGCTTGATGACTGGAACTTTCTTGAGGGGGCAGCAAGTTCCATACTCCTTGCTTTCTTCATTGCTTCCTGCAGTGTCGGTGGATCGAAAGCCTTAATCCACCCTCATAATGGTTCCAATAAAACCTCTATGAAGAGCACAACTAGCCTCCTCTCTGAAATGTTTGTCACCATCACGGATAACCTCTGAAAATCATTGATATAACTCTCCAGGCTGCCAATCTGCTTAAGTTGTGCCAAGTCCCTGAAATGAACCTATGGATCCTGTTTATCAAAACGATCAACCAACCTATCCACAAACTCCTGATAAGAGGTGATGCAATCATGCTGTAGTGTCACCATCCCGTGATACCACCAATCATGGGTTGTTCCCTCTAAATGTAACGTGGCATATTTGATTGCTTCTTCTTTAGACATGGGTCTAAGTGACAAGAAAGTGTTTAGCTTATGGATCCAAGATTGGGTCGTTACCTTACCATTGCCATGAAAATTGGGTAATGTGATTTTGCTAGTGGCATGCTTCAAGTCTTCTTTTTGGTTTCAAGGCCTATTCCCCTATCGAGACCTGTAATAATCAACCCTTGATTGCACAAACCGGTCAAAATGCATGTGCTCATGCACTTGAGGTGTCAATAATTGCCACTCATTGTTGGCTGCCATAATTGCATTAGCATATGCCGGACCTTCGGCTTCTTCAACATTCTCCTCAATTGGCTCTTCTCTCAGGAACGTGGGTCTAGTAGGTTGGTTTGCAGTACTGGAAGGTGCTCTCTGCACTCTCTGTGACCCAGCTACACTCCTATCATCATCCTGATCATGGGGTTGCCTTCTAGGTAAATTCAACTGTTGTAGAGGTGTTGTTGATAAAATATTTGATGTACTAAACATAGGAACGAAAGTTCCTTATATAGATTTACAAGAGACGATGTTTTTAAAAGAAACGATCGTAGACTGAAGACAAATTTAGAAACTATCTAAACTAACTAAAGACGACTAAGATGACCATTAATATTACATTATTTAATATATTTAATACCCTCCCTTAATGGTCATCATTCTAACTACCCACAAAAACAAAGAACGTTCTACCACAAAAGACAAGTGCCTGCCACTGACTTTGCCACTTGAGATGAGTCTGCCACTAACTCTCTCAAAAACTGCAGAACTTCTGAAAAACAACCAGAACTGATAACAAAACATCCAACCTGATGTTGGGTAACAAAGTTGTCCCTCCCTGTAGTAAGAGACTCCAAAAAAACAACTACCACGATTTTGAGGAAAAATCGCCAAACCCTCCAAACTTTTGCAGATGAGCATGATGCTCTAGAACAGATTGCAAGAAACCACGATTTTTGAGGACAAAATCGCAAAACTCTGAATCTGAAGTTTACAAAGCATCGTTTTTTCGGCAAAAAGGTAAAAAAATGGATCATCATACAAAACATCGTTTTTAAGGAAAAACGGTAAAACCCTTTCATGATTTTTCAGGCAAAAATCAGAAAACCTCACAAAATTTTTGAGAAAAATATTAAAAACCCTCAAATAATTTTTAAGGAAAAAATTATAAACCAACAAATAATTTTTAAGACAAAATTCTAAAATCCAAAAATATTTTTTTAAGGTAAAAAATTATAAAACCCATCAAGATAATTTTTATAAGGAAAAAATTATTAAAACCTACCAACATAATTTTTATGGAAAAAATTATTGAAACCCTTATCAACATAAAATCTCGATCCAGGTTGGAGAAATTCAACCCGAACATAGAGAGTAGCCACACGCAAAAAGGAGGTTGTGGGTAACACTGCAAAACTTGCGCAAAACAGAAAGGGTCGCGGGTGTTAGAGGGCCCGATCACAGGAGACCCTATGAACAACTTGTAGGAGACTTCGCAGAAATAAACCAGAAACCCGTTGCAAATCCTAGAACAGGGCCGTCGCGGGTTTAGAGGAACACAAAAACCGTTGCACCAAAAAACTAGAGGTCGCGCAGCTATAAATCGCGCCCAGAAGGTCCTCACGTGGCAAAAAACGCAACCACAGTATGCCCTTAAAATGCCAGTTGCGCGACCAAAGAAAACGCGCTTAGACAGAGAAGAATCACGTCGGTAGACAAGGAAAAAACGCAAGCAGACTGGAAAACGTGCCTCAGATCAAGAAGACGAATCGCGTCAAAAGCAAGAGTTTAAAAATGCGGCCAGAACAAACAGAAATCGCGCGAACTTTATCAGGATCATGTCCACTAGAGCCACCCAACACAGGTTGCGATTCGCAGCAAACATCTAGAAAGAAATGCCCAGAGAAGGATTTTACACGAACCAGGCGCCAAACAAAATGGCGGGCTCACATGAATTTCTACAAAACAAACCCCAAAAAAATAGAACTCCAAAAAACGAAAAACAAATTTCTGGAAAAAATTCTAGATAGGAGGCTATGAATTTTTTATTAAAAAATTCGCCAAATTTTTTATTAAAAAATTCGCCAAATTTTGAAGAATCGCATTGGCTCTGATACCATGATAAAATATTCGATGTATTAAACAGAGGAATGAAAGTTCCTTATATAGATTTACAAGAGACGATGTTTCTAAAAGAAACAATCGTAGACTGAAGACAAATTTAGAAACTATCTAAACTAACTAAAGACGACTAAGATGACCATTAATATTGTATTATTTAATATATTTAATAGTTGTGAGCTGCTGTAATACTCCAGCTACCTGCTGCTGGCCAACCCGTAAATCCCTTAAGGTATCTCTCACCTCTCTATCATTGTCTTTGTCCTCGTTTCTTTCATTTCATTGTGGACCCTCTTCTGCCCTGTCACCTATTTCTGCGAATGGCACTTCTAGAAATGGATTATCCTCTTGCCAATGCTCTTCTCGCTCTGTTTTTCTGCGAGTGTAGTATCTGTGGTGACTTTCATGTGACCCTTTAACCTTCCAGGATGGCAGGATTAAGGCTCTGATACCAATGTAAGAACTCAACTTTTCTAACTGCCAGTGTTGTTTTTCTATTTTGTGTGTTTTGTATTTTTTTTGTGTTTTTCAAGGGTTTTTGCTTTTTTTTTGTATTTTTGCATATAATGAAACAAAATGCAATGCATAAAATAAATACAAATAACTAGAATAAATTGCAGCTCCTCAACTTATATTTTATTGATCAATATCCAGAGGAAAGACTAAGTACAATCATACCCGAATATGAAAGAGATTGATGGCTGATTGCTGTAGCAGCGAAAAAGCACCTCAAGAAATAATTTGAAACTCCTTGTATATTGAGCAAACATCAAAAATGAAGGTGCAATTGCCTTCTACTTATCAAGGCGTCCCTCCCCAATTTTTATTTGATTTGTTGATGACCTTTATAATAGAAATCGCCCTACTTGATGGGCCACCGCTTTTGCTGTATTATGGCTGATGAAAACCAGGCCGTACCTTCTTGTAAATTGTGCCAGTAGGCACCAATAATCTGCGTCCAAGCTGCTCTTTAATTTGTCACCAATGTTCTTTGATATAACTCTGAAACCCTTAACCAAGTACTCGGATTTTTGCACAAATATAACTTCTGGATGAAGCTTTGCTGAATGGCCAGATTCAATGGATATTTCACCACCTCAAATGGCTGCAACATTGAAGATTGTATCGTTCTCGAATGGCGTGTGGAATGAAACCCTTGGCTCCCTTCTCACTGTAATTTTCTTCTCAACAGAAATGCTCTCCGAATGAATAACATAAACTTCAAGGTAAAATATATATATTTCTCAAAGAGGGTTGATTTCACCCAAAAAACACCATTTAGTGACATTAAATGTTATTACTTTGTATTCTTTTAATATTTCATTAGATACCTCAAAGTTGGGGCCCAATATTAAATTAATTCAACTGGCCCCTTCCTCATGACGCCTAGACCCTCAATTATTAAGTTTAAGTTATAACTTAATAATATGTCCTTTTAATTTATTAATGTTATTTGAGCCAAATAAACATTAATAACTCTTTAAATACACAATATCTCTTAATGCCATCTGAACTGGGGGCTAAGCTGGTGAATCTCCATACTACCACATGCCTTACTAAAAATAGTAAGGATCCCTCTCTATCAACTTCTGACTTACTATAAATAGTAAGTAGAGCATACAGAGTCCTGGAAGCCTCAAACGACAGCCAAGACTGGAAAACACTAATCTCTAGAGATGATACAAGCCTCAGAAGACCCTCTATCCAACTTATTAGCTTACGAGGGTCAGAATGATAGGCTAATCTCACTGATGACTGATGATTAACTTGGAGGGGACATTATAGCTCTCTACTCTTATACTGCTCTATCTTAGAATGAGACACTTTTTTATCTATTTTTTTCCACACAGAAGCATTTCTTATGCCAACTGTCTGCCCTTTGTTCTCACTCTTCCTCTCAACTCTGTCATGCTTTGTAGAGGCTGCCAATCCCTTACTCTTACTTTCATCAACAGTCACATATTCCTTTTTCCCAATCACCATGATTTCACCCTGCTCTTTTTCACCTTCATCCAATGGAGCTAAGATGAATGTCCTACCATCCTTCTCAATTGTGTATGTGTTTTGCCTCCCATTATATATGACTGACCTATCAAACTACCAGACCCTTCCTAGCAACATATGACAACAATTCATGGGTAATATGTCACAAACAACTCTGTCCCTGTATTGACCAATCTGAAATTCAACTATTGCTTGTTCACACACCACCATAGATTGATTGTCACTAACCCATGAGACTTTATATGGCTTTTCTCTAGGCACTCTTTCCAAATGCAATTTATCCACCATTTCACTAGATACAATGTTGTCAGTGCACCTTAAATCAACTATTAATTTGCATACCTTATTTTTGCATCTGTAGGTTGTCCTGCACAAAGCTCTTCTTTGAATTTGCTCTCTCTCCTTTGTGGTCTTTAAAATTTGTCTTTTCATCATCAACATCTCACCTACTTTAGGAGTAGCAACCAATCTATTTGAGCTTGAACTACTTTCAGCTTCATCTTCATGAACAATTTGTGCTCTCTTATTTGGTTTCCTTTCTCCTCCACTTGTTGATGAACCAATCTTCTTTGGACACTTGTAACACTTGTTTGCAAACTCATTAGAATCTCTTCTTTGCCTAAAGTTTGTCCTTCCACCTCTCCACCCACCTCTCGATTCAGGTGCTTGTTCCCTACTTTTATCAGCATCTTCATGATCTTCTTTGGATTGTCTTGTGCCTCTTCCTCTATTCATATTACCTCTGCCCCTTCCTTGTCTCTTATGCCTTCTCTTGATTGTATCTTCTTCCCTTACTGCCATTTGGAAACATTCTTCTACTATCTTAGGAGGATTCAAACTAATTTCATCCCTTATGTTCAATATCAAGCCACTCAAATACCTGGCCACTCTTTCAACCTCATCTTCATTGTGACCTGCCCTAATGCATAATCTATGAAATTCCTCAGTATATGACATTACATCCAACTCCCTTTGCTTCAAATCTTGCAATTTCATAAAAGTTTGTATGGCATAATTCGTTGGTAAAAACTGAGCCTTAACTTTTGCTACTATCATATCCCAAGAGCTTATCTTAGACTTACCTTTTTTGACCCTATCTTCTTGAACAAAATTCCACCATGTGAGGGCTGGACCCTTCAATTTTGTCTTTGCATACTTCACCTTTTTACTGTCCTCTATATCTTCAAATTCAAAAAAGTTATCTAAGGCATCAATCCAAGTCAAAACCTCTTCACTATCCATCTTACCTGCGTACATTGACACTTCAACCTTCAATTTTGGAGTGTTGTCACCTCTTATTGCCTTTAGCATCTTGATCATTCTTTTTTCATCAGGGTCTAAGTCATCTTCATCATTCTGGACTCCAACTAGAGGGTTTCCTTTTTCCCCTTCATCTTCTTTATCACTCTGGTCTTCATTCACCATTCCTCTTCTCAAGGCTCTCTGCTGGACTGGATTCAAGTGGTGAGGGCATCTGTGATTCAACAAGTAGTAAACTGTGTCGTCCTACCATTCCCCTAGAGACACTTCTTCCAATACATACGTTTGTTGTACTAATTCTAGACCAGTCATTGCAATCGTCTGAGCCAAAGCCTATCCTCGGACTAATTTCATAGGCTGTATCTCTATGTCATACTCTTGTAAAGTGGCGATCCACTTGCCTCTTCTCTCTCCTAACTCATTTTGCATCAGCAAAGTTTTCACCGTGGCATCTGGAACAATTGCATAAACCTTGCTTCTCAATATATAGTGTCTAAACTTCTTGACGGCCTTTACCAAAGCGTAGGCCTGCTTTTCGATACTGGGATACCTTAATTCTGCCTCCTTTAAAGGTGCACTCATAAAAGCAATTGGGTGTTCATCCTTTTCTTCTGTTCTTTGTGTTAGTACTGCCGCGCATGTGTGCTCTGAGGCAAATGAATACAAATAGAGAGACTTGGTGTAATCCAGGCTGACCAGTACTAGAGCATCCACTATCGCTTGTTTGATCTCATCAAAAGCCTTCCTAGTCTGAGGAGTCCATTCAACCTTCGCGTTTTTCTTCAGCATCTCATTTAATGGCCTCACAATCTCAGCAAACCTAGTGATAAACTTTCTCATAAAATTGATTTTGCCAAAGAACGATCTCAATTCCTTTTGACTCCCGGGAAAACCAATCTTTGAAATGGCCTCGATACGCTCTAGATCAATTGAGATCCCCTTCTCTTAAATGACATGACCTAACAACTTTCCTTCGGTGACACCAAATATACATTTCTTAGAATTGAGGGAGACACCGAATCTTCTGCATCTCTGAAAAATCTTTCTTAAGTCTTGTACATGTTCTCTTCTTTTTGAGAACACGGTCAGGTCATCCATGTATATGATTATGCATTTCCCTACCAAATCTCGGAAGGCGATATCCATAGCTCGTTGGAAAGTGGCTCCTGCGTTGATTAAACCAAAAGGCATTCTCCTGTATGCGAAAGTTCCCCATTTTGTGGTGAATGTTGTCTTCAATCTGTCTGCTTGCTCCACCATTACCTGATTATAGTCTGAATAGTCATCCAAGGAGGACATCATCTGCGAACCATTCACAATCTGCAACACTTCGTCTAATGAGGGAAACAGATAGTTATCTTTCTCGGAAGCCCTATTCAAATTGTGAAAATCCACACACAATCTTATTTCACCATTCTTCTTTCTAACCGAAACTAGATTGGCGACCCACGTCGAGTGTCTCACTAGAAAGATGATCCTCGCCGAAAGAAGCTTCTTGACCTCCTGGTAAATCACTGGTTCTAGTAATGGGTTCAGCGGCCTCTGCCTTTGTCTAAATGGCTTACTACCTGGTTTCAATGGAATCGTGTGTGTAATCAATGAGGTATCATATGTTTTCAAATCTTCATATCCCCAAGCTATTACGTCTGGGAATTCTCTCATGACCTGTAAGATGCCTTCTCTTTCTTTAGGTGTGCAAACTTTTCCAATAAAAACATTCTTTACTTGTTCTTCTGTCCCCATATTGACGGCTTCGCAGTCATTTCCTTGGGTACTTTGGTTTCTACTCAATCTGTCAGGATCAAACAATCTTTCTAGTTCAACCATACCTCTTGGAATAACATTTGTCTTCAAATTTAGGATCCCTTCAGCATCAAATTCTGCTTCCTCAGTTTCTTCTTCATCAATAATTTGTGCTTCAAACACACCTGTGCATGTGAGAAAATCTAGAATTTGTTTATCATCATCAAACACTTGAAAATTCTTTATATTATCTGGAATTGAAGGTGTCAAAACTAATTCCACTGTAAACTTCTTCAATCCTTCCATAGCCAAAGGTTCTAATGAACTAGCACCTTGTGCGAGAGAGTTAGCAACGGGATTCTTGGACCTATAAACTTGCTTTATATTGAACGCATGAAAACTTTCTATGAGGTCCCATACTTTGTTGCGGTAACGACTTAACCTCTTATCATGGCAAGCAAACTGCTTTCTTACTTGGCGGACCACAATGCCTTGGTCCCAATAGGCGTGCACAATCTTGGCTCCCTTTTGAATTGCAAGGATCAAGCCGTGAATCAAAGACTCATACTCAATAACATTGTTAGTGCATGAAAATTGGAGTTTGTAGGCACCTAAGTACGCCTCTCCAGTTGGGCTAATTAGCTCAAATCCTGCTCCATTTCCTTTCTTTGACTTTGATCCATCGAACCTCAAGGTCCATACTTGATCTTCTATGAGAATGCGGGGAAGTTGAACATGTGCATCTTCTTGGTTGCACGCTTGTGGAATCTTTTCTTCAATCACTAGCTGGACTTTGTTATCTTTCACAAGTTTTTCTACTAAAACATTTGTTCTCTCACTTTTCTCCTGCAATGAGGCTTGTGGAACGAGCTTTGCAACTTGCTCTAAGGCCACCCTGCACATGGCACAAGTTATCTCAGAGTGAAATGCCTAGTGGATTCTGCACCAATTTGGAAGCAACAAATTTTTGACAGAGGCGTCTTTACCCGGCTCCTCTTCTTGCTTCACACTTTTTAGGACAAAATCTCTGAAATTTTCAAACGTTCCCCAACCTTCACTATCACTTGAATCACTTTCAATCAAAACTTCAGTGGAAGTCATGGCGTCTTCCAAAAATTTCTCTTCATTTGAGCTTTGCAACATCAACACTTCTTGTTTGACGGGCTTGTATGAGCCCAAATCAATTTCTAAAAACATAATTTCATTACCTTCACCATATTTAGTGATCATCAATCTAAGCCTAGGTGTGCTTTCGACCTTGATCTGATTTGGAACTCCTCTCCACGGAAGCCACATGTGGGAGAAATCTATTGCAATATATCCGTTGAACTTCCTGGCCCAATCCCTGCTCAGTAACATGCCATATCCATCAGGTATGTCAAACACTGATATATCAATACAACTCTGAACTTGAGGATCAACTGCCAATTGCATATGAATGTTGTTCAACTCTCCGACAACTGGAACCTTTGTCTTGTCCAGCTGGGTTACCTTCTTGGTGGTTTGAAGTGGAACTATACCCAACCTTTCGCACACCTTCAATGGCATGACGTTGCTCGAAGCACTGGAGTCAATCAAGCAGTTGTGTAATAAATTCCCAAAAATTCTAACTGATATGAGGAATGGGGCTGGTTCATCCTTCCCCTGATAAAATACTACTGGTTTTCTTCTTTCATCTGCTACAATATCCTTCTTTTCATCCTTTCTGTCAAATTGAACTTGATTATCTTGGGCAACCTTCTGCATTTGCTCTTGCTTTTGCTTTTGCTCCGTAGGCAGATTGAACCAAACCCTTATTTTATTTTGAGTCTTCAACTCCTCGGACTCACTTAAAGATTCTTGTACCATTCCCACGAAACCTTGAGACTGTTGCGGAGTCTCCCAAGTGTTGAATGGCGTGTGAGGCACCTCCTCCACTACATTTGCGCTCTGCATGGGACGAGATTGAGTGTTTACGGGAGGATTCCTTGGTGAATTAGGTACTTCTTGAGAAGTGTTCCTTGCAACAGCCGTCTCATATAAGCTTCCCAGAATAGTATCTCTGACCTCTGAAATCTTCATTAATTCGTATAAAAGAAGACTGACTTTCATTCTCTTAACTTCTTCCAACACATAAGAACTTAACCTCTTCACATCTTCTCTTGGAAGATTCTTTTTTTGTGGACGTTGCATTAGGTGAATAGGTTGCTGGACAGTCTGTTGTCCATTTCTATTTTGCATCATACTTTGCTGTCTGTACTCTAGAGAATCCTTAGGAACATTTGGATTATTACTGGCATTAGGATTCGGTGGAGTCGCGAAATTGTTTGGAGGAATTGATGACGTCAGAGGTTCTTTCTGATGGTAACTCCTCTGATAAACTTTGGGGGTTGTTTCTCTGAATGTTTGAAATGCTTGCACCTCTCTTCTTCCTTCTACCAAAACGTTGTTATTGAGAGGTGGAAAAATATAATTGTCTTGGCCCAGGGGCTCCTCTGAATAGGTGTCCTGAACCTCTGAATATACTTGAGCTTCTTGCCATTGATAGTCTGGTGCTCCCACAGGACCATTTGCCGAAGCTGGCGGAAATCTGTGATTAACTTGTGGTGGCATGTAGCTTTGGTACTCAGGTGGGACATTAACATCTTCTAGAATGAGTGCCTGGTCATATCGTTGTACTGGGACTATCTCGTATCCAGTAGTCGGAGGATTGTTAGTACCCTCGTGCTCTTTACTTCTCTTTTGAAAACATCAGCAGCTACTTGAAATTCATGACACTGGAGTTCTGAATGCTGATTTGTATTATGCAATCTACACCATCCTGACATGGCGGCCTCTGCCAAGTAAACTCTGTCGGCAGGACGGTTCTCTAGAGGTGGCAGGTTATCCAGCGGTGACAGAACTCCTCCATTGTTGGGCCCTGTATTCTAAGACCTTTTATGAAATCCTTAGTTATTACTTCGATACCCATGACTATTTTCTTGATGGTGTCCTTGGTGGGCATCCTAATGATGTGGAGGATTACTCTGGTATCCTCTGTTGGCACCTTGGTGTGCCTGATAATTCTTTAACATGGATTGCATCTGATTATTCTGATTTTTGAGGTAGGTCACCTTAGTTGACAGCCTTTTCATCTGTTCTACTAACTCTTTCATTTCTTCTTTTTCCTCTTGAGTTCTCGTTGGTGGCACTGTGTTCTGGAGATAGACAGGCTGTGTTGCTTGAGTCTGGGACAAAGGTATCCCAGGATGGAGAACTAACTGATTGGATGGTGCTTGTATCGGGCTAGCCGGCTGAGGAACTGGATTCAATGCTGGAACCTGCTGGTTCCATGTTGAGCCGATCGTTTGCATCTGATTGTTTGTCGTAGCCAGGCCAATGTATAGTGAGGGCCCAGTTATTTTGTGCCCTAAACCTTGACTCACTTCGATAGCCTTAGCATAAGCTTGATTCATATTAGCTGGAGTGGGGTGAGATTTCACAAACATTGCAATTAAGGGATCCAAGGTCGAATAGTAGTTCTCCCTGGCATCAACAATAATGTAGGGAGTGCGTAACCTTGTGAGAGCCTTCTGAAATATATTGTTGAATGCATGGATGGGTTCTTTGTCCTGCCTTCTCACTTCTATAAATTGGCGGAAAAGTTCTACGGGAGTAATAGGTATACCAAACTTTTCGATGAAGGCCTCCTTCATCTGCTCCCATGACCTTATTGATCCAATTGGCAAGTGAATGAACCAGTGATGAGATTCCTCTCCCAAAGAATATGGAAAGAGTTTGCAAGCCATGTCCGCATATGCAATCTGCCTATTGCATAGGTGATCTTCGAACATCTTGACGTGGTCCTCGGCAGTACTGTTAACATCATTGACTTGGAACTTAGTGCAGAAGTGCTCTGGATTCTTTGGCATGTCATGGTAATCAGCAAACTCCAGCCGAGACGGATTAGTAACCAACCATGTAGCACCATTTGGAGCTGGTTGACCTCTTGGTTGAGCCATTGCTTGAACTAGCTGTCGCCGTTGATAAACAATAATTTGGGTTGGCTGTTGTTGAGGTGTAGTAGCCTGAATTGGTTGTCGTTGCTGAATAAACACTGGTGTTTGTACTTGTCTCGGTTGAGCAAACCTTGAAGCACTTGGTGGAGTTCGGAATAAACTTGAAATCTCTTCTCCGCTTTCCTCACTCGACTGAACTTCTTCGTTCGACAACACTTCTTCACTTGACTTAAACTCCTTACTTGAATGACTTTCTTTCTTTTTCCTTGATCTCGTAGGTAGGTCTAACTCCACAAAATCTTTGGATGAACTGGGCGTGGACCTCAAAATTCTTTTCAACTTGTTAGGTGAGAATGAGCTGATACGATCCAGGATGTAGCTGATTATTGGCGAGGTGCGGGAGCAGGAGCAAGCGGTTGTCTGTGATTCAACAAATCTCTTTCAATAGCAACTTGAATCTTAATAGCCTTCTCTTCTTCCTCCAACACGAAGCAAGTTCGCATATACTCAGCGTAGCTCCTCTTTGGTCTGCACGCGAGATTGTTCAAACCTGAGAGGATGTCTTCTTGATCATCGTTGAATCCCAAATTCGGTTGCAACACTGGAACTATCTCTCTATGCGGTAGCACCATCTTGATTCATGATAATTCTTCTCCAATAAACTTCCTTTTGATGAAAAATCCCTTCTTTACTTCAATGTGGCTGTTGACTGCGAAGATCCTTGGAAGGCCCTCTTTCTAGCGCCAGTTCCTATTGATGTGATTTTTGTGACCGCACCAATCAGCAAAACAAAGTATCTGAAGGGTACTCCATTCTCTCTTGATCAAAGAATTCCGTACGCTAGGATTGCAAGAAAGTTTGTACGTTCAACTCCAAGGTTCCGAAAATGCTATGGAACACCCTCAGTCGGTTCGTTGTGATTTGCTGTTTACACAAGGGGACTTACACAATTGTTCAGGATGTTTGCAGTTGACTGCAGGTTAATGATTGGAAGGGGATTTTCGTAAATGATGCGAATGATTTGGCGATGAGGTGTGAATTTTCCTAAAAACTAACTAGAAATGTACTGAATTGAAAAGAGTGCAGGGTTTAGAAGATCTAAATTCGAGTCTAAGGTTGAATATGGGATCAATCTCAGCATACCTCATCCAGGGTTTGCTTCGCCTCACGTTGGACAACTCACATAAAGTCGGTGCAATCTTCAAGGGAGCGGCAACGAATGTTCAAGTCATAATTCAACATAAAGACACCATCAAGACGATGCATGCCAAGACGCAAATGATAACCGAAGTTAAGCTTGTAAAAATTTTCCAATTGAGCACACAAGGCAAACTTGCCGTCAGCAAGCCGCTAGTGGTATGGATAAAACGAAGCTGCTTTGATTAAATTCCACAACCCACGATTAACATCTACTTGCATGAAAATGAAAAGTACTCTAATCTAAACTACTTGAAGTAGAAGGGATGAAGAAATCTTGCTAGCTGCTCATAACAAAGACGAATTCACCATCAATGAAAGCTTCTTTTTATTATGATTTCTCAGAACTGACTAAGGAGATATCAGTTATGATGAAAAAGACATCCTCTTTCATATGGACACAAGGCAAACAAGCTTTCATCAAAATAAAAGAAGCCATTGCTAATGCACCAGTGTTGGTCTGTCCTGACTTTGAAAAGGATTTCATCTTTTATTGTTATGCATTGGAACACACTCTATCTGCCATACTAACACAGAAGCTGAATGAAGAAGGAGAATCTCTGATAGCTTTTATGAGCAGCAGCTTTAAACATAGTGAATCGTGCTATTCTCAAATTGAGAAGAACGTGTATGTTGTCGTTAGAGCTATCAAAAATTTCAAATTCTATATCTTGAACTCCCACACAACGGTGTTTGTCACCGATCCAGTGGTAAAAAGTGTGCTGATTCAACAGGACATGGGCAGAAAGAGAGAAAACAGGAGTGCTAAAGTTCAAGAATATGATTTAGAGATCAACCTAACAAAGCTCGTTCGCAGGAAAGGTCTTTGTCAGTTGTTGGTAGAAGATGGAGATCAGAAGTACCAAGGCAATGGCGAAATCGAACCAAAACCTAAGATTAGAGAGGACCTTCCTATGGTCCTACTAGTTGATTCTGCAGAGGAATGGTACAATGCTCTATGGTATTATTCAACTTATGGAAAATGTACATGTCACATGAACAACAACAGAAGAGAACTTTGAAGCTGAAAGCACAAAACTTCGTGCTTATAAATAATGTTTTGTACAAGCTTGGCCTTGACGGAACATTTCTATTATCCGTCGATAAGGACCAACAACAAAGATTGTTGGAGGCATTTCATAGTCAAGCGTGTGCTGGTCACTTCTGATCAAGAGTCACGACATTCAATATCCTGCGAGCACAGTTCTATTGGCCAACTATGTTTCGCGACGCATACAAATGGGTGTACAGATGTCAAATGTGTTAGCAGTTCATTGGAAAACTCAAATTGAGAGTTATTCCACTCAGGTCAGTGGTCATTGATGCTACATTTCAACAATGGGTATAGATTTTGTAGGTCCCATCAACCCATGTTCCAGCAAGGGGAATATCTATGTCCTTATAGCAACAAACTATTTCACAAAATGGGTTGAGCCCATTCCTACCAAGTGGGCTACCTTAGAAGTTGTTTGCGACTTTTTGAAAGAAAATATCATTTCACACTTCGGGGTACCTTGTAAGATTGTGACTGACAATGCAACTTGTTCCTCATCAGAGGAACTTCTAGATTTTTGTTGTGATCACAACATCCCATTGTCACATGCGTCAGATTAGGTCTTGTTAAGGGACAAAAGACATGAGCCCAGAGGAATGCACTAAAAGTTTGATTCCTTGTGGCTAGGGCCGTTCTAGATCCATGAGTCTGTAGGAGAGAACACTTACATTCTCTCACATTCAGATGGAAGGCTCTTACCACTGCCATATAGTGGGCAGTATCTCAAACACTTCATCCCTTCGGAGGAGTGAATTTTTGCAAATAATTTATTTTTGCTTTTTGTTATGTCATAATGTATTTCCCTATTCCATAATGTAGTCTTGTTTTAGGTGATTAGGAGAACTCCAAGTGTTAGGTGAATTAGGAAAAAGTCCTGACTCCATGCCCAACTAATAAGTTATTTGTCTACACTTTTTCTTAGAGATTCTCGGTTCTCCTATGCCATAAGTATCCGACATGGTCAGTAGACGGAGCCTAATGTTGTACCCAAAATAAATTTTTGCTTCATTAAAGCATTTTGATTAAAATGGTCTATACCTTGTAAATCCGTCGTCAAAAGTCAGTCTTAGGTCAAATCAAGAATGGGCTTTTTGTGGGTTTATTGTCTAGAAGATACTGGCAAATGTTGAAAATTTTGAAAATTAGGGTTTTTGGGCCCCTATTTTTAGGAAAAACCCTAAAAATTGGATCCTTGCCAAAATTAATTGAAAAGTAATTTTGATTGGCTTATTTCACTTGCAATCAAAATCAAGAAAAAGTCAGTTTAAGTCTAGTGGGTCTATTTCATTTTTTAAGAGAAAAGTTAGGACCTCTGAGGCCGTCAATGGCAGTTGGTTAGTACCAGGTGTCGAAATCTAAGCCTCAAACTCATCAGAGAAGATTTTGTGGCGAAAGATGTTGAAAAAGATGCTTCACAATGGAGGGGATTTTCAAAACGTGAAAAATGTAAAAAATATTCTAAGTCTGGAAACACTTCACCTTGGTACGAGGAAGGTGTTTGTGTAGTCAACATCCAAGTCAACTTTGCAGTATCCGTATACATAGAAATGGTGAAATGTAGTGTACTTGCATGAGTGGCAATGATGCCTCAACGCAGTCAACTCAACAAGTAACATGGTGTTTGCGAAGCGCGGAAGAGGTGAAATCATCAGAAAATCACCAACTCTGGAGCTAATTGCGCCCCTGCAGGCCAAAGGCACCCTTGAATTTGAAGGCACAAGTGCAGTTGTGAATGGTTGCAAAGCCAGTCATCTGCTTTGGATTTCTATTAGCTTTCCAGCAAGTCATCAAGCAAATCCATCAGATTTGTGAAACACTGTAATGTCCCCTTCTCGAGCATGATCTTCTCAGATGACCGTTGGCCTATTCTGGAGACCCGTAGGCTACTGGGACGGTTTGATTAGGGTTTCTTGTGTGGAGGTTGCGGTTGCTCGTGAATTGGTGATTGAACTGCGGATTCCTTCTGGGTTTTCTGTGGGCTTCGCAGTGATATGTTTCGCTTGGCATTCTGAGCACTTTCTGGAATTTACTATTTTTAGTAAATTCTATTTCGGGCAGTGGTCCTATTGGTCTCGGCACAGTTGACTTTCCTCTTCAGTCGACTCAATTGGTTTATTCAATTTTGGCCTTGGGATGCAATTTCGGAGAGATAAGTTCATTTCACTTAAATAACATTATATTTTAATGTTATATTCCCCCCTTGGCCTAATCTCTTAACTTAATGTTGTTTTAAAAGGTGGTCTTTAAGGGGTGGCGCCATCATTGAGATTATTTTATAATTATTAAGGTTGAATTAAAACCTTAAGTTGGACACCAATATTGAAATGATGAATTTAATTAAAAAGTCAAAGTTGAAGCCTTGAAGAAAGTTCGCCCTTTCTTGGAGGGAAAAGGAATTAGGGTTTCTTGAAGCTTCTGGAAAGGTCTTCGCAAATTATAAAAAGGCATCGTGGGTCTTCACTTGGGCATCTTTTGTCTACAGGAATGTTATGCTGCCGGATTGGCTTTGGGACTGCTTCGAGGAATGTATGCCTCCTAGCTTGGCATTGCTTGTCGCTTGAAAGATAGTGACTAGTGGTGAGATAGTGTAGTTTGAGAGTCTTGCATTGGGATTTGTGCATTGTAATCAGCTTGTGGCTTTCTAGTTCAGATTTATGCATGTAAGAGAAATTTTGGAAATTGCATTTTTAGTATAGCAGATTGTCCTTTTTATTCATAAGTCAAAAAATACCAAAAAGATCCTTCTGGGTATTGTTCTTATCTTCTAGTCTATGAGGGGCGACCCTATTCTCAAGTTTGCAGTTTTTTTTATAGTGTATTGAATTTTTAAAAGGAAAATTGCCTTTCCCTTGAGGGCCTTACCTTTTAGACAGTCTTGGGATTCGTGCATTAATTAAATGTGGTCTCTTTGGTCAGTTTTATGATTCAAACTTGGGCGCCATCATACTAGGATCATTATGCAATTCGTCTCGTGAAATTTGATTAAGTTTCGAGCAAGTTGTGAGTGAATTTGTGAGTTTCAGGGCTGCTGTTCATGCATGTGGAAAACAGGACTGTCACAAATCAGATTGTCAGGTTGGCTTTAATAATTGAGTTTTTGATCCAAGCTTTATTATTCAGTGAAGGAAACTCAATATATATTGTTGCAGCTCTATTTACATGTTGATTCACGTTGATAGCAAGGCATTAACTTTCATATTGTAAGCTGACAGTAGTACTGACAGCAGTTGTTATTCTTGCTTATCTTGATTTTGTAATGCTTAACTTTACATTCCGTAATTGCAATTGTAATTCCTTTATCTCCGCCCTATGGTAGCTCCTTTCCCACTCCGGGTTAGAAAGCACATTCTGGGTGTCAAGTACTTTCAACATTCAAAGCATTGTAATTCTTAGCACTCCGCCATATGGTTGCCTCAATTCCATATTGGATTGGGTAGCACATACTTGGTGTTGAGTTTCTTTCAGTACTTGTAGTGTAGAAGATCCTCTGACCATATGCTCACCATCATCGACACCATTCTTGGTTAGAGTTCCTTCCAGTTCTGTTTCTGCATTCAGATCCTCTGACCAATGCTCAAACCTTGCCCACATCGGGATCCTGGTGTACATTCTGGTTAGAGTTGCTTCAGCATCGTTTTGGTTTAGATCTAACCTTAACGGGTGCGTTTGTTTGTAAACTTGCAATTGAAAAAACGAAAAAATTTGGCTCGGAATATTCCAAACACCGACAAACAACGACAGAGGTGGAAGATGCTGAAGGCAACAATCGTCAGACACAATAGTCAAATTACAGAAATTGCACCCCTATACGCCAGGGGCGCCCAAGAATAAAGCCTATCAGATGTCAATGTTTGAGTTTGCTATCTTTAGATGATCTTTCTGGCTTTAGTCCAGCTTCGCGCTGGATCTGTTTGCCAGTCCATAAGACATATTGAATGATCGTGGCTATTAATCAAGAAAGCATGTAAAACAAAAGATAAAATGAGAGTTAAACTGTCAAATGTACCTCTGCAGACCAAGGGCACCTAGCCTTTTGGTCTATCAGATGAGGTTTTCGGTAGCTTCCTTCTTCAAGAGATCTGCTCAGAATCCTTCTAGCTATGCAATGAATCTAACCATCATCTCTTAGGACCTACCAAACACCCGTGGATGAAGATTCATCGTAAAACACTGGAGATGAAAGCAAGTAGAAATTTGACTATGTTTGAAAAATACACCCTTCTTGGAAAAGGCGCCCAACTTTTTGGGGCCTCAGATACAGTCTTCTGGCTTGTCACTTCTAGGAACATCTCTTCAAAATTGTTCAATCTTTGTGATGAGATTATCAGCGTAAACATCAAAGCAATCCAACTCCTGTAGCGAGAGTCAAAGTGGAACATTTCATTGAAAGTTACAAAGTAAAAAATCATTCTCAGAGACTCAATTGCACCCTTGTAGGCTAGGGGCGCCCTTGAATTGAAGCATCAAAATCCAACTTTTAGATGTTGCAATACCAATCATTCTTTCCAGAATTGAACTAGTTTTCCATTCTCTATCTCAGCGTGTCCGCGGGAGTCGCCAGTCACTGATAGCTGCAAATTGAAGCATGAAGGGTCAAAATACAAAAATGGCTGAAGTCTAGTGAAAAATGCACCCTTTTGGGAAAAGACTCTCTAGAATTCAAGGCACTAGATGAAATTTTTAGCATTTGTTGCTCCCAGCAACATCTTTTCAAACTTGATCCAGCTTCGTGATGAATGTGTTAGGTCAGCTTCAGGATCAACCAGGCATCTAGAATTCATGGACAAATAGAGGTTTTAGTGACGTTTGCAAAAGCTAAAAAGTAGGGAATTTCAAAAAAGTTTCTAAGTCTGAGAAAGTTGGCGCCTAAAGTCAAACTTTGACTTAAAAGTTTTGCGAAAGTAAAGTGCATGCTTTGGTCACCCTATAATGGAGGATTTTTTGAACTGAATTAAAATAATAATAAAACTTCAGTTTCTCCAAATGAGATTGCAAAATACTCCATTATTCTTGCATATGGCCTATTTCCTCTTTGCATGTTGAGTGGTGCCTATTTGAAGGATCAATCTCCATCTTTATTAACTAGATGAGGTCCAATAAGAATTCCGTGTCCAAAATTTAGGGTTTTTACATGCATGTGACACCTAACTCATGAAAATTCTTTAGATATGCACTTGGGCGTCCATTTACTTCATCACAGGTTGAAGGAAAACACATATTTCCTCGTGTAAGCAAGATTTGGAGGCGCTACACGAAGGATTTTTCAGTGTTCTTCGTAGTTACAAGTCCAGATTGCTTAGAGGGATAATTTTCTAGACTTCAGTTACAAGTCCAGATTGCTTTGAGGGATAATTTTCTAGACTTCATCTTTTAGCACATGCATGTTAGACTTCATTCGAGGCATAGGCGTCATTTTTACAAAGGCAGAATATAACTTCTATCTTCTCACCCTCACATTTCTTCTATCCTTGTCTTAGGTTGTCTCTTGCATGTCCAAGTAAACAACAATTTTTCACAATTCTGGTCATCTAGGTTCATTGAACACGACATTCTCGACAAAACCCATGTTCCAAATTTTTTTGAAGAAACTTGCCCTCGCTGCCGCCTACTTTTTTCGAAAAGACTCGCATGCCAAGCGAAAAAGCATTTTTTCGAATTTCTGACATTGTGGGTTTGCTTGGAAATACATTCTCTACAAAACCCATGTCTCGAAATTTTTCGTAAAAATTGTCCCTCAACAAGCTATTTTTAGCCTCATCATAAGCTATTTTTAGCTCACCGAAAAAAATTGTTAGAACATATCCGTGTTTACATTGAACAGGCTATTTTTTCAGTATGCAATTTACTCAGACTAAATTTAAGACCAAATTGGTCTTGATTCACTATTTCATAAGAAAAGCTAACACTGATTTGCATCAAGAGCATCTGGAGGGTTGATTCAAACAATTTGACAGGTATAGTCACCCAAAGTCCACATGATTTCATACCTTGTATAGCTAATAGCCTTCCAAGGCTAATATAGAGGGTTGAATACCATTGGAATTCTGCGTGTGCAACAAGTTTGTGTGCATTTCTCACAGCTAGAGTGTTCGCAGTCAAACTTCGTGGTTTCATCATGCAACACTCTTCCATTCAAACGAATCAAGAAAAGCATCAAAAGCGTAAAGCTGCAGAGGAAACATAAGCCATCACTTCAGTTACAAAGCCGCTTGAGGTACCAAGCAGTGAATTGCCAATTGAAGTGTGCAGATATGTGCAGGATTGCTCAAGTTGTTGATAGGCAGTGAACTGACAGTTGAGACATGTGACAACGTCCAAATGATGAGGTAGTTAACAACTTCGTGGAGGAGTTAATTGCTTGTGATCACAACCAGTGAACTAAAAGATCAGGACGTCCCACCTTTTCAGGATAGACATTAGACACAACAATTAACTTGATGCCTCTTTCCCCACATATCATTGCATGTCTATTTTGGAGATACCTATGTACATATGGAGTTCTAGTTTAGTTAGATTTCAGTTAACTGATGTTGGTTATCAATTAATTCTCATATTAATAAGGACTTGCGTGTTGCAAGGTCCAATTAGTTGAGTTTAGAATAAGTTAACTAAGGTAGTTTTTCCAGTTAATTGTTAAGATGCATACATTTAGACTTAGTAATAAATCTTGCATGCTTGTAAGAATGATGTTAACTCAAGGAGATTTTAGGGTTCCCTACTTCTTTGAGGTTCTATAAATAAGAGCACCCTTGCTCAGTGTATTTTAACTTTTGCTGTGATAACAAGTTGTTGTGCCCACCTTGCCATGTAATACTATTCTGTATTGGTTCACTTTGTTTAATATAAAGCTGGTTCACTTTGTGTGTGTGTCTCATTATGCAATTTGTTGTCCCAGATTTATTGCTGTTTTAATAATCTTTCTTTCATATCTACACCTCGGATAGGTATTCTACCTCCTTGGGAATTTAGAAATAGAGATTGTCATTTGATGTTGTTTTTAATAATCTTTCTTTCATAACTACACCTCGGATAGGTATTCTACATCCTTGAGAATCTAGAAATAAAGATTGTCGTTTAATGTTTATTTCCAGTAATGTACTTTCAGCCTACACCTTGGATAGAGTGTTCCACCTCCTTGGGAATCTTGAGAACTAGCTTACAGTTTCATGTTTGTTTCGAATTACCTTTATTTCAGCCTACACCTTGGATAGAGTGTTCCACCTCCTTGGGAATCCTGAGATAAAGTTTATCATCAACCATTCCCAATTGCTCGTAATTCCTCTTGCTTTGTTTTTCTAGAGGAGATAGGATAGTTATAGCATTAGCCTGGTTGTAGTTAAGATCTTTGGAAACCAGAGAAAACCTTAGCTGCAATGTTCTTGGTTTTATAACCTTGTGCCTCTACCAGCTGAATCAAAAAGATAGGAACTTAGAATAGTTTACTTCTTACGTAAATCAGCAAAAGAGGGAGCTTCCCCTCCTAATTTGAAGAGTAGTTAATAGTGTGCATAGCTGTCCGTTTCCAATATGCACTCTAGAGGTGCGAATTGAAATGCCAACACCCCCTGAAGTAATGTTTCATCCAATCCAATAGATGATATTTTTCGATTTCCCAAACACTTAATATGACATATTTCATTTGTCAATTAAGTTAACTGGGTACAACATAATAAGAATTTCTAAGCATTCCACAAAGTTGTCAATAGGCTTTCGTATATAACTTAAGCCTGCTTATTTGCTGTGAAGATTTCAAATTAATTTGCAACACAAGATATTGTCCCAGCTAATACATAGCATCAACTTAGTTCATGAGATCATCTTAACAAACACAACGTGCTCCCAATTGATTTTATGTTCATACAGTAAATGTCTGAAAGAGTTTACATCCATCGTGCTCAGATTTACACTCGATCACAATTGAGATACAAGAGGTGGGAATGAATATAAATAGAAGCCAAAATATGCTCTCATAATTTCATATGATTAGAAAACTAGACATATGTGCTTTATTAATTCTAACTTGGGAAGATTCAACTTGCAACATGCCTGATTATCTCCATGTTGTCATGTTGACGGGTGTTTTATGACTGCACCAACATAGAATAAAGTTTCCCAACGATTACTCTATCCTCTCTTGAACAAAATCTCCTGCATGCTAAGATTGCGAGAAAGATCATGCTTTCAACTCCAAGGTGCCTTCATGCAGTGGATAGTCTCAGTTGGCTTGATGTGATATGTGTTATCATGGAATCTAGCAACGCTTGATTCACGGATAACCCCCCTACGAAACTTGTCCGTTTCCTAGGATTCATGAAGTTCAAGTACGCATAACGAAGTGGTTTTCAAGCTACCTCGAAATGCGTTTCAAAGCCTCGAATAGTCAATTCGAGCATTCCCCCATGTTCGCCTCGCGAAGACCTTCGAAACGAGCTCCTTCGCGAAGTCTCACTGTTCGTACTTAGTGAATTGCGAAAAATGCAGTGGCATTGAAAAAGTGCGCTCCTGCCCTGAAGCCAAAATTTGGCTAAGTCTGAAAAGTGCAAGGGCGCTAAAATTTAGCGCCCCTGCATGAAAGTGAACTTTTTCCAAAATGTAATAGCTCTAAATTTTAGCGCCATTACACTTTTTCCTAACACTTAAACTTTTTTGGCCCTGGCACGCTTCTTCATGATTTTCGTGTTTTTCGTCAATCGTGCCACTTTTTGTGCCTAAATTTATTGCTCGACTTGAGTTAGGTTTTCGATTTTCTCTTTCACTTAAAAGTGTTTTAGTTCACCATTTTCATTGTTTATGATTTTAGTTCTTCCTCTCTTCATGCTGGGCGAGTTTTCTTCAAACTGCAAATACGTTTTTTGAGTTTTTCGACATCCCTCTCCAGCGTTTTTCGCGTTTCATCTTTGTAAGTTGTTACCCTTGCTTTCTCTTTATTCTCCAATTTCGATTGCAACTCTATGCATAAACACTTTGCAACTCAGAGCGCTTTTCATGTGCCCTACATTTGTTTTACCAAAATGTGCTAAAGATGCGTATTTAATTTTAGCCATGACATAATATGTCAAATAAATTCTAACTTGAAAAGTAAGGGCGCTAAAATTTAGCTCAAGATCAAAGACTGAATTTCCAAAAATGTAAGGGCGCTGAATTTTAGCCCTTACACTTTTTTTTTACAATCTTTTTCCGACTTAGTTTATTTTTGTGCAATGGTGCTGAATTTTAGCACCTTTGCACTTTTCTTCCAGACTTGGTCATTTTTTGTGCAATGGTGCTGAATTTTAGCACCTTTTGCACTTTTCTTCCGTACTTAGTCATTTCGCAATGGTGTGAATTTCCTAGCTTTTTCTTCCGCATTCTAAGTCATTTTTTTGGTGTCAATCTTTTACACTTTCGCAGCTTTTATCTTAGTCTTTCAAACTTCTTTCCATTCTCGACTCCCGCTTTCTTCACTCTCGTGATCGCTTTATGCGGCCTTGTCATCCGCTTCCACGCTTCCCATCATCGTTTCTCGCTTCACGCTTCCCAATGCTACTTTTTCTGCGCCTGTTGATTCACCATCCTTGCAGCTTTCTCCAGATCTCGCTGGCAAGGATCCCGAAGGTGATGTCCTTTGATCTTGGTTCTTCCAAATTAAAAGTTCATGCAGGAGACCAGGAAGAAGTATGAAGACTCCGCGCCCAAGCAAAGAAACATGAAGAAGCTTCCTATTCTCCAGTGTTAGACATTTCCGGTGCATCCCATTATGCATCTTGTAAATATTTCTCGACATTTTCGAATGTCATTTTGTAAATTGTAATTACACCGAGTTCAAAGATGTAATATTTTGAAAACAAATTACACTATGACTTTGGTCAAAGTTAGGTGAGATCTCCTAAAATCGCTCACCTAACTTTCCCTGATTTTCTCAATCTCTTTCCTTCTTTTGCTCATCCCTCTTTCTATATAAGGTGAGGGATTTTCATTGTAATATTATCTTTTAGTCTTTTGCAACGAAGTGCTGCCCTTTTGTAAGTAAATTTGTGAAACTTTGCGTTCATGCTTTGTGAATGAGATTCGATTAATAAAGAAAAGGATTGCAAGCCAAACTTTGCGTTGGATTCGATACTTTTGTGAGTTAATCTGATTTGGTAGTGATTAGTTCGAAGAATTTGAAAGACTCTAAGTAGTTGATGTAAACTTTGTGTTACATTTGTTATTTAGATTGCATTGTTATTTTTGTTTATCATTGGTTGAGTGATCTACAAGACTTTGTGCTTGTAATCATTCATGCTCTTGCATGTTCTTGTCGTAGGATCTACAAGACTTTGTGCTTGTAATCGTTCGTGCTCATTGATACTTTTGTTGGATGATCTACAAGACTTTGTGCTTGTAATCGTTCATGCTATTCGAATAATTGTTGCGTCTAAGAAGACTTTGTGCTTCTAACGTACCAAACGATACATTTGCAGATCCAACACTGATAAAGCTACGGAACGACTTTGTGCCTTCGTGAGCTTTCCCTTTTTACTTTATTTGTTTGTTATTAATCATTTCTGGTATCTCTACGCTTCGCTTTGACGAGATAGAGATATTGGCATTACTGCTAGTTGTTCGTTTCAAGTTATCAAGAATTCGGAACTTCCAACAAGTGAAGCATTGTAAACATCTTCTCTGAAAAAAGAGAGAAGGATGAATGTAACACACCCCCCCCATTCCGTGAATTTCGTGTACATTTTGTAATTATTTGTTTGATTTACTATCGCTTCTGTTAGCAGTAAGAAGGGCGCCTCCCCTTTCCGAGAGGAGAGATTCACATCTCACATAGCTGTGGCTGAAGTCCAAGTTGTGTAATCTATCGAAGGCTGATTACATAATTTTCACCCAACAATATGCTGGTAATCTCAAGGGGGACTTACGTAATTGTTCAGCCAAAGAGAAAAGGGATTTTGCGGGATTCAAAAGGTTTGTCAATGTAGCACAAGTTTCCTAAACTAACCAGAAATGTACTGAATTGAATGGCTGCAGGGATTAAAAGATACTTTGGAATAATCTATGCATGGGACAGCTCTGCTTTTCCTCGCTTTGGACAACTTCCACAGAACCGGTGCAATCTTCAAAGGAGTAACTAGAAATATTTCAATCACGATTCAACATGTAAATACCATCACAACAATGCATACCAACATTCAAACCGAAATTGAAGTTAGGTCCTCAATATTCCAGTTGACCACGCAAGGAGAACCCACCATCAGCGAGCCCGCTAGTGGTATGGATTAACGAAGCTTGCTCAAACTAAACACCACATTCTACAACTATCTCCTACTTGAATGAAATAAAATCTATTTTACCCTAAGCTACTTCAAGATTCTAAGTGAATCGGAAGGACGAAGAAGCCTCGCTAGCTACCCACAACAAAAGATGAAACCACAATCAATGATAACTCTTTTTATTATGAGAGTGTTCACAACAACTTCTTACAAAGCATTCAATTTGAAAACTTTCTTCCTCTCCAATCTATGCTATCAATCTAAGCTCTATGCTATGCTATCTCTCTATGCTCCTACCTCTCAATTCTATGGTCTAATCTCTAATGATATAATGTACAAATAAGGGGGGATGCCCCTTTTATAGTTGGCCAAATCCAATGGACGGCTCAAATTGAACTACAATGAAGGGCTCAGATTGAGCCTCATATGCCCTAGTCAAGATTCTGCCCTAAAAACTACCAGAAATTGGAGGAGTGGGATAATAAATGAGCACATAATGCCCACTCTCTCCCTTTGACCACTATGGGCAATTAATGCCCTCTATCTTCTAGAAGATTTTGATCTAGAAACGCGTTCCCATTTTTCTTCTCTTTGACTGCAAATTCAATGAATCTAGCCAACACAACTTCTACTTCTTGAACTGACATGGCAGGCATGTTCTCAATCTCAACTCCAAGATGGCTACTTCTTTCTCTTGTTTGATGGTGATTTTCTTCCTTGCTGCTACTGCATCTTGGGTTGTGCGAAGTATGCTGGAGAACATTTTTTGGGTCGTTGCCGGAGAAGGACTTCACACTTAAGAAGAATTCCTCTGCTTTGTTCTTTTGTCCATCTCGCTGTTACTCTTTAACATTGAAGCTTTTTGCTCATTCCTCCTTCTTAGCCTTGAAGACCTTTTAGTGCCTAAGGATGATCTTTAACGCTTGGGCCTTCATCATTTCCTCCATCCTAATTTTGAAGGACTTTCTTGTCTTGGACTTGACTGTTTCTTCCTTGCCACCTGCCTCCCTGAGTTGCGTGCATACTAGGTCTTTGTGGAGAAACTCCAACACTTAGCTGTTTCTTTCAACATTTCCCTTCATGGTTTGGGTGCAAATGAGACATCATGGAGGAATTTGAAACACGTAATTTTATCCTCTTCCAAGGTTGTGATGTTGTCCTGGAGTATTTGCTCCATCGCCCCATGTCTTCACGCTTTGGTCTCGGTGTTCATTCTGCAAAACAAACAAAAAGAAGAGCATCAAAACACTTATAGAATAAATCCACTTCACTTACCTAATTTCCATGTTTTGACTTCCAAGGTTTGATTGATCTTTGGTTCAAATAGGGTTCATTATTTTCCTCGAGCAAATTTTTCTTTCTTCATGAATTTTCATCATGGGCGCATTTAACATCTATGAGCTAGGGCGCATATCATCTTGATGTTTTCATCTTCTTGCCTTAGCCATTTCATTCACCTACCCTGTCCATCTTCTTTTAGGAGCTTGACACTTCATCTTAAGCGCGCATATGAAGGGGGTTCTCGTTTATTTTCCAACTTAGTTTTTTTCCAAACATCAAGCCTTCCCCCTAGGGCGCCTTTAGATCCTCATATTTTCATCTTCAATGCCTTAGGACATTTTCCACTTCCATTTGATTGTTGGGCATATTTAGGAGGTCCCTATTTTATCTCTCCCTTAGAAACCTTCATGTAGTTAACTCCTCCTTGGGCGCATTTGATGGGTTGAGCTCATATTTTCTCTCAGACAATTTTCTAGCTCGCTTAAGGGCGCATTCAAGACCTCTCATCAAATCTTTCTTTTCCTTAGAAAATTTTCGAACCAACATACTATCCCCTTGGGCACATTTTACCCCTTGATCTGTGTTTCATGCTTTAGAAAAATTTCAATCTCCTCTCATCCATCTCTTGGGCACATTTGACTCTACCTGCTTCATTTTTCCTTGCCTCAGAAATTTTCCTTCTTCTTGCTTCTTCTATGGCGTATTTTAATGTGGTGCTTCCATTTTATGACTTAGAATAAACTTCGTATCTTCACTTCTTGCCAAGGGCGCATTTTAGGTGGGCTCGTGTCGTTTTTCTGCCTTAGAAAATTTTCATTAACTTGCTTCATGTTCTGGGTGTATTTGGAGGGGGGTCTAGCAATTTTGATTGCCTTAGAAAATTTCTAGCTAGCATACTACCTTGGCATCTGGGGTGCATTTAGAGGGGGAAACTTCCACTTCTTATGACTTAGAAAAATTTCCACTTAGGCATTTGAGTTGGGCGCATTTGATGGGTTGAGTTCCCATTTTCATCACTTCGAAAATTTTTGTTGTCTCCCTACACTTTGGGCGCATTTAAGGGTGTCCTCTTCCATTTTAATGCCTTAGACAAATTGTAGCTTCCTTTGCATGATGGGCGCATATTGGAGGGTGTACTGTAATTTTCTCTTGACTTAAAAAAATTCAACTTATCCTCTCCTTGATGGGCGCATTTTGGGAGTGGAGCTTCTACTTTTCAAATAGTTAGAATTTTTTTATTCATCTTGATAACTTGGGTGCATTCTAGGGATTCAATTTCCAGTTTCAATCACTTAGATAAATTTTCAAGTCATCTCACCTTGATGGGCGCATTTCAAGGGGGAGATAAATTTTCAAGTCATCTCACCTTGATGGGCGCATTTCAAGGGGGTCTCCTGCCGGTTTTTATCACTTAGAAAAACTTTCATGCACCTTACTCCTTCCTTGGGCGCATCTGGAGGGGTCTCCTTCCAATTTCAATCACTTAGCCAATTTTTATGCCATCATCTTGTCAAGGGCACATTTGAGACCCCTTGCTTCCATTCTCAACACTTAGGAAAATTTCAAACCATCTCCACAAGCTAGGCGCATTTTGAGGGTGGTACTTCCACTTTCCATCACTTAGAATTTTTTTTTTACTCCTCTTCACAACTTGGACGCATTTTGGAGGTCAAGCTTCCATTTTGTGACTTAGAAATTTTTCAAGCCAACTCATTCCATGGGTGCATTAAGGGGGGCTCAACTTTTATTTTCCGTCTTAGAAAATTTTTCATCTACCTTTTCTCAACATGGGCGCATTTCATAAGTGATGCTTCCATTTGAGGGCGCATGAGTGGTCAAGCATCCATCTTCATGACTTAGAAACTTTTCTACTGACTCATCCAAGCTGGGCGCATTTCAGGGGTTGGAGTCATATTTCTGACTTCAAAATTTTTCGAGCATCTTCTAGAATCACTCTATGGCGTATATGAACATTCAGCCATTTCTGCTTCTTTTGCCCTTGCTTTCTATTTTTAGTAACCCTCTGATTCTCGAAACTTTGCAACTCTGCTTGACTTAAAATTTGTTCCATATGATCCTCATGACCTGTTTGACCTATTCACACTTGCCTCTCATGCTGACCTACTATTTTTAGCCCTATTCTGGGTGTGACTTACTATAAATAGTAAGTACTTGGATTGCGCTCAAATTTTACCATTGGACTCCTTGAAAGACGCTGATCGCGGTGGGATACATCAATTTTTTGTTTTTCTCGAGTTTTACCCCTCACTTTGAGTCCCAAAGTTGGAAACCGTAATCTGACTTGCATGTGCCTCAAATGACCTCCATTTGACTCCATTTCTGCTCTGGACTGCTCTGTTCGTGATATTGAAGCTCTGGGGGCTGCTGGAGTGAACCTACTAAAAATAGTATGTGCCTGAAAAAGTGATCAACCACTTGTTGGATGTGTTTGCATTTCATACTGCCCGCTCAAAAAACCCAAAAAAACCCAAAAAATTGGTTTGCATGTGGGGTACCTGCTAAAAATAGTAAGTCATCAACTTGACTTGCATGTCACATCATCACGAAGCTCTCGAAAAACCTAGAAAGAATATCCTAACATGCACTGAAAAGTCATACATGCAAACCTAAAAGTGGCTCCCAAAACCAAGACTGCTAAAAATAGCAAGTTGTTAGAATTTGACCAAATTTTGCGTGCAAGTACTTTGAAGCGTCTTGAATCTAATGCAACAATTAGTTTTGCGAAAACCCTAGCAAAAAAGCCCCAAATAGGGGGACTTACTAAAAATAGCAAGTTGTCCGATTTCATTCAAAATTTGCAGGAACGCATCTCAAAGTGTTCTAAGCATGGTGCAACAGTCAGAATTCCCAAAGTCTCGAGAAAAAAGTCCCAAATTGAGTACTTACTAAAAATAGTAAGTTGTCAAGATTTAGTGAAAATTTAATGGGAACCTGTCGGAAACATCCTAAAAGCAGTGCCAAACTCAGACTTCAATTTGCTCTCTCAATTTGACCTCGAATTGGCCTGAAGAATGAAAACCCTAATTTCACAGACTTAACCAAAATTTCAACCTAGGCCCAAAAGATGAGCACATCCCCAGAAAGACAGACGGAACAAAGAGAGATAGCCGCGAAATCAACCAAAACCAAAGCCAAAAGACCCGAATGGAGCAAAAATTAGGGGGTCCCCATTTTGAATAGGGTGATGTGTGAAAAGGTCACAACATGTCCATCTCTACATATAGTCGATAACACCAAATATTCTGAGATTTACAACTTGTCCCTTCTATGATCGATGGCATGAATTTTCCACGGTTTAATCTACTGTAGCTCCTCTTTGACTCCATGACTTGCCTTATATTATGTCTTCAATATATGGTTCTATTGAATATCAACAATTCCCTTCACTCTGACGGCCCTAAAGACTTGGTGCAATGTATTTCAAAGATATATGTCAATTTTTCTTTATCTCCAACAAACCATAAGGAAGAACAGCCTGATACATTTACCAGTTGTGTTGATATTTATCAATCACTATTTCCTTAGCAAATTATTCTCTGCCAGTCAAGATGCAATAGTGGGGTCCTGACTAAGGAAAAAAACTCAAATGAAGGCCCGATAAAGATTCTACCAAAATATCCGAATTCCTTCTGAATTATGCGGAGGCTCCAACGAAAGTATTCACAATTTCAACCTTATTGAGTATATGAGCACAATAAAGTATTAAAGTGACCCTCTAGCTAATTTCCACGAGCAAGCAATTGTCGATGCCCTCAAATATCTAATATCGGCTAAATCATCTCCCACGATATCCTTTAATATTGGCGGTAGTCTTCAAATATCTTCAAATCACCGATGATTATTGGATTGGATGATACCTCTCAAGCAAGCACCTCGTGATATCTCCTTATTCAACAAATGAGGTTTCACTTTGACAAATATCGGCTCTCTTGAGTCTAAACCGCAAATCTCTAATCTGCCTTTGGGTTGGTCGACTCAAACAATTTCCACCGCCTTCCAAAATAGTATAATAATTCTCATTCGATTGCCAAGATTAATTTCATAATAACTTCACTTCTTTGTGCATAATCATAAATATGATTCCAGATTTTCAACACTATTATTCAGCTCCTCAAGCTAATAATAATATTTATTTTCTAGAATGGAGAAACTGCCAATATAGAATATAGATCGAATTTCAAACCAATTGACAATTCCACAGACTTGATATACAAATCTGAGTATTAACAGCTCAATCTGATATCCAACTTATCACCTAATATAACTACAAATATTATTGATGAAGCTTTAAAATTTTGTCTTCGGAGAAGATGCAAAAAAATTATTTTATCACCCAATTTGAACTCCGTCACAAATCTACTCCCGAAAAGAGCTAGGTTTTCGTCCAACCCTTTTCCAATCTACTTAAGGTTTTCGTCCTTAGCGATTTAGCTGAATCAAAGATTCGAGCCTTTGCATAAAGCATAAGAAATATCAATTCAACAATGGATCCCAAATGCCTTGCACTCAACTCCTTTTAAAGGCTCCAATGAATCTTCTAGAAGAAGCCAACTTGCAACTACCTCCAGTTTCTAGAAGAATCTTTATTTAATAAAGCGACCCTTTTTAATATTTTATTATTTCCACTTAATTTTAATTAAAATAATTAATTAAAGTCATCCTTTTGAAATAATATTAATTTTTGGACAACTTAAATTAATTAAGTTAATTAAATCACTTTATCAAAATTTTGGGGACATTACAAATTGTTGCCATTAACAAGAAAAATTCCATCTTTTTGGCCTAGCCATCCATACCATCAACCTTTTGCAGCCTCTTCAAATGCATTCTTGAAGCAATTGGCTGCTCTTGACAGTTGCTTACTTTGCCAGCCTTCTCGATTTGTTGGATACCATTTTGTCCCTTGATTTACCTTGGGGAATCACTAGTTGTTTTCCATTTTATTGTATCCTCTACCCATCTTCCTATTTCTAAATCGCGACCACTACCAATTAGATGCTTCCCACTAGCCACCATGCCTCTTACCCAATGGTATGTCTTGCATTTTACCTAGTTTACCCCATCTTTGTCATTGATCACTTGGATGATTGTTGTTTGTTTCCAGTAGAGGCAGATCAGTGTCTACAACATCTGCCCAGGCCACGATCGGCCTCTCAATTCACAACATCTTAGAAACTTTGTTGTTATTAATTTTATAATAATATTTTATTTAATTAAAAGTGTTTTAAACATTTAATTACAAAAAAATATTTTTAAATACTTAGGAGGGAAATTGCTAGTCATGGGATCAATTTAGAAAGTTTTAAAAGGAGGGTGCCTTGTTTGATTTGGCATCTAGTATTCACTTTGGGATTTCATTCTCTTTTCGAATTGAGCATTGTGTTCATTCTATTCATCTAGGGATGAAAACCCTCGGTTATTTTTTTAAATCTTAGAGAACAAAAACCCTCTTGGATTTCCATTTTTGGAGGTGAGGACGAAAACTCTAATTCTTTGTCATTAGCAATTCTACACAAGAGTTGCATGGTGGGCTGATTTGGAGAATTTGTGCATATTTTTAGTTTTGGTGGTGGACAGTGGCAAGCAAATCATAGATTGGAATCACTCACCTTGAGCGCCACACTTGGAGAGGCCATCATATTTATTTATTTGCAGATTTCCAGGGTTTGCTGCTGTTTGAAGACATTTTTAGCATAATTTAAAGGCTGTCATACCATTTCTAGAGGGGCAAATGAATTTTGGACAAGAGTAACCAGCATTTGGCAACATTTCTGCAGAGTTTGAGGCATAGTTATAAGATTTGGACTTGCCTCGGACTCGGCAAGCCAATTTTTGACTCGGACTCGGACTCGGAGCCCAGACTCGGCAAATAGAAAAACCCAAGAAATTCAGAGATTTTTAAGGATTTAACACTTGTTTCACGCACCCTTTAATAAATAAACCTTAAAGACACAATAACATCATCAAATAGAAATTACTATGATCTCATACACAAATATACATCGATCACATAAGTATAAATGCAAATTTTAGCTGAAGGAAATAACACATTCAAATATATAAATATTGTCAAATGTATACAAAACTCATGGAATATGAAATCCATGGCATCAAAACGAATATCAAAATTAAAAATATAAGTCTATGGCTCAAAAGAGCTTGCATTACTCATCCCAACATCACGACAAGTCATGTGCTAGTGTCTAAGATAGGTCATAGATGATGATGTAGCCATGATATTTGCTTGCATCTCAATGATTGGTGTGTATATTCATGTGAGGAATTTATTATTAAAATTTTATTGTAGCCTTCAAGATTGCATGCTTTGTTGTCTAATTTATAGAACAATATAATCCTTGATTATGGCTTTGACTGCAAAAGATGCAAAGATTTGCAACAGGGGATATGTATTTTGTAGGTTTAATGATCATGATTCATCATTGGCCTATAACATGCTTAGACCTATAGTTTGATGAGGTTTTGGGGGAAACACCCCAACAAGATCGAGGGGTAGTGCCCCTCGCGGGGGTCTGGGGGTCTTGGGGCAACGCCCCTAGTGGGGTCAAGGGGCAGCGCCGCTTGTGGGGGTCTGGGGGCAACGCCCCCAGCAGGGTCAAGGGGCAGCGCCCCTTGCGGGGGTCTAGGGGCAGCGCCCCCAGCGGGGTTGAGGGGCAGTGCCCTGGGCGCGCTCCCTGTCACGATATAGGGCGGGGTCAAGGGGCGGAGTCCCCGCCACCAAGCCCAAATGAAGACCTTCGAAACCACACAAAACTTCATGGCGCACACCATTTAATTAAAAAAATTGTAAATTAAAGATTGCAATTTAAAAAAAAAAAATTAATTAAAATGGCCGAGTTTGCCGAGTCCGGCGAGTTTGCCGAGTCTCGGTGAGTACTCGGCAGCCGAGTCTCTGGGACTCGTTTAGGGTCACTCGCCTCGGGACTCGTGAGTACTCGCCGAGTTTGGGCGAGTCTTGTAACTATGGTTTGAGGGTATGAATTACTTGTGGAGAGGAGTGATCAGCATTTTGGACATAATTTCAACAATTTTGGGCAGTTATCTTCATTTTGATATCTATATCAGTAACTTTTTGGTATGGATCTGCATTAAGGAACATCATTTTGCAAACCGGAGCAGCGATCAATATTTTTACGGCATTTCCAGAGTCCTTCTAGAGTGGATCTGCATTGGGGAAGCCTCTGAAAGTTGGTGCAGCTCTTTATACAACCATTTCCAGCTGCCAACATCAATTCCCAGCGCTACCACAATCATTTCCAACCACATATTAGGGCATATAACAGTTGTACAGGTTCATTTTGGCTGCAATAATTGATATTTGATCATTATTTGTTCAATTTTACATGTATGAAGATTTGACAAATTGGTAAATCTAAAAATATTGTTTCAGGATCATTTTATCAGCATCGTACTTGTGCCATTCATTAAAAATCAGATCTGGGGTTTTGGTGATGAAATTTATTTCTGTTATGGAGTTTCCAGCCCTTGATTTGACTAATTTGCAGTCACATATTTTCCAGTTGCTTCAAGTGAGGGCTTGAAATAAGTATTTCCAGCACTATATTTATTTTTATGTTTGCTGTTTTGAATTGTTCATTTGCTCAGAAAAATCAGAAAAATAGAACAAATATAATTTAGGAACATTACATTTTTCTCCTGCAATTGATGCTCAACAGAGGTGGATCTTTTGTAAACTGACTCAAAACAAGTATACAATATAGCAAGTCCAGTCACTTTGTGATATTTGAGTTTTTGGGTGTGCATTATCTGAAATGAAAAGTTGAATTATTACTCTAGAAGAAAGACAAGGCTTTCATAGCATTCAAAGTTGATGGTCTTTGCTCGGATTCTGCAGAAGTTTAACTGAAATTGACTTGTCGTTCACTAGAAAATATATGGCTTGTAATTGCGGCTATGTGTACATACTTAAATGATCAAGCATCAATTAAATAGTTACAAGATACCTGAGAAAAGGGTAGTTCCTGAAGAAAACTGACATACAATTCACTTGAAGAATAATATGATTGCCTTCTAGAATGTGTTGCTGAGTAAAAAGACATCAACTTGATAGGGTTTCTTTATTGTCAAGAAATAACCAAACTGCTTTTGTCTCCTAAATTCAAGCTTTGAATGCTTTACCAGAGGTACAATAACATGCTGCTTCCTAAAACTAAGATTTGTATTAAGACTGCAAAAAATCCTTCAGAAATCCAATACTTAAAAAATTAAGATGATGATATAAAGAATAAAAATGGTCTTGAAATATTTATGATCATCAGAAAACCTTGTGCCATGAACATTTATGAATTTGTTTCTAGTTCCACACTGAACAGACAAGTAATGAAAGTAATGCATATAATTTTTTATGTTTTTATGCAGCGATGACAAACCCATTAATAAGAAATTAAAGCTACTGTATTTGGTATCAGTTTTATGATAAAACATAGCCTGGAGAAATCCAGAACACAGAAAAATTAGAGGACGGAATGATTATCATATATGTGGCAGAGGCCATTAGATCCAGTTTTTAAAGTGCTAGTGTGGAGAATTTATGAACTGTATGCTTGTTTGATAGCAATGTGATTAAGTGATGGAATGTGGTTTGTTGGTTGAAGAGGAAAGTACAAATAACTTGGTGAATAGTAATTCAGTAAGCTTATTTTTATGGGCATACTTCTTTTGAAATGATATTCTGAAACATATTTTAAATTTGTTTGTGATATCTTCAGGGTTCTGCTTATTATTTAATTCTTTTCTCTCTTCCTGCAGAGAAAAGTGGTGGAACAGTTACTACAATCATCTACTCAATCCCATCCCATAATTTGTGATAACCTTAAGAAGGTGCATCCAAGACATGGTGGTAATACTGAAAAATATGCAGTCCGTGGTTTGTCACTTGCTGTACCTCGAGGAGAGTGCTTTGGTATGCTTGGTCCCAATGGTGCTGGGAAGACTACATCCATAAACATGGTAAATATAAAATTGTTTTCCTTCTTGAAACTCTATATTTCTCTTGGTATTTAAAATCTCATATTTTCACTTTTTGTGCATGCATCTACAATTCAACATGTAAGGTATGTTCATCTTTCAAAATCAGATGACATTAACTTGTTTATTGAATTTTTTTTATCGTCTCTGATCTGTAATTTCCACCGAAACTAGTGAAGCAAGCAAATAAAATTACTATTCTACTTGGACATCTAAAAGGAAGTAATAATTGGGAAGAATTAAAGACCAATTAACAAACAAATGAAGCAATGAAATGAAAAGAAACAACACAAACACAAGATTTTTATTTTGGGAAACCCTCTAAGGGTAGTGAAAAATCTACATGCTAGAAGCAATTGCTGTTCTACAGGAGTGTATTTCTCAAATGGACCAGTATAGTTGTTGTTATGATCCATGTCAAGCCCTTCAACTTAAGCTTTCTATCTTTTAATTTGCCTTCTTTTTGATCAATTAGATGACTCAACTTATAGTCTGCTCTTCTCTATACAGCTTTTGTTGTTCAAAACAAGCTTGAAAAATGTGGCATGTACTTGCTAGACTCACGAGTACTTATGCGTCCTTAGCCTCTATGAGTAAATTGCATAAAAACTTAGTTAATTTTTTAAATGCCACTTCAATGATTATCATGACACAAATAAGGGGTTTTCTTCACATGACTGGGGTTGTCATGAGAATGCAGGTAAATATTGCATTTGGTTTTCTGGATGCTTCTCAGTATTACATGCAAGTCTGCTGGTGTTTCAATTTGCACCTCTGGAATGTGAATTAGAAATGGACAGCTATGCACAGACAAACTACTCTTCGAATTAGGAGGGGAAGCTCCCTCTTTGCTGATGTTGTTTAAGAAAGTAAATTAAAAAACTAATTTGCCTATCTTTCTGGTTCAGCTAAGAGCACAAGGTTATAAAACTCAAGTGTCGTAGTTGAGATTTTTTGTTTAAGAAGTTCAACTACGGCTAAGCCCACTCTAATGACGTTTCTAATTTCTCAAGTAAACGCAGAGCAAGAGAATTAGAAATGGACAAGGATGGATTCTCTGACAAAATACTTAAATAAACTCTTTTTCAACATACATCTACTTACTTTCAATGCAAGCTGAAATTAAGATCATATAAGCATAACACAATAAACGAAAATTTGAGACATTATATTAGGGCAAAGTAGGCACAAGACTTATTTCTCAAATCTCAGGAACAAAAGATTACACAAGACACATGCACTGAAAAAGAACTTGCAGCTACGAGAGACTTGCAAACTTGTTCTTGCACAAAGTGAACAACAACTAAACAACAACAACTTGCAGGCAAAATAGGCTCAGCAATTTGTCATCACAAGTACGGTTAAGAAAATAATGGGCAAGGCTGCCCTTATTTATACACAAGTAGAGGAGTAGGGAACCCTAAAATCTCCTTGTTTTATGACTAAGGCTTGCCAACATGCAAGCTTTATTTCTAAAACTAAAGAAGATAAACACCTAACGACCTAAGAAAGCATAAAAACAAGAAATGCCAACTATTAAATTTTGTTTTCTTTCTCTTCTTCAATGAGTACATAAGAATTGAGACGAGAATAGAAAGAAAGCAAAAAGAAAGCTTCTAGATGATTGCTGCTTTAAATCTCGATCACATCCACCAAAAAGCTGGAAACTGTATCTCTGTCAGGTGCATCAATACTATCTATAGCAAAGCTTCGCTTTTCTAGGATTTCTTCGCCATCTACAATCAATCTCAAAAACTCTTCGACCTCATTGGCCACTTTCTCGAACCTCGTTGACATCATGGAAATCTGACTCATCCTACCCGCAACTCGATCACTGCCACGAACAACATTCTAAAACTGGGTTTGCACTTTGTCAAGTCCAACATAGGAACCATCATCATGACAATATTGAGAAGGGATCTCTGCAACAAACTCACTTATGAACTGAAGAGCCTCAACCACCCTTTGTCTGTATGCAACAAACTCCTTAGATATCCTCTCATAGGTTCTCACCTTGAAGATGTGACACTCTTTCCATGCAAGGATTAGTCTCTTGTGTTCTCTTGAAACCATTGAGCCATAAGCTGTATCCAAATCTGCAATGATGATTTCGTGCTTAGGTTTCACCTCTGCCATTGATTGTTCAAATCCTTGAATCCCTTGGCGTAAGTTATGAGTAGTGTCCCTTAGCTGAAACATCTGTGCCAAGATTTATTTTCCTCTAATGATGAATCCTTCAATCCATTCTTGTGTTTGCTTCCCAACTGCCTCCACTGTTGATGATCTGCTAGTGTCTCTAGAACCTAGGGCAGCAATTGAGTAGCTTGTGAAGTGCCAATAACAAGATTAGAACTGTATAGACTGAGTTGCTAGATTTCAGCCTTGAGGGCTGCCTTATCTTCTCCATCTTTAAACACTCTTTCTTGAAGAATTTAAGATGCAACTTTGAACAAACTTACATCTGCATTCTTGGTGCTCTTGGCAAGATTGGCCTTAACCATTATGAAATCATCTACCTCCACTTCATCTATGTTTCTATCTTCAGGAGGTGTAGCAGTCTCCATGGTCATCTCACCATCAGGATTTCTCTCAAAGTGAACTTGTTTTGCTTTCTTCTTAGGTGCCTCTTGATAAATGTTGTCAAGATCATCAAAATTCAGCTAATATGAAGGTCTTCTTCTCTTCCTTCCCAGGGAGCTCTCAAGCTAAGATGTGGTATCTCTACTAACTTTGCTGGGAGGTTCAGCTGCAACTCCATCTTTTTCATCCTCTAGATCAATGTGGATTGGTGAAGACCTTGGCAATGGTGAAGAATCATGTGTCAAAGGCACATCTTTTGTTTACTTTTGAGGTACAGACTCTTTTGGAGGAGCTTCTGCTTCGGTTGTTGGTTGCTCCTGTATGACTATATTTGAGAAGTCAAACCTTCTTATGTTCTTTGTTGATCTACTGCCCTTTACACCCTCTTGAGGCTGACTTATACCCTTCATCTTCGGCTGTGCTCTGGAAGAAGAGGGAAGTGATGACTGCATTCTTAACGGCTCTGCTGCTGGAATGGATTTCTTCCTTTTAGGTCTAAGAAAACCTTGTTGTGTTCAATGACTTGGCGTGTTCTTTCTTCTACCGAGATTTTTTCTTTATTGGACCAGTTGACTTGTGGAAGAGGTTGATGCTCTATTTGTTTTCGAGTGTACATTGGGAGAAGTACATCCCCATCGTCATTTGATAGTCCTTGAATATCGTCTGATAGGCAATCTTTCATTTGATGGAGAGTGAGTCTACTGTAACTACGCCTTCGTACCCGAACTCATCTCTTCATTTGGCCCAAAAATCTTCAAGTGCGGGCACATGAGCATAGTTCTTCTTAAGTCGGGATGCGAAGATACCATGAGGGTCATATGATCGTCTCTCATTGTATGGCTTGAGACCAAGTTTAGCCAACCCATCACCCATGGACTTGGCATCTGTCGCCGATCTGCAACTGTAAATTCCCAACTGAGATGGAAAATTGAAGGCGAGCTTCTTTCAATTCTACAAGAAAGTGTGGACATCATATACTTGCCTTAGGAATTCCATGAAAACCACTTCATTTGATGGGTACCTCGACAACATGAGTGGAGCATTGGAGAAGCCATAGACTCTAATATAGGTGAAGGTAGGAAACTGTATGAACCAATCTGCCAACTCCACCATTGTTGCTCTGGTAGTTGATGAAATATGTACGTGCAACTCATTATCTAGGTCTCACACTGTATGCATCAGGAAAGCCTCGTTTACCCTTTTGTAATAGTGTGATGACTCTGTGAACTCTAGCTGAGGGTAGTAATTGTAGACGTGTTGTACATTCAGAGACCCCACAATATTCAACCCTTTGAATTTTCCCTGGAAGGCCACTATATAGACAAGGTAGGAGATCATGTGGAATTGGTGAATTTGGAAGTATTCAGTTATCTGTTGATGGAGGCTATCACTGATTAAGGTTGACCAATCATAGAATTATGTTTTCTTCATGATATGAGGTATAAAATTGAGATGAGCCCTGCTGGCTCTCTACGAAACCCTTGTCTTTTTCTTAAGTCTTAATGTGTTTTACTTAGTTTTTTAGAGAATGTTTGTAGACAGAAGAGAAGGTGCGCATCATATTAAAGCTTATAAAATTGCAACATGAATATATTCTGAGCAACAGATGCAATAAATGTTATTCTGCAATTTATACAATGAGATTACAAACGAATCACATACCCGAAATGCTCCAGAATAATTAAATAAGAAATAAATCCAGTTTGCCAGCCGGAATGGTGAAAACTGACAAAGAAGCACGCCCATGCTCTAGATTCGATTTCTCCTTTTCCAAAACAGGTTACAAACCCTTAAGGAAGGTAGACGCCAAGAATAGGTCACATTCAGGAGCCAAAGAGAAGGCGTTTCTACTTCAAATTCACATGCCCAACTTTCAAGAAGGCACAAAATCCAATGCAAATGGTACGGCCAAGGAGGAAAAGATGTAGAAACACTGCTGGAGCCATAGATCTGATGAAGAGGACGCCACAAGTGAAGAACCTCCTTTCTTATTGCAAACAACAAGAAAACTGTACAAAGTACTCTGATTGAATCATGCAGAACCTCTGAATGAAGCTCTCAAATGCATTGATTCGACTGATCTCTCACAATCTCAAAAGTGCTCAACATCGAAGAGGAATCGTTCTCCAATGGAAATAATGCTCAAACCCTGATCACAGAGGAAGGCACAGGAAAAATATCCAAGGCAAAGTCGAAATCATCAAGAATAGGGTTTCTCATTGCCAAATTGCCTTATATCAAGAAGGCAGGAATTTCCAAGAAGATACGCCACTTTTGACATTTAAATCTTTTAATTTATAATTTAAGTCACTTTCAATAGTTTGACTTAAATAAAGTGGGCGCCCTTTTTTTGTTAAGTGATTAAAATATTAAATCACCTTTATAAAGTATTTAAGTGATATAAAATGTATAAAGTCAAATTGACTTTATAAAAAGGCATTAAGTTAATTAATTAACTCAAATCACTTAAAAATCCATAACTCACTCAAAACACCAAATATTCCTATGCCGTCAGAAGCTGTCGACTCCTGAAATGCTAACGCCTGCTGTGAACCAAACACTGGGCTCTGAAAACGAGAACGATCAAACTCTCCAGAAAGTACCACTGACCCTCTAACCAATCCAGCTAGCCCACAAGGGTCCAATAAAGGGCTAACACACTGTTCCCGAGAACTAACTAGAGCGGGGACATCACAGTCCGACCTCCCCGAATTTGCTTGTCCACAAGCAAACTCAAAGCCGGATGCTGAAGAATATTGTCACTCTCCCACGTAGCATCCTTTGCTGGTAGATCTTTCCACTTTACCAAGTATTCCCTGATAACCCGCCTCTGAAGATGACGCTCTCTAGAATCCAGAATGGCCTCAGGTATCAAAATCAATTTCCCCTCATCATCCAGGGGTGGTAAATCAATAGGAGTCACCTGTTGTCCCAACGCCTTTTTGAGGCGCGATACATGGAACACAGTGTGAACCTTACTGTCCACCGGAAGATCTAACTCATAAGCCACTTCACTGACACGTCTGACAACTCTGAAGGGTCCATAGTATCGCGGCTTAAGTTTCTCGACGCCCTTCTTACGAAGGGAGGACTGCCTATAAGGCTGAAGCATCAAATACACCAAATCATCGACCTCGAAAGATCGCTCCACTCACCTCTGATCAGCATATTGTTTTTGCTGATTTTGAGCTTTCTGTATATTCTCTCTGAGTGCTCTCATAATATCCTGGTTCTCCTGTAATAAATCACCAGCACTGGGTACTCTACTGTCACTCAGCAATAAGTCTAGAAAGCTCGGAGCATCATATCCATATAATGCTCAGTAAGGTGTCATCTGAATGCTCATGTGATGAGTGGTATTGTAGCAATACTCACAAAGGTATAACCACCTCACCCATACCTTTTGCTGCCCTGAACTGTAATTCCGCAAGTATCCTTCTACCCATTTACTGACTATCTCAATCTGCCCATCTGTCTGTGGGTGGTAGCTGGTACTCGGAGTGAGTTCTGTCCCGCAAAGTTTGAATAACTCCTGCCAGAAGTTACTCAGAAACCTGCTATCCCTGTCACTGACTATACTCCGAGGTAAACCGTGCAACCTGAATACCTCTCGGAAGAACAAATCAGCCACCTGGGTAGCTGTGTGTGTAGTAGTGATTGAGAAGAAATGTGCATACTTCGTCAATCGATCTACCACCACAAAAATGATGTCTTTCCCTTGAGCTTTCGGCAAGCCCGTAATAAAGTCCATAGACAAACATTCCCACTTCCTCTCAGGGATAGGAAGCGGCTGGAGTAAACCTACAGGGTATGTATGTTTTTGCTTGTTCTGCTGACAAACAAGGCATTCTCTGACATACTGAAGAACGAATGATTTGAGACCCTTCCAAGAGAATCTCTCCCGTACCTTCCTGTAGGTCTTAAAATAATCGGGATGTCTTGCCATGGGTGAATCATGAAAAGATCTCAATACTCTGTCCCTCATCTCAGAACCTGGGACTAGTAATATCCTCCCTTTGTAAATGATAAGATCATCTACAAGTGAATATCTGTTATCCTATACTATCCCATCTACTATGCTAGAAGCCCATGGGTTCTTAGCATACTCTACTACTATCATATGTCTCCAGTCCTCTACAATCTGTGTAATGGAGCTCAAGTGAGGACAGTGAGATAATGCATCAACAACTACATTTTGAGTGCCCTTGACATAGGAGATGTCAAAATCATAGGACTGAAGTTTGCTGACCCATTTCTGTTGCCTTTCGTTCAGATCTCGCTGCCCAAGAAAATGTTTCAGACTATTATGATTGGTTTTAACACTGAATTTACTACCAACCAAGTATTGCCTGAATTTGGCCATGGCATGCATGATGGCCAACATTTTCTTATCATAGATACTGTAGCTCCGTTCAGGACCTCTTAGCTTCCTGCTCTCGAAAGCTATAGGGTGTCGATCCTGCATGATGACTGCACCAATACCCTCACCACTGGCATCACAATGTAACTCAAAAGGTTTGGTGAAGTCCAGCAAAGCCAAAACTGGACATGTAGTCATGAGAAGTTTGAACTTCTCAAAGCACGCCTGTGCTAGTGGTGTCCACACAAAAGCACCCTTCTTAGTCAAATCAATTAGTGGCGCAGCATGCCGCGAAAATCCACTAACGAACAGACGATAGAAGGCACATAATCCTACGAATCCCCTGAGCTGTGTCAATGTCTTAGGTGTAGGCCAATCGATGATAGCTCGAACTTTCTCTGGATCCATGCTGACTCCCTCTCCATTGATGATGTGTCCCAGATACAATAGCTCGGCCATGCCTAAAGCACACTTGGACTCCTTGGCGTACAAGGACTCCCTATCTAGTATGCTCAGTACCTCATCCAGGTGGACCATGTGTTCCTCCCATGATTTACTGTAAACTAGGATGTCGTCGAAGAACACCAATACATATTTCCTCAAGTGAGGATGGAAAACCCTGTTCATAGTAGACTGAAATGTGGCAGGAGCATTGGTTAACCCAAAAGGCATAACCAAGAAATCGTAGTGTCCACAGTGACATCTGAATGCGGTTTTCTCTATGTCCTCCTCTCGGACTCTGATCTGATGGTAACTTGTCCTCAAGTCAATCTTTGAGAAATAGCAAGCTCCATGAAGTTCGTCTATCAACTCATCTATCCTTGGAATAGGATACCTGTTCTTTATAGTCTTCCTGTTGAGCATCTTGTAGTCAATACACATCCTAAGTGTACCATCCTTTTTCTTCACCAAGACGACTGATGAAGCAAAGGGTGACTTACTCGGCCTAATGTGCCCCATAGCTAAAAGTTCCTTAATAGTTTTTTCAATCTCATCTTTTAGACGTTTGGGGTGCTAGTAAGGAGTGATCATAATCGGTTTCGTGCCCTCGTCCAGCTCTATGATATGCTCAATACCTCTATCAGGAGGTCTGCCTGGTGGAATAGCACTGAAAACCCTTGCATGTTTGATTCGAAATTCTTGCACATCTGGATGGTAAGAAGAAGCTTGCTGCTCCAACTGTGAAGGCATTAATTTGCACTCAGCAGCCCACTCTACCATGTCGTGTCGAATCAAATGTTCCATTCTCCGGAGTGAAATTTCTTTTAGGTTGCTGTCCTTGATGGCTTTTAGAACATGATTTGTGCCATCTATGCTGAATTTCATCTCCATGTCACGCAAATTAAGTGTGAACTCTCTTATCGCATGAAGCCACTTCATGCCAAGAACTATATCTGTTCCTCCCATGTTCACAACATAAAAATCTGCCTTAAACTCAAAATTGTTGAGTTTCAATGGCAAATTAGGAATCATCCTCTCGCAGTTGAGAGTGTATCCATCTGCAACCTTCACTCGAATGCCTTCAAACTGCTGAGTTTGAATTCCCCGTTTCTCCACTAACCGTGAATCAATAAAGTTGTGGGTTGCACCTGTATCTAGAAGAGATATGACCCTTTGACCAGCTAGGATCCCACGGAGTCTGAAAGATCCCTCTCTCTGCATGCTGGACATATGAGCCTCCTGTAACTCAGTTTCTACTACAATTTCTGCCTCATTTTTTGACTCTTCTCCATCTGTATCATAGATTGGAGCTTGCTGATCAGAAAAATCAGTCAACGTTTCTCCCTCATAAAACCACTCCATGTGCCTGTTATGCCCTTTAGGTTTGAGGGGGTAGTCATGATTAAAGTCATACGGACCCTTGTAGTAAAAACAAAGTTTCCTTTGCCGGTATTGGCATGGTGTGATGGTTTATAGGTGGCATTGTTGTTCTTGCCACCAAGGTTCAAACCCCATTGGGGTGGTATTGTTGAATGGTTGTATCCGGTTCATAGCTCGGGTCAAAAGCGCCCCTTGAATAAAAAGAATCATATAACAGATTATTTAAAAAAAACAAAGTTTCCTTCTATGAAGATCATTCATAGTTTCACGATCCAATGGTGCTGCATATTTCTTCTTTTGATCAGTATCATTAGCCTTTTTTGGATCTGATTTATTATCTATGTATGAGGTAGAAGGTTTCGAGCCAAACTGCTTACGAGGTGTAGTAAGCTCCATACTACGAGCTTTCCTCATGGCCTCCTGTAGTGTAGGCAGATCAAATGCCTTGATCCATCCTTTCATGGGCTCGAAAAGACCCTCAATGAAGAGTATAATCAGCCTCCTCTCAGAAATGCCTATCACCATAACTGACAATCTCTGAAACTCTCCAATATATGATTCCAAACTACCTAGTTGTTTCAATTGTGCTAGGTCTTTGAAAAATAGTTCAGGATCACGCTTGTCAAACCTCTCTACCAGTCTATCTGTGAACCCCTGGTACGAAGTAATCCGGTCATGGTGAAAAGTAGTCATGCCATGAATCCACCAGTCATGAGCCACGCCATCAAGGTGAAGTGCTGCAAATCGAATGGCATCCTCCTCAGGCATGGGACGCAATGTCAAGAATGTGTCCAGCTTACTGACCTAGGCACGTGTTGTAACTCTACCACTGCCATCAAAGTTCGCCAAGGTAAGCTTATTGGTCGCCTGTCTAAGATCATTCTGTTTGTTTCTAGGCCTCTTGTCATTCCTGCTTCTGGTGTGTTCTCTCTTCTGGCTCACGAATCTATCGAAGTTAAGGTGCTCCTTAACTCTCGGTGGCAGTGCATCCCATTCATCATGCATAACCATGATGTTATCTGCAAAGTTAATCTCACCACCCTGTTCAACCTCAACCTCTTCATCAACCTCATTTCTAGTAAAAATAGGACAAGTAGCTCTCTCAAAGCTGCGAGCTGGAACAATGTTTCAATGGGGTTCACCATGAACACTGCCTTCTTGATCACGATCCTGATTCTGTCCCCTATGAAGTGTCAAATTTTGAACATTTGTGCTGAGCTGCTGGAGAATATTCGCCACCTGTTCTTGGCCTGCAACCATGCCTTTGAGCACATCTCTAGCTTCTCTATCCTCTTCATCAAAATGATTCCTACGAGAACCTTCAGCTTCCCTGTCAGCCATGTTATCAAAGCCTAATTCTTCTTCCTGTTCGTCAAACGGAAATGCTGAAAAAGGTTCAAAAGTACTTCTCTTTAAACCTGGACCCCTGCGTGAGTAGTACCTGTCAAACCTATTCTGATGAGGCCGCATATAGACTGCTAACCCTACAGGTTGGCAGGATCAGAGCTCTGATACCACTGAGATGAGCCTTGCTGGCTTCTTGGCGTAAAAACTAACACCTATGGAGTGCAGGTTTGTACGGACAGCTATGCACACTGCGTAATGAGTGCTCTTCAAATTAGGAGGGGAAGCTCCCTCGTAGTGCTGGAATGCGTGGAAAAAGAAAAGTAATCTAAGTCCTATCTTTTTGTTCTCAGCTGGAAGAGGCACAAGGTTAAGAAAACCAAGAACGTTGCAGCTAAGGATTTTTTGGTTTCGCAGATCATTAACTACAACTAAGCTAACTACTTTAAATCTATCCGTTTCCTCAAGAAAACAGAGCATGAGGAAATGGAGCAGGATTGACTATCTGACGATAAACAAGTATAGATTCTCAACTTGAAGGCAAGGTGGCACATCTATCAGCTCAATCTAAACAAGTTTATTGGAAACAACAATATACGATAAACTAAGTACGGATTCTCAACTTGAAGGCAAGGTGGCACAACTATCAGCTCAATCCGAATAAGTTTATTGTTCACACACATCACACGATAACCCAGTACAAATTCTCTACTTGAAGGCAAGGTGGCACAACTATCATCTCAATCTGGACAAGTTTATTGAACACAAAACAGGAAAGAATTCACCATTATAATTGCATGAAACCCTATGTGGCATAACAATTCATCATAATAGTAAAAGCATGAACAGATAGCTGAACGAGCAATATTGAGGGCAAAGTGGGCAATGATATATTTCTCTCTCATGCAAAAGTTATGTACAAATGAGCAAAGCTCTTATTTATAGACATCAAAAGGTGTAGGGAACCCTAAAATCACCTTGAGTCAACTACATCCTTGCAATGCATGCAAGATTTATTGCTAAACCCTAATAAAGTAAACTATACAGTTAACTGGAAAACTACCATCAGTTAACCGAAACATCTAATCTAAAAATGGACAATTGTGCAAGCATGCACGTCCTTATTGAAAGCATGTTAATTGGAACACTACCATCAGTTAACGTAAAACCCTAAATGAAACTCCAAGTAAATAAAGCTGATCTCAGAATAGATATGCATGAGATGAGACAGCGAGTTAACTTGAGAAGGGTAACGCCAAGTTAACTCCTGTGTATAAAATCTATTCTGAGAGGTGGGAACTGAAGTCTACTGATCGCGATCTCGAACAATCAATCCCTCAACGAGGCTGTCAACTGCATCAGCATCTGAATGTCAGCAACTTGAGCAATCTTGGCAATCTTTGCACACTCAAACTAGCATTTCACTGACTTATAACTTTGGCGGCTCCGTAACTGAAGTGATGGCCACTATCTCCTCTGCAATTTGATGTCTCTGACGCTTCTCCTTAATGAAAGAGTGTTGCATGACAAAACTGTGAAGTTTGACTGCGCACACTCTGTTTGTGAGAAATGCAAACGAACTTGCTGCACACGCAAAATTCCAATGGTATCAACCCTCGAAACCGGCTTTGGAAGACAATCGGCCATACGAGGCATGCAACCATATGGATTTGAGTAACTACGCCTGTCAACCTTCTGAAAGCATTTGATACAAATCGGTCTCAACTTTTCTGATGAAATCGCGAATTAAGACCAATTTGGTCTTAAATTTAGTTTACGTGAACTGCACTCTGAAAAACTCGCCTGCTGTGAACACGGCTATATTCTGACTTTTCTGGAAAGCTAAAAATAGCCTTTTGAAGAATTATTTTCGGCGAAAAATCTGAGATATGGGTTTTGTCCAGAAAAAGATTCTAAGACAACCCAGAACGTTAGAAATGCGAAAATCTGACTTCTATTCGACCATGCAAAGAGTTTTCAGTTGAGAAAATTAGAAACTTGAGAATGAATGTTCTGAAGTTAAAAATTCCTGAAAAATCAAACGCACGATTTTAATTTGAGGAAGTTATATAGGAATGATCCAGATGTTTAGACTTGTCAAATTTGCCAATTTTAGGAACATGCGAATTGGATTTTGAGAGAAATTTGAGAATCAAGGAAGAGAAAGACGTTTTTTTATATGCTCTTTCTTATGTGAAAATCGCCCCTCTTCTTCAAATTTGCTGATGAATGTGAACTTTAGCCTGCAAAAAGAAGTGTTTGATGAAATCGCCCTTGACTGCTGATGAAGAATTTGCCTTTGGTTTGCTAAAATTCGCCTTTGCCTTGAAAAATACGAATTTGCCTTGAAGATACGCCTTTGCCTTGAAGAAATATGAATTTTGCTTGAAAAATATGAATTTCTCTTAAGAAAAATGAATTTCTCTTTAGCTTTGTGAATAATAAATGAAGACGTCATGTTTAAATAAGAGAAAATTCACACCAACTTGTTGACTGCAAGATTTAAAACCTCAGCAGAAAATAGAAGGCTTCTGATTGGACCCCTTTCAGTTACACTGATACTGACACTGAGTCTGGAAATAAATAATAATAAATTAATATTCATCATGCAATTTGCAAAGGCATCAATTTTAGAGATTCGCCATTTTAATGCCAAAATATGCAAAATAAATATTAAATATTATTTAACTTCAGTTGACAAACCGAATGAAGCTTTGAGATTCATCGGTGAACTTCACTAATTCCGAAAAGTCATCGTTTGAGCTCATAGGCATCCATTTGCTCAAGATATTGCACTTTTTATTAACTTCCTATTTTATAGCTGACGACAAAGTTACGACTGGCCATCTTCGACACTGATTTCCGGGTGACCGGATGATGCTGAGACCGAGCTAATGAATTGAATGCGAAGCCTGCTGAGCAAAGAAGAAATGTCTGCTGGGAGTCGTCACTGCAAAATCTATCATTTAACACCTTGAAAAATTAGGCGCCCTTGATTAAATTCATTTACAGGTGCCAGACAACCATTTTCCTAAACTGCCATCTGATACTTCAAACAGTTGCTGACGGCGAACGGTGAACCCTGCTGACAGGAAACCAAGTTCACTGCGTGACTGGAGATATTCTGCATCCAACGGATATACGCACGGCATCTGAAAAGTGCATTAAGGGCCTCAAAAGAAAAAGCGCTCGTGGCCTTTAGTTGCATTGACACCATTTTGACCAAAGTGTAACTCTCAACCAAATGCCCTACTTTGTCCTCCGATACTGAGAGCTAGGATGATCCGATTTGAGCCACGTTTGTTTTAATGGACAGCCAGAAGGATTGAGAAGAGACGTCCCTAGAGGCGACGAAGCAAGAAAATTGCTTCTAAGACCTCAAATAGAAGGGCGCCCTTCCCAAGATGAAATAAACGATCAGACTTGGCCGTTTTGTGAGTTGTCTTCACTTTTCAGCATTCCGCCAAAGACCTCGCACATACGAGCGACTGCCAAATCCCGAAGGCTGATGGCTAGGCTTGTTGGATAGATAAAGTAATTATGCTTGAATCCCGTGAAGACTTCGAAAGCGAACGACCTCATCTGACAGGCTTAAAGGCTAGGCGCCTTTGGATTGTAGAAATACAATGAAAACCTTGTGCCAGTCTGCCCGTGAAATTACGTGCTTGGTAGAAACTCTGCCAAGATCACCCGGAATGTCGGATTGATAGGCAACTTGGTGCACCGCGAAGCTGGACTAGCGTAGTACTGATGTCAGGAAGACCTCGTCAGCAAACTGGACCATCTTGATGGTCATTTTAACTAGCGCCCCTGAGCTATAGCTGCACTGGAAATGCAATGAAGAAGCTCAAAGACGTGAAAACTCCATTATAAGCTCATCTTCAGACGTCGACCGCCGAAGCTCTAGGACTCGGATGACTGCGTTTGATAGCTCGTCAAACGAGCAGACTAGTCGTGAAGAGATTGACTGCATCAATCATCAGAAAAACCAAAATCCAAACCTCCTCCTAGAAGGGCGCCCTCAAGCTACAGGCGCGCTTTTGCTGGAAAAGGACAAATTCCTGCCATGTGCTCGGACTGGTAGTGAACGACACCCCTCTTAGCGTTAAGGGGGCATCCCTAGGATAGGTACTCCCGCCGAAGACCCCAGACACGTGGCTGGGCAAACCGCTCGGACAGACCTACGTCGCCTTCCGATAGGGGCCCACATCGGGACATCACAGCCCACCACGCTCCATGAGTCTCGACCTCGAGACCTCTAGCTCGATACCAAGTTAGTTACCGTTGCACCAAAAGCCCGGATGGTAGTGAACGGCACCCCTCTTAGCGTTAAGGGGCATCCCCAGGATAGGTACTCCCGCCGAAGACCCCAGACACGTGGCTGGGCAAACCGCTCGGACAGACCTACGTCACCTTCCGATAGGGGCCCACATCGGGACATCACATGTAACCACTGAATTCCATGTATAGCATGAGTATCACCCAAATCCACCACATAGAAGTCATCTGTGGTTGTGCAATTGCCCAAGGTAATAGGCAACTGTGGAACCCTCTGAGTGCATCTCAATTTATAACCATCTGCCACCATCACATTAAATCCTTCAAAGCCCTCCGCAGGTGGCATATGCTTCTCAACTAGGGCTACATCGATAAAGTTGTGGGTGGCCCCACTATCAATCAACACTGCTATGTGATGTCCCTGTAAAACTCCCCTAACTCTAAAAGAGTTGAATCTAGGAGTGCTTGATAAGGTAGCAATGATACCACTCTTACCGTCTCCCTGAGGCTGCTCCTCACCTGAACTACTGTCATCATTATCCTGAGAAGATTCGTCATCATTGCTCTCATCGTCGGACACAACCTCAATAAGGTGAGCCTTGCCTTTCCCTAGGCAACGGTGACCTGGCTCCCAACGTTCCTTGCAATGGTAACAAATTCCCTTAATTCTGCATTCCTTGCGATACTCCTCATCTGGATCACTTTTCTTGTTTCCCTTCTTCTGAAAAGAATTCTTGCCCTTGTTCTTCTGAGGAGCGAAAGGTTTAGAAGGGTTTTTGTTGTCCGGTGTGGAGAACTCCATGTCTTTAGCTCTAGTGATAGCATCGTGTAGGGAATCGGATTTGAAAGCCTTAATCCACCCACGAAGTGGTTCGGATAGATCCTTCGCTCTGAGATATCTGTCACCATAACTGCCAATCGCTGAAACTCTGAAATATATGTGTCTACTGGGCCACTCTGCTTAAGTTGTGCTAACTCTCTGAAATGAAGCTCTGGATCCCTCTGATCAAATCTATCCATAATCTTCTGTGTGAACTCTAAATAGGAAGTGATGTTGGCATGCCCTAAAGTGACAAGCCCGTGATACCACCACTCATGTGCCTCACCATCCAAGTGTAGAGTAGCATACTTAATAGCCTCTGTCTCCAACATGGGGTTTAGCTGGAAATAAGTGTCCAACTTTTGTACCCACACTCTAGCTGTGCATTTACTAGACCCATCAAAGGAAGGAATTGTAAGTTTCCCAACCTTGCATTGTAGATCCTGGTTCTACTATCCTCTATTGTTATTTCTGGGTCTATTTCAATACTTGATAGTGCAAAAATCCGTTAATGACATGGCAGCATGGAATTCATCTCCCAACGATTGACATTCTCTCAAATAATCTGTGAATCCCTCTCCTTGTGCTTGCTGCTCCTGATTTTTAGCAGGCTGTCCACCCAAGAATTGAGGCATGAGAGGCCTCGGGGTCACCCTACTAGCTGCCCTAGTATTGCTCTGAGCTGTATCATTATTGTCTTGTCCACCGTTATGCCCATTCTGACCATTATTGCCATTATTTCCATTGTTGTTTCTATCATCAGCAAGTTGTTGTACAAGTGCTATTTGTTGTGCTGGTTCATGTTGACCTCTTGCTAGGTCATTCAAAATATGGTGGGTGCTGCCCTTAGGTATTTCTTCTCTATCCCCCATGAATTCAAATGGTCCCAACCCTCTTCTCACTCTTCTATAATGGATGTCAAGTGGGTTGATAATTGGGATGTCTTCGTTCATAACCCAACTACACACAAGCTAGCAGGAATGCTAGCTTTGATACCACTGTAAAAGCCTTGCAAATTTTGCTCTAAATTTTTTGTATTGACCCCTTTTGGAATTTTGACAAACACCTGATGTGCGAACTGGTTATATGCTATTACAATTTTCTGATTGTTTGTTTGATTTGAAGGGAGCTCGTTTTGAAAGTGAGTCAATTCTACCACTTAGTTTTTTTACACAACTCAAGAACAATGAAGCATAATCTGAGTATATCAAAACTGAAACATTACATATAGGCAGCGCTATGGTTAAAAGCAACTAGGAAAATGATTTATTTTCATGCAACTGAGTGTAAGAGTTTGACTCCGATTTAAATACAGATCAGAAATACTCTTTTCAAACTGAGTTACACTTACAACACCAAAAGACTCCAGGTTAACTAACCTTGTAATAAATAACGATTTGCAGATTTGAGAAGAGTTATCAATGCAAAATAGGTTGCAGCAGCCATTTCAATTTATTATGGGTCTAAATTTTACAAATTGATGAACAATGACACTCATAAATAACATGGAAGCCATTACAACACTAAGGAAAAGCACATTTCTGATTTTTCAATGGTTACAACTTTATGACAGCTTATAAATTTCATATGCAAGGCAAGACCCCTTCCACAATAGAAATATAATTTCAGTCCTTTAAATGCTGATCATAAAAATAGTGGATATAACAAACTTGGGTTATACGTTTCCTTAACCTGGTTTGCTGGAAATGATCTTAAAGGCACAAACTCTCAACGCAACAGCTGTAGACTCCCTCTTTAAAGTCGTTTCTTTAGGAGAATGATACGCACAGCCAAGTGAAGAAGAAACTCCCCTTCTAACCTTCACACACAACCACGTTCCAGGTGGTAAAAGCTACAGAAGTCGCTCAAATCAGGAGCCCACGTTTTTCCCTTAGTTTGCTTGGATTCTTCAAGAGGCGCGACTGATAGATGACTTATTTGCAGGAGCCAACGCGTCCAAAACTCAGCATAAAGAGAGCACAAAATGAAGGAGACAAATATTAGGTTTGAATCTTCAAAGCCACGAAATCCAGAATAGAAAAATCACAAGATCAAAATGAATCTTCTCCACTAGGAGTGATGGTTCCACACTTGAAGATGGAGCTGCAAGGGATTTCAAACCCTAACTAGAAGGCACAGCAAGTTCTCACGAGAAGTTTTTTATATTTCCAAAAGGTCCCTTCCAAATGTGCACTCATTCCATATATTTCCCAAATGGCCCGATAAAGAGCTTCTTTTCACATTTTTAATCCTTTTTACAAAATTTCAAGTGACCCTTTTAAAAAGTATTACTTTTCAAATGTTTCCTATGTCACTTTTAAATTAGCACATAAGTGATTTTTGAATATTTGACTTGGTCACAATAAAAGATGATTTAATTAATTACCTTTATTACCTTTATGATTAATTTGGACTTAGGCAACAAATAGGTAATTCAATAAATGATTCCCTAAATGTAAACATATCACGACAATTGCCTTTGGGAATTAGAAAGGCAACGCGACACCCCGAGTGGCTAGCTCGAAGGGGACATTACACAAGGCCTAAATTTCAGTCCAAGCCCTTTGCACACAAGAAAGAAAAGAAACATCCTTCTCATCCTTCCAAAAAATTTCACTCTAACTTAGATGATGAGCTTCCTGAAGCTTAGAAAGGATGGTTTATGTTACACATGTAGAGAACTATGGGCTAAAGGCCATAGATGTTATGGAAAGGGTCATTCTCACCACATGGAGGCCTATGCTGATTATGGATTAGAATCTGATTATTCAGAACAGCGGTCTGATTTTGCAGAAAGCAATGAAGAAAGAGGCCCAAAAGAGTTTGATAAAGAGCAAGGAGGTGGGGGTGCATTCGCCCAACTTTGTAGTTTCCAAAAGAATGTTTCTTTCAAGGTTCATGGAGTGCATGGAGGGCAGTGTATTGTTGCTCTAATTGACACGAGAGCAACTCATAATTTCATTGACAAAGGTTTGGTTGCAAAGTGAGGACTCGAAATGGAAGAGTTTGAAGGTTTCAAGTAATGGTAGCTGATGTTTTTACTATATCTTGCAATTGAAGAATCTCTAACATATTTATGCACTTGGGTAATTTCGAAGTCAAAGATGAATTCTATGTTGTTGGCATTGGAGATGTTGGTTGAAAATTTTGTATACTTGGGAAAGCGTACAAAATTGTGATTTCAGCTACAGTACGTGAGATAAAACTCTCCTAATTAAGGGAAGGCCCCCCCTTTAACTAATTTTAACTAATATGAGTAAGACAACAATCGTTCCTCTTCTTTCAGGAAGGCTTATATTCTTTTCTCTTCATAGAAAAGTAACAACAAATTTTAAAAAAACTTATCACAGCAACCTCGAAATGAAATTGAGAGAGAGAAAATGAAGTTTCTTGAAAGCACAAAGACTTCTGTTACCTCCTCCGGGACGGGAAAATAATCACCAAGCACAAAGTCTTGAAGATTTGAAATCCTATCTCCCCTTTCATAATGGTTACCTAATGACAATATACAACATAATACAGCACAAAGTCTGTGAGTATGATGCACCTATTTCACTTTGAATGCATAAACGTAGATAATAAAAGCAGCACAAAGTCTGCAAGTTACTTCCTTGCTTGAGCGTTCTACACTAATTCCAGACATAAAAAGCAGCTCAAAGCCTGCAAGATCAAACCCAGAAATCTAACTCTAACTTTAAACTCAATTTGCAGCTCAAAGTCTGCAAGATTGAGTTTAAATCTCTCTTGTATAACACCACAAAACTCACAATCAATTCCAGATAATGTCGTCACACCACAATCTGTACCAACACAAAGGTTGGAAGCAATTTGTTTTCTTTATTGATTGCAATCTGATTTACATCTAAACTCAAAGTCTTAGAACGCATACACAAATTGGCAGAATTTTGTTTCATAGCCAAAAGCTAAAAATTACAATAGACCTCCTCAAGTATTTATATGAAAGAAGCCTTGAGAAAAAGGTGGGAGGATCCTAACTAATTTGAGAAATTCTCTCAACCACTAACTAACTACAGTTGACTTATTCAAAATTACAGTCCTAATTTATTTTGACTTGTAACTTGGTTACGTGTAATTACAATCTTCAATAATGTGAGTAGCATGGCCACTTGCCATTACAATTTCTGACTTTACATGTAATTTGTCAAAACAAAATTACAAATGCATAACTGAAACTATTCTAAGTGTCCGAAGAAACAACTCGAACTACATCATCCTTGATTGGATCTTCATGCTGCTTCAGGTTTTTAGAATATGTAGTATTCAGATTGGTGAAAACATCTTGAACTTGGAACGGGAATTTGCATTCGTAATGATCTTTGTGTCCTTGGCGAACTTCAACCTTATCACAGGTTTGGAGTAATACCATTTCTTTAGGAAGGAAATTCTTCTCTTCATTGCATTCTTTTTCTATGCTTGATTCACTTTGTCCCTAGATGGCTTCATGAGGATTATTGACCTTCGAGTTGCGCCATGAATTACTATTGTATCTCTTCTTCTTTTGTTCATTGATGAAGAACCCATAACACCTTATTCAAGATGAAATTGTTATAAAACAATGCTCATGCCTTGATTTGTTGGTTTGATAGATCAGGTGTGCAAACAAGACTGACAAGGGAAGGGATAAATTGATGCAATAATGGGCTCACAAGTGAATTTCGGGTTCTGGAGACTGCATTACATGTGTGGAAAAACAGGAACATTGACTTGCAATTGTGGAGAATGAACATGAATCTTCATATGTGTAATAGGAAAATGCAAGTTTTGCACTTGTGATTGGATCCTAGAGACTCATTTTCAAGTGTTTTTGAGTGCATTTTGGACCAATTTCGGGTTTTGGAAGGCTGACTGCAAGTGCTTCAGCAAAAACTCGAATTACAAGCTGGAAATTGGGCTTTTTGAATGCCATTACAAGTGATTTGAAGTGGGTTGGACCTTTCATGAACAAATGCAAGTCGTTTTACTTCATGCGCGAGCTTGTAATCGGGTCTTCAAGGCGCGATTGCAAGTAATAGCTTTGTCTTTTACTTGTAACTTGTAATTTAGGTCTCAAGACCCCCATTACGAGTGACATGTAGTTTAAAAAGTAACTTAAAAAGTACTCACTTGCAAATCGGGTCTCAAGACCCCCAATGCAAGTGACAATAAAACAAAAAGTAACTTTAAAACCTTTTAACTTGCAGTTCGAGTTTTAAGACCCCCATTGCAAGTTACAAGTAATAAAAAAGTAATTTAAAAACCATTCACTTGCAGATCAGGCTTTAAGACCCCCATTGCAAGTTACATAAAGTTTATAAAGTGACTAAAAGTGCTTTCACTTGCAAGTTGGGTCTCAAGACCCCCATTGCAAGTAAACAACAAAACACAAAAAGTGAAAAAACTTCATAAAGTGAAATCAGTTCTTGGGAACTTGATTGCAAGTGAATGTATCACTTGCATTTTAGAACTTGAAACCCCCACACTTGTAGTAAGGTCTTCAAAACCCGAAATTGACCAAAAACACACCAAAAATAACTCAGAATTTTACGAAAACGAACGAGAGTGAATGAAAAATGTTGGCCAAAAGTATAGACCAAAACTTAAAATGCCCAACCTCTGTACCTCGTAATACATTCCTTGAGGCCTAAAAATGTTAAAATTTTGATGGGTTATCTTTGATTTTTGCATGTCAAAAATTAGGGACAACAGGAGATACTGATGCAGTGCTTGGCATTCAGTGGCTGCGATCTCTTGGAGAGATCACTCTAAATCTGCAAATCATGGAGTTAAAATTTCAATCAGATTGGAAGAAGGAAGTGCTAAGAGGGATGTCTAATGGAGGCCCTCGCATTGTGTCATTCAAGAGGATGGAGAGGTTGATTCGTCATGACCAAGTTGAGTGGGCAGCGGAGTGTTTGATCATGCCATCTGATCCAGTGGAAGATAATAGACACTACAATCTTGATATTCAGTCATTGATGACCAAGAAGAGTAAAGTATTTGGTAGCATGCCTCCTGGGAGACCTTTTGAGAGAGGGACTAAGCATGTCATAGAGCTCAAAGAAGGAGCTAAGCCAATCATTACAACTCTTTACCAGTATCTGAAGAAGGCAAAATATGAGATTAAGAAGGCCCTAAAAGAACTCTTGGACATGGGTCACATTTGCCCAAGCAAGAGTCCCTTTGCTTCTGCAGTTGTTCTAGTCAAGAAGAAGGATGGCACCATGCGCATGTGCATAGATTACCATGCTTTGAATCAAAAGACTATCAAAAACCAGTATCCCATTCCTAGGATAGATGAACTCATTGATGAGCTCCATGGAACTATGTATTTCTTTAAGATTGATCTTAGATTAGGCTATCAAATTCAGATGAGACAGTTAGATATTGAGAAGACCACATTCAGATGTCATTTGGACATTTCGAGTTTCTAGTCATTCCTTTTGGGTTGACTAATACACCAACTACCTTCCATTCTTGTATGAACAAAATCTTTCAGAAGCAATTGAGGAAGTTTGTGCTTATCTTCTTTGTGACATTCTCATCTTCAGTAAGTCATGGGAAGAGCACCTCAAGCACTTGGAGGAACTGCTTAGTATTTTGGAGTCTGAATGTTTGTTTGCGAAGGAGTCCAAATGTGAATTTGGAATGACAGAGCTGCTTTACCTTGGGCATATAATCAGCTCTAAGGGAGTTAGAGTTGACCCTGAGAAGATCAAGGCTATCTTGGATTGGCCTCCTCCAGAAAACATATCACATTTAAAGGGGTTCTTGGGTCTATGTGGTTTTTATAGAAGGTTTGTGAAAGGCTATTCATAGATGGTTGCCCCTCGTACTGATCTCACTAAAAAGGGGGCATTTGCATGGGTAGAAAAGGCACAAGTTGTTTTTGACCAGTTTTGTAAAGACCATTGCAATTTTTTATCTTAATTTTCAGTTTTGGATGATTTAGAATTTTGTCAAACAATTGTCTTGCAATATTCTTTCAGTTGGTAAACTATTTCTCTTTTACTTTTTCCACATATAAAGATAAGATATGCATGAATTGACTCAAACTAACTTATACCAATGTTCGCAAATGAAAAGAGATATGCAATGCAAATATTTTCTGATTTTTCAAGACCATATGATGACTGAAAATGAAGTGCAACTAGTCAAATGAATAGCTACAGAAAATTGGCATTTTTACAAACACTTATCATGCACCCAAACACCAATGGTTATTGAAATGCAAACTAATTACAATGCTGTGACAACTTCAGTTCTAATCGCCTCCCTTATGGACGATTTACAACATATATTCAAATGCCAATGCCAATGCAAATAAATGACAGTGATACAATGACCTTCAAAGTATGAAAGGCAACTACAAGATGTTGTGATGCCAGCGATTTATTGATATTTCTAAATGCCACTACAAATGCAATTGTTATACAATGAATTGTAGAACCTGGATGACGCAAGGATGGCAGCGACAGCAATAAACATATGAGTCCATGATTTCTCCTTAATGAGCAGCTGCACATTCGTCTTAGCCCAGCAAGAAGTTGTCTCCCCTCTAGGTGCTGAGAAATCAAGCAAACACCTTCAAAATCGAATTCTTCTTGAAGTTAAGATGTTGCACCAATGAAGCTTGAAGTGCCATGATTTTTCCAGCAAATATATTCGCCCTCCAATGATGAATTCGACTTGCCAAATGACTGAAAATGTTATTCCAAACTGCAATGCTTCCTTCCCAAATCGAGTTCCTCCAATGACTGAAAATAATCCTCAAGAAATTCGTCAATGCCACCTTCACAAAATTGACTCCTTACTACTTCAAAATGTGGTCAAAGACCATTAAATTTTGCAATGGTACTCAAGGAGGAAGAGTGAATTATCTCCCTCCACAAACCTCCAGCTAAGGTTGATCTTTCACAATTGAAATCGGTATCCTAGAGTATTCAAACCCTCGAACAATGCAAGCATTCAAGCTCTCACCACAGAGGTATGAAAATAGAATAACTCAAGACATGCCAATTGACTTGCATTCAGCTCCTTATAAAGAAATTTCAATCTCCTTCAAGAAGCTTCTAGAAATATTATTATTTTATTCCCCAAAGTGACTTTATGATATTTTATTTTAGTCTGTAATGTCCCCATTTTAGCCATACGCTCTTCCATGTCTAATAGCCTATTCTCGGAAGCCCGTAGACCAATCAGAAGCCGAAATTAGGGTTTCCACTTTTCGAGGAGGTTTTGACTGCTTGCATTCGATATTTTTTGATGCATGTTTGGTGGAGCTTTATGGGTTTTTGGAGAGCTTCAAGATGTGATAACATGCATGTCGAGATACTAACTTGCATTTTTGGCTATTTCCTTGGCAGTTTTGGGCACTTGCATGTTGGTGTTTTGCAGTTTGGATTTTGGATTCCTTTTGGGTTTTTAGAGAGTTTTGCAGTGGTTTGACATGCAATTGCAACAAAGGACTTTTTTGGACTTTCTATTTTTAGTAAGTACAATGACTGCTCGAATTGTGGTTGTAGAAGAGGAGGATTTGCTACTCATGAATTCTCTTCATTCAGAGAGCCTCACGGGGCGAACTGCCCTAATCTACCTCAGGAACAGTAGCAAGAGTTTTAGAATCTGAAAGAGCAGGTCATGAAAATTCTTTGGACAAATTGACAAGCTCTCGGCCAAAGGACATCAGTGCAAAATACGGATGACAGCGCGGCGTGCTGGTGTCCCAGAGCCACATTGGCGTCTCGTACGGACCAGAGAATGAATTTATCATAGAAAATACTTAAATGACTACTTCTACTCTGGTTATTGATAGATTACAGAATGTGATAAAGTAACAGAAAGTGATATAAATGAAAATAAAGCAAGGTAAATGATAAAGGTGAAGAGGAGACAGAAAGTGCTCATAACTGAGCAAGTGATGAAGTCTCCCGTACGTGAATGTCTTCAATTTCTGCAAGTGTGATATCTGGAGAAAGTGTTGGGGTTGTATAGAGGTTTGCCTCAGTCAAACCCCTGTTTTGGTGTTCCCACCTCTACGGACAACCAAGAAGATAAAGAGAAAGAGAGATGAACAAAGCGTGTGGTGAAAGCAAAACCCATCAGGAGTAGAACCCGCACCACCAAATAAGCGAGTGATAAAAGCAAACCCTACTCGAGGAGGAGAACTCGTATCACAAAAGACGTGATAAAAGAAAACCCCACTCGAGGAGGAGAACCTGTATCACCAAGTAAGTACAAAATAGTAGGGGATATGGAATCCCAGGATGCTCACAAGCATGAAGTAAGTGAAACAAAGCTGCAAAGAGTGTTGCAAAGGGAGCTTGAGAGAGCTTGAAGTTGCTACAACAAGCTATATGAAGTTGTGCAAGCAATTGATGGAGTGAGGCTAAAAGCTAGAATGAAGCTAGAGAATTGCCAACAAGACTTGGAAGGAGTTAGAAGCTGCAAATGAATTGAAAGAATAGCATTTAATAAGGGAAAGGAAGCTTCTCGGGCGGTTACAAAGCATCTCGAGCCGTTACCTCCTTATGTGCTTCCCTGTCTCCCTCTTAGCCTATCTAAGCACTTAGTCAATTTTTTTAACCTGCTCGCCCTCACCTTCTATTTTTAGTAACTCCTTGCTTCTCGAACTTCTGCAACTCCTCTTGATTTGAAATTTTCCCAATGTGATCCTCATGACTTAACTGACCTATTCACACTTGTTTTTCGTGCTCACCTACTATTTTTAGCCTTGTTCTGGAAGTGACTTACTATAAATAGTAAGTATGCAAATTGTGCTAAAATTTTACCAGTAAATTCCTTGTAAGATGTTGATCGCAATGGGATACATCAGTTTTTCATTTTTCTTGAGTTTTAGCCCCCATTTTAGGCACCAAAGTTGGAAACCCTAATTTCACTTGCATGTGCCTCAACTGACCTTCGTTTGACTTTGTTTCTTTTCTGGACTGTTCTTCTCCTGAAACTGAAGATTTGGGGCTGCTGGAGTGAACCTGCTAAAAATAGTAAGTGCCTGAAAAGTGACCAACTAACTATCGGATGTGGCTGCATGTCACACCACCCGAGAGATCTCAAAAAACCCAAAAAACTAGCTTGCATGCAGGGTACCTGCTAAAAATAGTAAGTCATCAACTTGACTTGCATGTTACATCATTGCGGAGCTCTCGAAAAACCCAGAAAGACTATCCTGACATGCATACCCTAAAAATTGCTACCGAAGCCAAAACTGCTAGAAATAGAAAGTTGTCAGAATTTGCTCAAATTTTGCAAGTAAGCACTTTGAAGGGTCCTAAACGTGGTGAAGCAGTCAGAATTTCAAAAGTCCTAAGAAAAAGGTCCAAAATTGAGTACTTACTAAAAATAGTAAGTTGTCATAATTCAGTGAAAATTTAATGGGAACCTATCGGAAGCCTCTTGATTGTAATGCCAAGCTCTGATTTCAATTTGCTGACTTAATTTGACCCCAAACTAGCCTGAAGAACGAAAACCCTAATTTCATAGACTTAGCCAAAATTTCAACTTAGGCCCAAAGATGGGCACATCCCTGAAAGACAAAAGGAACCAAGAGAGCCGCAAAACGACCCAGAAACCAAAGCCAAAAGACCCGAATGGAGCAAAATTTAGGGGGTCCCCATCTTGAATGGGGTGATGTGTGAAAAGGTCACAACATCTAGTGCCACTTCGAATAAATGTTCCTAAACATTTCAAAGACAAAACCCATTCCATACTCAGAACCTTTGGATAATTCTTTCCAACCTATCAATTGACTAGGGGACATACTTAAAAGGGAAGAGGAATCCTAAATTGGATCAAGGCACCTCATCTTTTGATTACAAGTGTGTGTATATGTGTTTATTCCAACTCAAAAGACCATTGAAGCTCTTAGAATCCGTCGTGACGAGCTACGTAATGATCCTAACTTCAAAAGAATCCTATAATTCTCACGAATATTGCTCCATTGCCAGCCAGGCGTCCACAGCCCCGATGGAGTTATTCACAAATTCCCAAAGCCAAATACTTTAATATTTCTTTCATTGCTCTTTTTTAGATATTTCTTTTTCGCACATTTATCTTTTCTTTTTCATACTGATTTTCCGTCAATTCCACAATTGGCTGGTAGGCAATGAAGCCTCCAATGGGTTTGAGAATTACAAGGGTGATTAAGTAGGATTTAAGATTTTTCACCTGCCACGACTTCTCCTAGGAAACCTCGATGACTTATGGCAATTAATTATGTGTGTAAAATATAGTAATCATGAGACTTGGTGTCAAGACACAATAGATGATTCCCTTCCGAGTCAAGTACAAATCCTAACCAAATGATAAAACTCGAAAGAACAACCTCGGATTCTAAAGTACTTCCTGAATGATTATCCAGGAAATGGACTAACATTATGCCGAAGCGTGCTGAAAACAACACAACACCCCTCTCACAAATGGGACCCCTTTATTCGCAACTAAACTAAGCAACAACTAAACTAAAGAGAACCAAACTAACAAAAGCAAAGCAGACTAAGCTAAGCAAAAACGAAAAGGAAAACCTACTCTAACAAAACAAATTTTTTGAACAGATAAGACTTGAAGGACAAAAATATATACAACTCCTAGCATGATTTCTTAGAACATTCAACAACACAACAGTAGTGATAGTGCGAAGTCTAGAAATTTTTCCTTTGAACTCAGAAAAGTAATCTTTCACAATACAAATCTCAAACTCAAGCAAAACTTCAGGAAAGATTAGCAATTGAGGTAACTCATTTAGACCATGATTAATCCACAAGCAAGTTGTCTTTCCTAGACCTCCATAATCAAATTGATAACCTTCAAAATCAAGAGCAAGGAAAGAGACAACCTGGTGTTCTTCATGCTTGAATGGAGACTCTTGATTGTTGTGCACCGACTCACCGCGTGGAGAGAGATTTCAAACATCCTCTGGAGGTCGCCATTGGTGATGTGTGGTTCCATTTGCATCTATGACATGCAAAATTTTACTTTTTGATTCATCTTGAGACCTTCCTGGAAGTAGACTCGGCGCCCCTTCGAATTGTTCATCACTCTTCGCTTCATCAGGTGGTACTTTGCCTTCAAGTCGACATTCTTCTTTTATCCATTCATCTTCAGGAGGTCACAATTGGTGATACAGTACTCCGCTTGCACCAACATCATGCTAGTGAAATTATGACTCAACCTTGAAAACCTGGAACAACTCTTTTATGTCCGTATCCTCACGTTGAATAAACCAAGCATCCTTGTGCACATCTGTAAGCGTGTGATTAAAAATTAAGGATTCCTTAATAAGCTGGTTTTCAAATATAAGGGGTAGCACCCCTTCGAATTGTTCTATTTGTGGGCGGGAGGCGGGGCATTTGAAAGATGATGATTGTTCTTCATACACTTCTTTTAATGTCACAACCTACTCATTAGTTTGGCCATCTTTTTGATTATTTTCTCCAAGGGTACTTGAAATTTCTTTTCTTATAATGGCTTGCAGCTCTTCATTTGGATCTTCTCTTTGTGGTGTGGATGAATTCTCAGCAAAGATTTCCTCTTTTTCTTGGATTGACGAAGCATCAAGCAATAGGTCTTCGTGACAATTTTCCGAACCTTGATCATTGCCCACAATTTCTTCATTCTCCTTAACGTCTTCCATTGTTTCTTTCATTTCAATGCCTTCTTCCTTCGGCACAATGTTCGGAACTTCATTTTCAACTACAATTTCTTTTGGCTCAATCGTGCTATCTTCTTGAAACTCACTCCTTTGATTGTCACATGATGTGGTGCTATGCTCCTTCGGATAAGTTACGCCCTTCATAGCTGTGAGATGCATCCTTCACATTTCATCTTCTAGGCATTCCTTCTTTGGTGCAAGGTATGCTGGTCGAATGTGTGCTTCTTTGCAATCCTTTGAAAATTCTGTACTGCATATACCCGGTTGTTCCAACAATCCTAACTAATGTTGTACTTGGCTAATGGCCTCCTTGCATAATTGACAAGTGAATTCTGAATGCCTTGCATTATGAATTCTACACCAGCCAACCAACAAGATGCGTTTTGCGGGCAACTTTTCAATGCTCAACTGCTTCTTGCTCATTTCTTTGTATCTCTCGAAGAATTCACTGAGACTTGGATTTTCTAATTCAGGGTTTGCTGGCACCACTGGTTTGAAAATATCCTGAAAGAAAATTTTTCGTTGCAAAACCAGATGTACCCTTGACAAGAATGTCACACAATTTAATTCATTGTGCCAAGTGGTACTGTGAATTTTGCATCCATCTGTCTACAAAGTCAGATAGACTTCTTGGAAACAACTACGCATTCAAAACTCGATGTAGCATGGGAAGATCAACTTGACAACCTTCATGGTTATAAGAAATTTGTGACTGCTGTCCATCCATTGAGGAATCACTATTTTTACTGTTCGAAGGCAACTCTTGTTCGGCATTCACATTCTCAGAAACGCGCATATGAGGGGGGCTCATGTTGTTTCTCATGCCTTAGAAAATTTCTTGCATCTCTTCTCAACTTGGGCGCATTTGGGGGGTGGTGCTTCCATTTTGTGACTTAGAGAAATTTTCAAACCTTGCTTGGGCACACTTGAGAGGTGGTCAAGCAATCTTATGACTTAGAAACTTTTCTCACCAACTTGCTTCATGCTCTGGGCGCATATGAGGGGTCAAGCTTCCATTTCTGTGACTTAGAAAAAAATTTATGCCACCCTACACAAGATGGGCACATTTAGGGGGGTGTACAACCATTCTCCATCACTTAGAAAGTTTCATACCACCCTTCTACCTTAGGCGCATATGGAGGGGTCTCCTTCCATTTTTCATGCCTTAGCAAGATTTTCAACCTCTCCATGATGCCTAGGGCGCATTTAGAGGGGGCTCCTGCCATTTCTCAACGCCTTATGTGTTTCCCTATCTCCCTCTTAGCCTATCTGAGCACTTAGTCAATTATTTTAACATGCTCGCCCTCACTTTCTATTTTTAGTAACTCCTTGCTTCTCGAACTTCTGCAACTCCTCTTGATTTGAAATTTGCCCAACATGATCCTCATGACTTAACTGACCTGTTCACACTTGTTTTTCGTGCTCACCTACTATTTTTAGCCCTGTTTTGGAAGTGACTTACTATAAATAGTAAGTACGCAGATTGTGCTCAAATTTTACTAGTAGATTCCTTGTAAGATGTTGATCGCAATGGGATACATCAGTTTTTCATTTTTCTTGAGTTTTACCCCCCATTTTAGGCACCAAAGTTGGAAACCCTAATTTCATTTGCATGTGCCTACACTGACCTCCGTTTGACTCCGTTTCTGTTATGGACTGTTCTGCTCCTGAAACTAAAGATCTGGGGGCTGCCGGAGTGAACCTGCTAAAAATAGTAAGTGCCTGAAAAGTGACCAACTGTCTGCCAGATGTGGTTGCATGTCACAATGCCCGAGAGATCTCAAAAAACCCAGAAAAACCCAGAAAACTATCTTGCATGCGGGGTACCTGCTAAAAATAGTAAGTCATCAACTTGACTTGCATGTTACATCATTGTGGAGCTCTCGAAAATCCCAGAAAGACTATCCTGACATGCATTGAAAAATCATACATGCAAACCCTAAAAATTGCTCCTGAAGCCAGAACTACTAAAAATAGAAAGTTTTTAGAATTTGCTCAAATTTTGCAAGTAAGCACTTTGAAGGGTCCTAAACGTGGTGAAGCAATCAAAATTTCAAAAGTCCTGAGAAAAAGGTCCCAAATTGAGTACTTACTAAAAATAATAAGTTGGTAGAATTGAGTGAAAATTTAATGGGAACTTGTCAGAAACCTCCTGATTGCAATGCCAAGCTTTGATTTCAATTTGCTCACTTAATTTGACCCCAAACTAGCCTGAAGAATGAAAACTCTAATTTCACAGACTTAGCCAAAATTTCAACTTAGGCCCAAAGATGGGCACATCCCCGGAAATACAGAAGGAACCAAGAGGGATAGCCGCAAAATGACCCAGAAACCAAAGCCAAAAGACCCGAATGGAGCAAAGTTTAGGGAGTCCCCATCTTGAATGGGGTGATGTGTGAAAAGGTCACAACAGGCCCCACTATTAATCAATACATTGACATGTTGGACCTGCAAAACTCCCCTGACCCTGAAGGATTTAAATCTCATAATAATTGATAAAGTAGCAATGGTGCTACTCTTGCCCTTCTATGGCTGCTCCTCATCTGAGTTGCTATCCTCACTATGCTGTGTCTGTCCATCGTCATCACTATCCTCACTCTCTGATATAACCTCAATGAAGTGAACCTTGCCCTTATCCAAGATACGATGCCCAGGCTCCCAGTGCTCCTTGCGATGGTAACATATTTGTTTTCTTCTTCTTGTTTGCTCCTCTTAGTTCCTTTTTTTTGGATAGGCTTCTTGCCCTTGTTCTTTTGTGGAACGAAGGGTTTAGAAGGGGGTTTAATTCTAGGTGTGGACTGCTCCATGTCTCTAGCTTGAGTGATGGCATCCTGTAGTGTGTTGGATTTGAAAGTCTTAATCCAACCACAAAGTGACTCAGATAGACCCTCAATGAAGAGCATGACCAATTTATGCTATGAGATATCGGTCACCATAACTGCCAAACGCTGAAACTTAGAAATGTAGACATCCACTAATCCAGTCTGTCTAAGTTGTGCTAGCTCTCGGAAGTGTAGCTAGGAAGTAATGTTGGCATGTCCCAATGTGACAAGCTCGTGATACCACCACTCATGTGCTTAACCCTCCAAGTGTAGTGTAGCATACTTGATTGCCTCTGTTTCTAGCATGGGGATAAGCTAGAAGTAAGTATCCAATTTCTGCACCCAAGCTCTGTGTAATGTCCCCATTTTTAGCACTACACTTTCTAGTGATTGATAGCCTATCCCCGGTGTGCTGTCCGCGAGTCAGAGGCAGAATTAGGGTTTCCAACTACTTTGTGGTTTCTTTTGAAGATTTGGGGGTTTGCATGTTGAAGTTTGGTTGTTTGGATTCTGGATTCCTTCTGGGTTTCCATAGAGCTTCGCAGAGGTATGACATTCAACTGCGTCGGGCAACCTTTCCGGACTTACTATTTTTAGTAAGTTACGACGGCTACATCTTGGAGTTTGGAATTTTGGATCACAGATTCTTTCTGGGTTTTTAGAGAGCTTCACAATGGTTCGGTTTGCACATTGATCCGAGCAACTTGCTAAATTTACTATTTTTAGTAAATTCTATTTTTGGCAGTGGTCCTGATTGGCCTCAGTACAGCTGGCTTTCCTCTTCAGGCGGTTCTGTGGAAATGTTGATTTTTGGCTTCTTGATGCAATTTTTGGGTGAGAAGAGTTATTTTAAATTAATAATGTTATATTTTCACTTTATCCCCTTAGCCTAGCATCACAACTTCAAGTTGTTTTAAAAAACGGGGAACTTGAGGGGTGGACGCCTCATGAGGAGTTATTTTTTATATTTTTAAAGTGAAAATGTCACCTTGGGAATTGGACGCCAATTTGGAGAGGAGCATTATTTTATTAAAAGAATTACTTCATTCTTGGAAAAGGGCGACTTGGAGAAGTAATGAAATTGCATTTGAATTTGGATTCCATTTGAAGGGGGAAATTGAAGTCAACTTGAAATTTGAATTTGGGCGCACTTTCTAGAGGCTTCTAGAAGATCATCACAAATCTATAAAAGGGAGTCACTTGTTCTTCATTTCTCATCCATGAAGAAATATATTGTTATGTTGCCAAAATAGTGAGTGAGTTGCTTCGAGGAATGCACACCTCCTAGCTTGGTTTAGCTTCTTGCTTGAAAGATAGCAACTAGTTAAGGTTATGGCTGTTCTGGACTCTTGAGAACAGATTGAGCACTTGAGATGGAGTTTTCTGAAGTTTTGAGTCTTTTGAAGTTGCTGGTTATGCATAGCTGAAAGTAGTTTTTATTCATAAGTCATAGAATAAATTTTATATTGTTCTGGGTAGTTTTCATTTGTCATTGTCATCCTTGGGCGCCTCTTTTTGGAGAGTTTCTGATTTTAATATGCAGATTTGAATTTTATTTTGCAGAAGTCGCCCCTCTTGAGGCCGTTCTACTTCATCATGCCTGGCAAATGTTTAGATAATTCATTGAGTAGTTGTTGCAGCTATTTTTTGGTTACAAATTGGTCGCCATCTTCCTAGGAGTTCATTGCACTTGGTATCATGTCATTCGGAGTAGTTATGAGAGAGTTACGAGCATTTTAGTGGGTCACAGTGTTGTTGGTCTGCATTTTCTAGTTGCTGGTCTGTCATATCAGATTTTAGAAGTTTGTCATTTTGGGATTGGGTTTGTGTGGATTGAGTGATTTGGTGATAGGAGAGATATAATACATTATTGCAGCAATAAGACTCTTCTAATACAGTGTTATTGGCAGGAAAATATATCATGGTAAGGCTGTTACAGTAGTACTGTTCAACCATCTTCATTCCTTGCAACTTTCTACTTCCCACGTTTGTGGAAGAGACTGGTCTTTGCTCAGTCTATTGTAATTCCCACGTTTGTGGAAGAGACTGGTCTTGTTCAGTCTTTCTTTATTGCATTTCTCTTTCTATACTGCTCGCTGAAAAGTGGAAGGGGCTGGCAAGCTGCCCATTTACTTCTTGTTTTTGCATTGTAATAATCATATTGCTGATTGGCTGACCCGTCACCAAATACATAGACCCCCAGTGCCATATGCTAGCATCTCACCCACATCGGGTCTTGGTGCACATTCTTGGGTTGGGTTACTTTCAACACTATTCTTTCATTTGAGTACTAACGATCCTCGGTGCCATATGCTCACACCTTGCCCGAAATTGGGATCCCGGTGTGCATTCTTGGTGTAGAGTTACTTTCCAGCAGTTGTTTGGATTTGGGCTAACCTTAACGGGTACTTGTTGTGCTGAATTGGTCATTAAAAATTAATAAAAAAATTGGTTCGGTTCTTTATAGAGGTATCAGAGCCACGCATCCTACCATCCTGTGCCCATCAAGGTTCAATTGACAGTTGAATGATAGAGAAATCAGTTTCTACACCAAAGGTCAGAACAGAGTTCAGTTCAGTTTTTAGAAGTTTCGAAGATGTATCGTTGTTTGTTCAGATACCATGAGAGGTTAGAGTTGATTCTGGCTGTTGAAGAAGACATAAGTTTGGCAAAGTAACTGTTCAATGCAGGAATGAGACTCAATGAAGAATGTCAGACAAGAGGTGAAGAAGTGAGCATACTGTCAAAATTGGAACACTGTTTGAGCAAAGTACAACAATCACCTGCTGAAATGTTGGTGAAGGCATTATCCCCTGCAAGGACGCATTTGGTTCATCCTTACTGGATAGGGCATCCAGATGAGGAAATCAGTTTGTTGGTTACTTCATGCCTTAGTGAAGTTATGAGGATTCTAGTGTACCATTGATGCCTTATAATAATGAAACTATGAAGAAGATTTTTCATAGAATTGTAGAAAGTTTCCAAGATCTTGATGAAATTGGACGCAGTTTATTTTCCAGAAAGGTTGCTATCTTAAAGACATTTTCAAATCTCAGGACAAGTATCTTGCTATTAGACTTGGGAATGCAAGATCAAATTTCTCTCTTGTTTCACTACCTCTTCACATTCACTTGGAGCGAACAAGAAGAAAGCGTTGTTGCAGCTATAAAGAATATTCTTGTTCTCACCATTAATGAGGCTGATAAAATTCCACCAAGTGTCCAATCTTTCCTCTTGGACGCATATGAACATGAAGAACAGGATTCTCCTATTGCTGCTATGCTGATTAAGGAATTGTTTAATCAATGTGAGGAGAAATTGAAGCCACTTTTGGAGAAGTTAGAGCAAGATGCAGGAAAGATTAGTGGTCATGATGATGGAGATGATTCCAAAGAGTCCATACAAGATCATATTGAAGATTTGGTTAAGAAGGATTCTCTTCATGTTGCTGCCCCAACTTCTCAAGAAGTTCCACATGAATAAATCAACGACATACTTCCTCATGATGAAGATAACGATGGTGAAGTTTTCAAAGCAGCAAGCAATTTGGATTCTTCATTTCATTATGATGGTGACATTGGGTTTGAGCAGCAAATTGAGCCATTGGAGAGAAATGTTTTTGATGATATCAGCTTAAGTGATTTGGGAGTTGACTTATTCAAAGAATCTTCACTTCAAGAAGAGCATGAAAAACCTTTTCCTGTTGACCATCTCAGTCAACCCCTTAGCATTTGGGATCCGGGTATGTTGGCACCCAGTTATGATAAAGAACCTGTGTGGGATAAGTTTCCCTTTGATCCTAATGAAGAACAAAAACCAGATTGTATTGCAAACTATGAGGTGGCCATTGGAGGGGGAGTTGTCTTTGAAGAAGAAGATTGTTCAACAAAGTTCTATGATGATCTCTTTGAAGTGGTTGCAGCCACTAAAAGGGAATATGTGGTTATTGGAACTTTCCGAACAGCAGACAATTATGATTCATTGATCAAGTTGGAGGCTACCATAAGGTTTGATCAAGAAGACAGTGATAAAGAAGAAGAGCTTGATGACCATATGGCTCTTGAAGATGGAAGGTTGGAGGGAGTTACCTGTAATGTCCCCGTCTCAAGTCTGACTTTTCAGTGACCGTTGGCCTATTCCGGAGACCCGTAGGCTAGTCGGAAGGTAAAATTAGGGTTTCCTATTTTTAAGGATGTCTTTGCTCGGAGCTGGTGGATTCAATGGCGGATTCTTTCTGGGTTTTCAGAGAGCTTCGTAGTGGTATGTTCATTTCGGCATTCTGAGCATTTTCTGGAATTTACTATTTTTAGTAAATTCTATTTTTGGCAGTTTTTCAGTTGGGTTCAGCATGGTTGACTTCCTACTTCAGTTTGGTCAGTTGACTTGCTCATTAATGGCTTCAGGGCACATTTGGAGAGATAAGTTGAGTCATTTAAAGTCACGTTTTAATATTATATTTTAACGTTGACCCCTTGGCCTAGTCTATTGACTTCATGTTGTTTTGAAAAGTGGTCTTTTGAGGGTGGCGCTTTCATTAAAGATTACTTTATTATTTACCAAAGTCAAAGCAAGCTTAAAGTGGGCGCATTTATCAAAGTATGGAATTTATTTAAAATGTCAATATTGAGCTTTGAAGGAAAAGGATGCCATCTTTGAGAAAGGATTAGGGTTTTGACCTTGAAGTGGATTTTAGGGTTTCGAGAAGTCAACAGGAAATTATAAAAGGAAGATCTTGAGCCTCATTTCACATCTTTTGTCTACAGTACCGTTATGCTGCCGGTTTGGCTCTGGAATTGCTTCGAGGAATGAAGGCCTCCTAGCTCGAGCATCGCTTCTTGCTTGCAACATAACAACTAGTGGTGATTCAATCTAGTTTGTGAGTTTTTTTTGGAATTTGTGCATTGTAATCAGCCTTGTAGATCAGTAGTTTTCTGGTTTTGCATATTAGTGGATTTTCTAGATATTGCATTGTTGCTACAGCAGATTCATGTTTTTAATCATAAGTCAAAAAATACAAAAAAAAGTGTTCTGGGTGTTGTTCATATCCCATTGTCTGGGAAGGGCGAATCACTAGTTCAAGTTTCAGATTTTTTAGTTAAGTTTTGAATTTTTAAAGAGAAGTCGAACTTTTCAGCTTGGGCCGTACCTCTTGAGACTGTCTTGGAATTCGTGCAAATTAAATCTGAGTCATTTTGATCAGTCTTAGTGTCTTGTATTGGTCGCCTATGTCTTTAGAGAGCATTGCATTTTATTCCACATCAATCGGGTATTCTCTGAGGAAGTTATGAACATTTCTTTATGATTGTAAGCTGCTGGTTATATGACAAAAAGTGCAGATCTGTTATGACAGTTTTGAGAAATCTGCATCTTCCTTATTTGGTTGGTGTTGAGGTTTCCTTATAGACCTTGCAGAAGAATTCTTGTTGAATGCACCATTTGAAAGAGCATCTTATGTCTTGACTTTGCAGGCAATAATATCTTGTAAGCTGGCAGTAGTACTGACCAGTCGTTCTTTAATATTGCTTCATTGTTATTTGTAATATTCATTCTTCTTTCAGTAATTGTTGTAATAGTTACATCTCCGCCCTATGGTAGCTACTTTCCCAGTTCGGGTTAGAAAACACATTCTGGGTGTTGAGTCCCTTTCAGCAATTCAGTTATTTCATTCAAGCATTGTTATTTGTAATCACTTCGCCATATGGTCGCCCCTCATTCCATACTGGATTGGGTAGCACATACTTGGTGTCGAGTTCCCTTTCAGCATTTAGTGTAGAAGATCCTCTGACCATATGCTCGCCATCATCGGCGCCATTCTTGGTTAGAGTTCCTGCATAAGCAATTTGTTTAAAGATCCTCTGACCAATGCTCACACCTTGCCCACATCGGGATCCTGGTGTACGTCCTGGTTAGAGTTGCTTCAGCACGTTTTGGTTTATCTTCTAACCTTAACGGGTGCATTGTTGTAATTCTGAAAATTGAAAAAACAAAAAAAAAATTGGCTCAGAATATTTCATTACCCAACACAAATCTGTTTTATCGAGGCTTGAAGATGATTGCAAACAACGGGTTAAAGACTTAGGGGAGTATGGTGCTTTCCAAAACATTGAGCATTCTCCGCTAGTGGGTGGTGAAGTACACAAATGTTGGAGCAGCAATGATGGCAGCAAAGACAAGAAACCAAGTTCTAATTTCCAATTGCAGCCTACCAGTAATTCACCATCTTCATATTTTCATGAAGGGAAAGGTCAATTCAATGTGTCCTTTGAAGATGAAGTGTGTGCTCTATCGAGATTTGATCGCACACACAGTTTGATTGAAGGACTTATTTGGGAGGCTCAGTTGAAAGAGAGACGAAGAGGAGTGAAGGATGAAGTTGCTCTTCCCAATTTGCAACTTATCAGTGATTCTTTAGAGACCTTGAAGTCTGAGTACATGCACTTGATTGAAGATCGAGATCATGCCATTGAAGTTGCAAAGAAGATCATTTGTGCTTCTCAAGATAAAGAAAGGGAGTTTGATGAACTTTCTTAGGAGCTTGAATCAACACAGGACAAGTTGAAAGAAACTCAGTTGGCTCTAACTGAGGTTAAAGACCAGTTTGTTGATTTCAAACTTTCCAAGAAGCAAGAAAATGCACATAGAGACGAAGAAATCAAGCAAGTAATTGGTGAGCTTGATAGCCTTCGAGAGGAGTTTGATCTTGAAGGTTTCGCAAGAAAGATTGAAGTTGCGAGTGCAGATTTGGATCATCAAGATGAAAAGGAGGGCTTCCAAGTTTATGACAATCCTCTCTTTGATTTGCAAAAAGAGTCTTGTAGTGAAGTGACCAAGCATGAGATTAAGTATAAACTCCAGTCTAATGGTGCTTTGATATCACTCCATGAGGATGTGCCATGTTTGTTGATTGGTAATGAATGCATAAGTGGACTTGAGGATGAAGATTCCACATGGGATGTGTCGAAGCAAGGTAATTTCAACATCTATGACATCAAGGTGTTGACGAGACAAGTCTTGATTGCTGCTAGTAACTTCATTACAGCAGCAAGGAGTGAAAATTTCAGACCTACTACTCATGAGGGATGGGAGAAAGGTGGACCTGAACTTGGTGTTTGCACTATTGACAATCCATCCTTTGGGTGGAGTGATGTTTGGGCTCATTCTAGTCAGTTTTGGGAGTTGAATCTGAAGTCATACCATGTTTCATACTCCAATGTTGTTGAAGCTTTCATGGTTAAGCTTCAAGGATACACTAGAGGGGACACCGGTTTCGTGAGAATGCACTTGGTTCTCACTAGCACTTGGAAATGCGTTGAGATTTCTTTGCATTGTGTTGAAAATCATTTTCAATTGGGGTGTCCGTGCTTGGGATCCTCAACTTAGCTTGATAGAGCTTATTACATTTGGAAAGGACTTTTGGAGGAATAAGGATCAAATTTCCAGATTTGTTGATGTTGTTCTTTTCTTTTTCCGCCACTTGATGGTTCCGTTTGTTCATCAACAAATGGATTGGAGAGGAATTTTGAGTATGGGTTGGAAAGATGAACGATTGGTTGCTCTTGGGAGTGATTCTTGGCTAAGACAAGGGCAGATTTTGAGACTCAAGCTTGCTGGTTTGAGGCAGACCAGCCACCTTACATGTGGAGTTTCTCTCATTCAGGAGAGTTGGTTCATCACTCCCGATCAAAGAAGTTGTAGTTTTCTGATGGAGATGGTTCTAGTGTGTTTTCCAACCACTTTGGAGGTTTGTGATGTCAACTCTGATGGTTTACTTTCATTATTGGTTAAGGACAGCGAGCTATCCCATGCTTTGATTCTATATTTTGAGACTCTTGGGGTTGGAATTGTGAGAAATTTCTTCAGTCTTCATAGTTGTGCCATGATAATTCAGTTGAGGCATAGTGGATTCTTGTGGAGTCATGAGTTTGAGTTTGATGAGTTCTTGCAAAGGATTGCTTTCCTCTTTGCAAGAAGTTTTGGAGCGGTCACATTTGCAATCGTGGCTATGTTAGATACCTTATGGAGGTATGCTGAGGATTACAGTTTTGAGTTGAGTAGACTATCTTCTCTGTTGCCCAGGTTTGTGATAGATAGTGGCATTGTTGATATTGATGACTCAGAACATTTTGGGCACTATGGTTTCCTTGTTGTGATCAGAGTAGTGCAACATCGGCATGGTGGGTCCTCCTTTAGACGAACATGGGACCCTAGAGTTGCACTTGGTTTGGTTTGGGTCAGTTTGAGTTTTTCTAGAGTTGTGGTGGCATTGCTTGAGGACAAGCAATTTTAGGAAGGGTGGACTGTAATGTCCCCATTTTTAGCACTACACTTTCCAGTGATTGATAGCCTATCCCCGGTGTGCTGTCGGCGAGTTAGAGGCAGAATTAGGGTTTCCAACTGCTTTGTAGTTTCTTTTGAAAATTTGGGGGTTTGCATGTTCAAGTTTGGTTGTTTGGATTCTGGATTCCTTCTGGGTTTTCAAAGAGCTTTGCAGAGGTATGACGTGCAACTACGTCGGGCAACCTTTCCGGACTTACTATTTTTAGTAAGTTACGACGGCTACATCTTGGAGTTTGGGATTTTGGATTGCGGATTCTTTCTGGGTTTTCAAAGAGTTTCGCAATGGTTCGGTTTGCACATTGATCCAAGCAACTTGCTAAATTTACTATTTTTAGTAAATTCTATTTTTGGCAGTGGTCCTGATTGGCCTCAGTATAGCTGGCTTTCCTCTTCAGGCACTTCTACTGAAATGTTGATTTTTAGCTTCATGATGCAATTTTTGGGTGAGAAGAGTTATTTTAAATTAATAATGATATATTTTCACTTTATCCCCTTAGCCTAGCATCACAACTTCAAGTTGTTTTTAAAAAGGGAGAACTTGAGGGGTGGACGCCTCATGAGGAGTTATTTTTGATATTTCTAAAGTGAAAATGTCACCTTGGGAAATGGACGCCAATTTGGAGAGGAGCATTACTTTATTAAAAGAATTACTTCATTCTTGGAAAAGGGCGACTTGGAGAAGTAATGAAATTGCATTTGAATTTGGATTCCATTTGAAGGGGGAAATTGAAGTCAACTTGAAATTTGAATTTGCGCGCACTTTCTAGAGGCTTCTAGAAGATCATCACAAATCTATAAAAGGGAGTCACTTGTTCTTCATTTCTCATCCATGAAGAAATATATTGTTATGCTATCGAAATGGTGAGTGAGTTCCTTCGAGGAATGCACACCTCCTAGCTTGGCTTAGCTTCTTGCTTGAATGATAGCAACTAGTTAAGATTATGTCTGTTCTTGATTCTTGAGAACAGATTGAGCACTTGAGATGGAGTTTTCTGAAGTTTTGAGTCTTTTGAAGTTGCTGGTTATGCATAGCTGAAATTAGTTTTTATTCATAAGTCATAGAATAAATTTTATATTGTTCTGGGTAGTTTTCATTTGTCATTGTCATCCTTGGGCACCTCTTTTTGGAGAGTTTCTGATTTTAATATGCAGATTTGAATTTTATTTTGCAGAAGTCGCCCCTCTTGAGGCCGTTCTACTTCATCATGCCTGGCAAATGTTTAGATAATTCATTGAGTAGTTGTTGCAGCTATTTCTTGGTTAGAAATTGGTCACCATCTTCCTAGGAGTTCATTGCACTTGGTATCATGTCATTCGGAGTAGTTATGAGAGAGTTATGAGCATTTTAGTGGGTCACAGTGTTGTTGGTTTGCATTTTCTAGTTGTTGGTCTGTCATATCAGATTTTAGAAGCTTGTCATTTTGGGATTGGGTTTGTGTGGATTGAGTGATTTGGTGATAGGAGAGATATAATACATTATTGCAGCAATAAGACTCTTCTAATACAGTGTTATTGGCAGGAAAATATATCATTGTAAGGCTGTTACAGCAGTGCTGTTCAGCCATCTTCATTCCTTGCAACTTTCTATTTCCCACGTTTGTGGAAGAGACTGGTCTTGTTTAGTCTTTCTTTATTGCATTTCTCTTTCTATACTGCCCACTGAAAAGTGGAAGGGGTTGGCAAGCCGCCCATTTACTTCTTGTTCTTGCATTGTGTTGGCGTTTAAATTCGCACCTCTAATATGCGTATTTGAAATGGACAGCTATGCACAGATAAACTGCTCTTCAAATTAGGAGGGGAAGCTCTCTCTTGCTGATGGTATTCAAGAAAGTAAACTAAAACTAAGTTGCCTATCTTTTTGATCAGCTAGAGCACAAGGTTTATAAAACACAAATGCCGCAGCTGAGATTTTCCGATTTAAGAACTTCAACTACGACTAACTTAGACTAAAGACGTTTCTAACTTCTCAAGTAATAAGCAAAGCAAGAGAAACTAGAAATGAACAAGGTAGATTTCTGACAAAATACTTCGATAAACTCTTTCTCAACGAACATCTACACACTTCAATGTAAGTTGAAATCAAGATCATAAAAGTAAAACACAAATAACGGAAATCTGAGATTTTATATCAAGGCAAAGGAGGCTCATCATTTTATTACTCAAATCTCTAGAACATAACTCTCTTCTAACATGCCTGGAACAAGAAATTGCAGCTAAAGAGGCTTGCAATCTTGCTCTTTACACACTAGAAACAGCAATCACACCAACTCCTTGTTGGCTAAAGAGGCTCAACAATTTGCTTATCACAACACAATTGAACAATACTTGAGTAACAAATAGAAGGCACAATAGGCTCAGCGTTTTGTTCTCACTAGCACGGTTAAATAAAACTAATGAGCAAAGGCTCTTATTTATAGGCAAGCAGAGGAGTAGGGAACCCTAAAATCTCCTTGCTTTCACAATCTAGGGCTTGCTCAGCAAGCAAGCTTTATTACTAAATCTAGAAAGAAGATAACATCTAAAACCCTAGAAAGCAGAAAAAGCGGGAAACGCCAACTATTACATCTTATCTTCTTTCTCTTCTCAAAAAATGGATAAGGATCACTCCAAGAATAGAAAGAAAGCGGGAAGGAAAGCTTCTAGAAGAAAGCTGCTTTAAAGCTCAATCATATCCGCTAAAAAGCAGGAAACTGAGTCCTGGTCAAGTGCAATGATACTATCTAAGGCAATATTCCGATTCTCCAAGATCTCTTCGCGTTTTGTGATCAAACCTAGAGGATCTTTCACTTCTTCAGCTGCTTTATGAGTTTTGTTCTTGAAAAACATCATTGCCCCAAAAGATGACTCACAAATTTGATAACTTGGCGGCTCTGCAACTTTATGCTTTTGACACTTCTCTTGATTTCCAACAAAAGAGTATTGCACAACTCTTTTCTGATACCTTTCCTTTTTCTCATATCACACCTCCTTGTGTTCTTCAGCTGAGATGATGAAGTTTTGACATAGTGCTGATTTAGTCTTAAACTTGAGGGGAGTGTTCTTCATATTGAAAACCTTGAAGAATGACTGTAAACTCGCCTATGATCAGACAAGCTTTGAGCAACTTTCTATTTTTAGAATGCTGGTTTTTTAGCCTTCAAACGGACAAATTTTTGGAAATTTTTCTGAGATATGGGTTTTGCTCATAATTTCGTTGCAAGACAACCTAGATCGTCCGTTTTTGAAAATTTTGAATTTAGACTGAAAAAGCAGCAAACCCTAATTTCTTCAATTTTTCACCGAAAAAGCTGGCACCTGGGTTTTGTTCAGAATACAATTAAAAATGGACCCAGTTGATTAGATTTGAAAAACACTGATGGCTGATTGAAAAAGCAGCCAACCCTAGAATTTGAAATTTTCTTGAAAAAGCTGTGATATGGGTTTTCTCTAGAAGACTGATTTGAGAGGACCCAGATGGTTGAAAACTGAATACACTGAGGATTTCTTTGTCATGCAAAATAAAAGCAGCTGCTGCAACTTGATGAAGTTTTTGAAAATTTCCTTTAGAAGATTGAAGAGAAAATACCCAGATGATTGAAAACTGGAAACCTTGGCCTTCCCTTTGAAAAGTTTGATCTTCTGGATGAAAAAACTTGAAAAAGCAAGGGTTTAAGTTGCTGGTCTGAAAATTTTGATGAAAAACCACCAAGCTATGCTCTTGAATCTTGAAAAATTTCTTCAAACTTGCTGCTCCAACTTTTTCCTTTGAAGGCTACCTACAAAAATAATGAAAATAACATGAAAGAAAGATGTTAAATAGACTTAGGGTTTTGTTTTTACTTTGCTTTCTTTTGCTTTCTTCTTCAAAACCCTAAATCAGCTGTTCAATGAACTTGGACGCCATCTTCTTCTTTGGAACTTTGAAAATTTTGAAATTTTTTGAAATTTCTCTAAGGCATGAGAAGTTGGGCGCCCTTCTTCACCAGGGGCGCCTACTTTCAGCAGTGTTAGTCAAATTTTTGACATTTTCAACTTTTCTTCATTTTGACCTCCTACTTCGCCTCTGATTTCCCGTTTGCAGAATGATCCAACAGTCGAGCTAAAAGATCCATCATGGAGTCAAACTGATTCTGAGAAGGATGGTCTTGAGGCGTCTATGGCAAAATCCTTCATTTCAACCTCCGAAATCATAGGTGCCTTTTCCTTCCAGGGGCGCCCATTTTGTTCAAAGTTAGCCATTTTTATGATCTTCAACTTCTTCATTACCTCCTCTTCTATAGATGATCTTTTTGAACCTGGAGTTCCGGGCGTCAGATCGACTGCCTGTTATGCTCATCGCGAAGCTGGCGAGATATGAGGAGGGGTCTTCTGAGACGAACTCTGTCAAAAAGTAAATTTTAGGACCTCAAAAGTTTGGGCGCCCATCTTGGCTGGGGGCACCCATCTTGAATCTTGGTAATTTAGCTCTTGTCGGACCCTCCGTTCGGCTTCTTGTATCCGGTGACTGCGATCTCTGATTGACGTGCGGAGTATCTCATTGGAAAGCTGGATCAACTGCAAAGAAATGTTATTAGAACTTCGTTTCCGAAATCATCTGTTTATCCCTTTGAAAACTTGGGCGCCTTTTCTCTCTTGGGGCGCCCAAAGTCACTAGACTTAGTCAAATTTCATCTGATTTTCTTCAGAGTTTGAAACCTTCATTTTGTACCTTTGGCTTTGATCTGAATTTTCCGGAAGACGCCCAGTCGGATGATCTGACGGAGACAGGCACGTCGAAGTTGGCTGAACACTGAAGAGGACGGGCACATTTGCAAACCCTAACTACTGAGTTAGGTGCCTTAAAAAGCTGGGCGCCCTTCTTCACCAGGGGCGCCCACTTTATCCAGACTCAATCAAATTTTGATAATTTTCATTTTCTTTTGTTCTGACGTCAGTGTGGATACCCCCGTTCAATGCTGAATTCTGGATGACTGGATTGTCTGATGACTGCACTGTTGAACTCGTCGCGGAGCTAACAAAGAACTGAGCAACTTTGATTGGAGGCACAAACCCTAATTTCAACATCTGATGCCCCAAAAAGATGGGCGCCTTTTCTTTCCTGGGGCGCCCAAGTCTAGCAGTGTTAGAAAATTTTCACCATTGTAAATTTTTTCTTCCCTGTTCTTCGTGCAAGCTCATGAACTAGCCTTCTGTCGAATGCTCTAAATGTCAAATCTGACACCTGGCAATCGAGTGACCTCCATTGATGACCTCGGAGCTCCTAATATGCTTCTGAAAAAGCAGAATAGACCCACTAGGGCAAAACTGATTATTTTAAGATTCTGATTGCACCAGCCTGATATGGACGTATTTTGAACCAATCAAAATCAGTTTGTATTGATTTTAATGATCAGAATAACATGCACAGAAAATTAATTCAAAATCAGACAATAACACAGCAGATACCCTGGGAAAACCCTTCTCTTGAGGGAGAAAAACCCAGCAACAAGTATATCTCTTTTATATATAACAAAGGCAACAATTCCTTTTACAATGAGGCCAATCACAAGGCCAATATTCTGCACCAGCAATGGCAACAATAACAGATAACACTCTGTTCTTCCTCTTGAACTCAGATCTGCACTTGAAGGAACTTGGAATCTGCTCCTTGAAGAATTCACACCTTTTCTCTTGAAGAATTCTCACTTGTATGAAGGAAGAAGAGTCGAAATTTATTTATTTTTTTATTGTCTTTCTTTTATGAAGAGATGAAGGTGACCTTGTATATATACAAGTGTGAGAGAGGTCGCACCTCTTCATATTACAAGGTCGGCCAGAATACAATAATATAATTACAAATAATAAATGCAAATCATAAGAAAGGTCGGCCCAAGAGAAATTATATTGTTGCCAAGAGAAGCGCATATTCTCATTAAATGATACATATAAATAAATAGCCTAGCCGATAGGCTACATTTATTTATGTCTTCACTCGTGGCTGGAAGGATGAACCCGAAGCTGCTCAATAACATTAACAGTTTGGACCCTGGCGGATAAACTTTCTATTTTTAAAAAAATTTGCCAGTATCCATTTCCAAAGAAACCCAGAAAAACCCAGAAAACGTTACTAATTTTAGAAAATTTCTAAAAATAGCAGTTTTCCTAAAATTTAGGGATGAAAAACTAAGATCTGGGTTTTGTGGATTAAGCTGCTCTGAGCAGACCCAGATCGTCAAAATTTGAAAATTTTGTGTTTTAACCCCTCATGCAAGACATGCACACCCAAATTTTGACCTTTTTGACTGATTTAATAAGACTTTTACTCATTTCTTCAAAATGTCTAAGTGTAACAAAATTTTTAATTTTTGGGATACAACACATTGTAATAATCATATTGTTGATCGGCTGAGCCGTCACCAAATACATAGACCCCCATCGCCATATGCTAGCACCTCACCCACATCGGGTCTTGGTGCACATTCTTGGGTTGGGTTACTTTTAGCACTGTTCTTTCATTTGAGTACTGACGATCCTCGGCGCCATATGCTCACACCTTGCCCGACATTGGGATCCTGTTGTACATTCTTGGCGTAGAGTTACTTTCCAGCAGTTGTTTGGATTTGGGCTAACCTTAACGGGTACTTGTTGTGCTGAACTGCTCATTAAAAATTAATAAAAAAATTGGTTCGATTCTTTACACTCTGGCTATGCATTTACTGGATCCATCAAAGGAAGGTATGGAGAGTTTCCCAACCTTGCGCTGTAAATCTTGGTTTTGTTGAACTCTGTTGTTGTTCCTGGGTCTATTTTTGTACTTGATAGTACAAAAGCCCTACAATGACATGGCAGCATGAAATTCATCACCCAAAGATTGATATTCTGTCAAATAATTTGTGAAACCTTCACCTTGTGCTTGCTGCTCCTAATTTCTAGCAGGTTGTCCAACCAAGAATTGAGGCATGAGAGGCCTCGGCATCACCCTACTAGCTGTCCTAGCATGGCTATGTTTTGGCTTGTTGGTTTTGCTTTCCTCTAAATGGTGATTGTTGTTCTCATTACCCCTATTGTGCCCATTTGTACCATTGTTTCTATTATTTCTATCACCCACAAGTTTGTTTAGAAGTTGTATCGTTTGTTGTTGACTTCTAGCTAAGTCATTAAGTATCTAATTAATGCTACCGTCGAGTACGTCTGCCCTATCTCCCATGATTTCCTGTTCAAAAGAGGAATCAGTAACAAAATAATCAAAGTCTCTTCTCCTTACTCTTCTATTTGTTATATACTGAAATATTCCGAACCAATTTTTTTCAATTTTTTGAATGCAATTACAAACAACATGCACCCGTTAGGGTTAGCTCTAAAACTCAAAGATGCGGAATACAACTCTAACCAAGGATGTACACCAGGATCCCGAGTTGGGCAAGGTGTGAGCATATGGTCAGAGGATCTTTATGTACTCCTAAATTGAGTAACTCTAACCAAGAATGTGTCCAAGGTGGACGAACATATGGTCAGAGGGTCCCTACTGATTACAATGCTGAAAGTAAACTCAACGCCAAGGATGTGCTTTCCAACCCAAAGTGGGAATGGAGCTACCATATGGCGGAGATGCTAAGAACTACAATGCAATTCAAAACGTAAGATAGGCGGCAAGCCAGCCTCTTCCACTTATTCAGTGGGTATTACAAAGCATGAAGATATAGATTAAGAAATGCTGATAGTACTACTATTCAGCTTACAAAGTAATAGAGAGTGCTTGCAAAGAACAAGGATTAGAAGCTCTCCAATGCTGCAATAATGAATATGATCTCCACAAGGCTTAATAAGACTTTCTATCACCAACCCTTCACCAAAATGCAATTTATCCAAATCTGATATGACAGACCAGCAACACAGAACCCTACTAAAATGCTTGCAACTCACACTAGACTCACCCAAATGACTCCAAATAAAATGCACTAGCTTCCTAGAATGATGGCGCCCAAGTAAGAACCAAAAGACTGACCCAAAATGTGATATATAATTTTTGCACAAACTTCAAGAGAACCCAAATGGTACGGCCCTCAAGGAGGGGCGATTTCCTTCTTTAAAATTCATTTCTTTTCCATAAAATCTGCAACCTGTCAAGTAGGGGCGCCCTTGCCAAAGGAACACAATGAGACAATACCCAGAATGAGATAATTTTTATTTTCAATTTTATGAATGAAACTCACATTCAGCCAAGATAATCAGCAACTCCAGAAAATTAACTAGAATGCAAGGAAACAACTACAAAATGCAAAGATAACCACTAAGATACCAAAACTAACATCTCCACTAGTTGCTATCTTTCAAGCAAGAAGTCGAGCCAAGGCTAGGAGGCATACATTCCTCGAAGCAATCCCAGTACCATTTCGGCAGCATAACATTACTGAAGTCATAAGATGTTCAACTGAAGAGAAAGGCCTCATTTTATAAGCTTGAGAGGAATCTTCTAGAAGCGTCAATAAGGCGCCCTAATTTTCAAATTTGAATTTGTTCATTTTCCCTCCTAGATGGCGTCCCTTTTCTCAAATCTTTATTTTGACTTTATTTTAATTCAATTCTCTCAACAAGGTTGGCGTCCCTTTTCCAAGCAAGATTTTAGACCTTAGAAAATATTAAATCACCTCAATGAGGCGTCCACCCATGAAGACCACCTTTTTAGAACAACTTGAAGTGATGAAGCTAGGCCAAGGGGTCAACATTTAAATATAACATTATTTAAATTAATTTGAACTTATCTCTCCAAAATGCATCCCAAGGCCAAAAATGATCAAACCAACTGAACTGGCTGAAGAAGAGAGCCAACTACATTGAAAACCACAGGATCACTGCCAGAAATAGAATTTACTAAAAATAGTAAATTCCAGAAGATGCTCGGATTGCATTGCAAGTCATATCACTGCGAAGCTCTCTGAAAACCCAAAAAGAAACCGCAAGTCAATCTCCAAATTTCGGGCAACAACAACCTCCAAAACGGGAAACCCTAATTTTACCCTCCGAGTAGCCTACGGGTCTCCGGAATAGGCCAACGGTCAACTGAATTCATCACGCTTAAAAAGGGGACATTACATATACTCTTGATTGTCTGGATTCATAACATCCCCCTGACCTCACAAGTTGGCAGGAAGCTAGCTCTGATACCACTATAAAGACCCTTGCAATTTCTGATCTTAATTTTCAGTTTTGGATGATTTGGAATTTCGTCAAACAATTGTCTTGCAATCTTCTTTCAGCTGGTAAACTATTTCTCTTTTGCTTTTTCCACATATAAAGATAAGATATGCATGAATTGACTCAAACTAACTTATGCCAATGTTTGCAAATGAAAAGAGATATGCAATGCAAATATTTTCTGATTTTTCAAGACCATATGCTGACTGAAAATGAAGTGCAACTAGTCAAATGAACAACTACAACAAATTGACATTTTTACAAACACTTATCATGCACCCAAACTCCAATGGTTATTGAAATGCAAACTGATTACAATGCTGCGAAAACTTCAGTTTGATCGCCTCCCTTATAGACGATTTACAACATATATTTAAATGCCAATGTCAATGCAAATAAATGGCAGTGATACAATGACCATCAGAATATGAAATGCAGTTACAAGATGTTGTGATGATAGCGATTTATTGATATTTCTAAATGCCACTACAAATGCAATTGTTATACAATGAATTGTAGAACCTGGATGATGCAAGGATGGCAGCAATAACAATACACATCTGAGTCCACGATTTCTCCTTAATGAGCAGCTGCAAATTCATCTTAGCCCAGCAAGAAGCCATCTCCCCTCTAAGCGCTGAGAAATCATGCAAACACCTCCAAAATTGAATTCTTCTTGAAGCTAAGATGTTGCGCCAATGAAGCTTGAAGTGCCATGATTTTTCCAGCAAATATATTCGCCCTCCAATGATGAATTCAACTTGCCAAATGACTGAAAATGTTATTCCAAACTACAATGCTTCCTTCACAAATTGAGTTCCTCCAATGACTGAAAATAATCCTCAAGAAAGTCTTCAATGCTACCTTCACAAAATCAACTCCTTACTACTTCAAAATTTGGTCAAAGACCATTAAATTTTGCAATGGTACTCAAGTAGGAAGAGTGAATTATCTCCCTCTACAAACCTCCAGTTAGGGTTGATGTTTCACAACCGAAACCAATATCCTAGAGTATTCAAACCCTCAGACAATGCAAGCATTCAAGCTCTCACCACAGAGGTATGGAAATAGAATAACTCAAAACATGCCAAATGACTTGCATTCAGCTCCTTATAAAGAATTTTCAATCACCTTCAAGAAGCTTCTAGAAAATATTATTATTTTATTCTCCAAAGTGACTTTATGATATATTATTTTATTTTAGTCACTTTATTAAATTAATTAAACATAAAGCTATCTTATGATATTAATTTATTGAGATAACTTTGCAAATAATTAATTTAATTACTATTCCCTTATTTCTCCTTTAGCCTTCGGGAATAAAGGCTAAATGATCTCCAAGGTGGCTACTGAGAAGGGGACATTACAGGTTCAAGTAGCTCATGAGTTCTTGCCTAGCGTTGGCTATACCCGATTTCTCTAAGCCATTCGAGTTGCAGTGTGATGCTTCAAAATAAGGAGTTAGGGCTGTTCTAATGCAAGACAAACATCCCATTGTCTTTGAGAGCAGAAAATTAAGGGGTGTTGAAAGGACATATTCTATCTATGACAAGGAAATGCTTGCAATCATGCATGCATTGGCCAAGTTCAAACAGTACTTGGTTGGGAGCAAATTTGTAGTTAAGACTGATCATAAAAGTCTTAAGCACTTCATGCATCAGAAAGATTTGAATGAGAGGAAACAAAAGTGGGTAAGTTTTGAGCTTATGATTTTGACATCAAGTATGTCAAAGGGAAAAATAACATTGTAGATGATGCACTATCCAGGAGACCCCATTTGAGCTCTTTATGTGAGATTTTTGTTGATTGGAAAGAGCAGATTGTTTTTTATTATGCTAAAAATCAGTTTGCAACCAGCATTGTTGAAAGCACTTTGCATGATGAGAGGTATCGGTTGGTTGATGGTTTAATACAGTATAAGGGGAGAATCTTCTTGGTACTTGAATTTGAGCTAAAAAAGAAGATTTTGCAATCATTTCGTGACATTCCACTTGCTGGTCATCAAGGATATTTTAAGACATATAGGAAGATCCATGAAATATTTTCATGGAAAGGGCTTAAGGATGAGGTCCTACACTACATCAAGGAGTGTCCTACTTTCCAAATGAACAAAAATGAGCACACATTTCCAGCTGGTTTGTTGCAACCCCTACCTATTCCCAATAAAAAATGAAAAAGTATCTCAATAGATTTCATCACGAGGTTGCCAAAGGTGCAAGGGAAGGATTGCATATTTTTTGTTGTGGACAGATTGACTAAGTTTGCTCATTTCTTTGCCATAACCAACTCATTTACAGCAACTCAAGTTGCTGATTTGTTCTTCCATGAGGTGTTTAGGTTGTATTGGTTATCAAAGAACATTGTAAGTGATAGAAATAGCAAGTTCCTAAGCACTTTTTGGCAACAGATCTTCAAATTGAGTGGTACAGTGCTCACTCCAAGCACTAGTTATCACCCACAGATAGATGGTCAGACAGAGATTGTGAACAAGTGGTTGGAGGGCTAATTTATTCTCAGAAATTATGTTTCAAGGCGGCAAAAGGCTTGGGTGAGGTGGCTTCATTTGGGAGAGTATTGCTGCAATTCTTCCTACCACATGTCCATCAAAATGTCTCCATTCATGGCTCTGTATGGTTACAAGGCCCCTAACTTCATAGGTTTGTTGTTTGGTGATAGTAGAGCCCCTTAAGCGAGGGATATCTTGCAACAGAGTTAAGGACTCAGGACATTTTGAAATCATTGAAGGACAATCTTCATCATGCACAAAATCAACACAAGCTGTATGCCAATCAACAACATATTGAGTGCACATTTGAGGTTGGTGACATGGTCTATTTGAGACTCTAGCCTTACAGATAGTCTACTCTCAAGAAGAGTGGAGCAGAGAAACTCAATCCACATTTCTATGGACCTTTCAAGGTTATCAGGAGAGTTGGGGAAGTGGCTTACGAGTTAGAGCTACTAGCAAGTAGCAAGGTGCATAATGTCTTCTATGTGTCACGCATCAAGAAGGCGCTTGGACACAGTGTTGTTGCTTCATCAGATTTGCCTCCATTGAATGAGGAAGGACAGTTGATTTTAGTTCTTGAGATGATCGTTGATTTCAAAGAGTGCTCTTTAAGGAGAAAAACAATCAAAGAGTATTTGGTGAAGTGGAAGAATTTTTCTATTGAGAATGCTACTTGGGAGGATTAGCAGATTTTGCAGCATACAAACTTGTGATTGCTTGTGGGCAAGCAATCTTGGGGAGGGCAGACTGTAATGTCCCCTTCTTAGCAATAGTCTCATTAGTTGATCGTTATCCTTTCCCGAAGGCCCGTAGGCTAGTCGGAAGTGGAAATTAGGGTTTCCTATTTTATAGGAGGTTTCTACTGATGTTTCAAGGGTTTGCATGCAAGAGTATTGCAAAGTGGTTTTTGGGTCTTTCTAGGTTTTTAGAGGGCTTTAGAATGGTGTAATATGTATGTGCATCAGGTGAATTTTCCAGACTTGCTATTTTTAGTAAGTTGCGATGGCTGCCCAATTTGTGTTTAAAATGAGTTTGGAGTTACTTACTATTTTTAACAATATGTTATTTTTAGTAAGTGCTATTCTAAGCAGCAGTTCAACAATTCAGTGCAATGTCAATTTCTAGCAAGGTAGTATTGGCAGTTTGGTCTCCAACATTCTTGGAGCCTATTTTGGTAGGTTTGGTGACTTACGTGATTTCATATTTGGACACCTTAGTTAGAAATTATAATGTTATAAGTTAAATGTTTGCTAAGGAAAAATAGGTCACTTTTGGAGAAATAAGTGATTTTTATAACGTTTATTTCTTAAGTCATTTTGGACGCCAACTTGTGTGATATTTGCATTTTTATAAAGTTATATTCCTTATGTGCTTTTGGATGCCTAAGTCAAGGAGGGTCAAGATGAAGTCAAAATGCAAATGAAGTAAAATGTTTCATCTTTCATTTGGATGCCCTATTTGGAGGGAAAAGAAGTTTGAATTCATGGTTGGAGAAAGTTATAAATAAGGCGCCTTGCTCTCTCTTTTGGTATCCATTTGCTTATCATAATGATGTGCTGCCAAAATTGTTGCAAAACCTTTGCTTCGAGGAATGCATACCTCCTAGCCCCTTTCAGTTTCGTACTTGCATAGTACCTAGTTGATTTAATGAATGCTCTTCACTCAGAGGTGCAGATTGAGCTTATTGGAGATAGATTGTTTTGATGTTTTCTGATTTTGGAGTGTTTTTATCAATTTTGGAGTTGTTGGTTTGGTGCGGCACGTTTTGACTCATATCTCTCGGCGTGATTTTTTGATGGTTTTGGGTATTGGCTCCATCTCTTCATCTGCCTTGGGTGCCCCCTTACTCATAGTTTCATATTTTTCGGTGAAGAACTTGATTTTCTAGACTAGATTTCCCTCTTCTTGGAGGTTGTACCATCTCTTGAAGTGCATTGGGAAATGTGATTAAAAAATTGAAGCTATTTTGGAGGGGTCTATCCATTGGTACTTGGTTGCCTAGCCTCTTGGAGTTGTTTGCCTTCAATTTCATGTCATTTAGAGGTGTTTTGGCGGAGTTGTGAACGTTTTGGTGATATTTGAGCTTGCTGGTCTGATTTTCTATACGCTGCAATTTCATATCAGACTTGGTAAATTCTTCCATTTTGCCATATTTCATAAGTTTGATATCTTGTACTTGTTTGGAGATCATTCTCTAACATTTTGGTTATCATTGGATATCCTCATCTTATTGTAATGCAGATAATATTTCATTGTGTAACACTGAATCAGTAGTACTGATCAACCTTCTTTAGATTTTTGCACTTTACATTTCTGTTATACCCGCTAAAAAGTGGAAGGGGTCGGCTAGCCGCCCAAACATTTTCATTTCAGTATTTTGTACTTCCACTCTCGCTGAATAAGTGGTCAAGTTGCTTTCATTTCAGTACTTTACTCTCATTGTAGCCCACTAAAAAGTGGAAGAGGTCAGCTTGCGGCCTAAGTACTCTCATTTCCTAGTTGGTCAACTGAGCCATCAACACTTCATATTTCCAGCTTTCAGTATTTCAGTTAACGAGATCCCCTTTCCATTGTATGGTCTCACCTTGCCCACACTGGGATCTGGGTGATCCAAAAGTGAAGGGTTGCACTTTAGTATTGTACTTAAACTTTCAAATTTCATCTAACGATCCCCTTGAACCATATGCTCTCACTGTCATGTCCCCAAATTAGAACACTAAAATTACTAAGCATTGAAATGCAAACACATAAAAACAATACATGTTAGAATATAAATATGAATAAATAAATAACAAAGTACAAATATATATATTAAATTTATAATTACAATTATCAAGATAGCACTATAATTACAAAATATTGGCACAAGAAAATAATGTAAAATAAATATCAAAATAAAAATATAAGTAATTACAATCTAATATTATAATTATTACCAAATATAACATTATAAATAATAAATGAAAAAACTAACAATTTAAATATTATCACCATAAATATTAAAATACATAGATGAGACTAATCTATAAAATAATAATATATAAATGAAATGCAGCGATCACTTTAAGTGATCTTTCAATGCATATAAGATAAGCCTTGTTAAAAGATAGATTAATATTAATGTAGGCAGCGATTCATATGTTGGAATCGAGGCATGCTATTAAGATGGTAAAGGGTGATATTTAGGTAGTGATACATATAGGAAACGATTCCTAGGTTAAGAATTATTACAGATCAAGGCAGCACTTAATAACCACAAATATCCTTAGTCAACATAGGATATAAAATAAGGCAGCACTTACAACAGATACAACATCTGTGCAAGGCACGATCTTTGACCCCTTAAAAAATATGAAGGTAAGAAATCTCATCAGACAATCATGGATCAGCAATAGAATAAGCCACAGCAGCCAATAAGAAATAAAAAGGAACATTGAAAGATAAAATAAGAGAACAAGAATCAAGGCAGAAAACATTGAAGATAGAAAGAATCGGTTCAAACCAGAAGCAATAGATCATTATTCAGAGGTAAAGAACAGCAGGAGATATAGATGGAATACATGCAGAAGTGAAGAAGGAGGAATATCTGCAGACCAACCAGCAGTAGTATGGTAAGCATTTTATAAATTTTAAATGATAGGTAAGTAATTTCTGTTATAAAATAAATGATCACAATTTATGCTGGAAACCAATCAAAGGGTAAATACATGGTAATAAATGAATGAACTAAGAGTTTAGTAATGGTTGATGTTTAATATATATATATATATATATATATATTTAATATATATTTAATGTATATTTAATGTATATGATAAATATAAGTATATCAAATTTAATATTTTTTTGTATATATGATTCATATGTTGATAGATATATTTTGGTAATTCATATATATATATATATATATATATATATATAATATATATTATTTACGACTATCCAATAATGATGCTTGTAGCAATTATTGAGCCTTATAAGTATTAGTGACTTTGTAACGTCCCGCCACGCAACCCTAGGGAAAGTTGCAATTTACAACACAAATGAACTATTTTTTTTTTTTTAAATAAGAGCAAATAACATGCAAGTTCACTATCTATTGCCAACCAATCCCCTAGGGTTACGAGACTGTGTTACTTAAACCAAACACGGAACATGAATTAAAACCATACCATATAATTACTTAACAATTAAAGTTCACATACATTCCAATCATAATAATTTACATCCAAGAGTATGGGATACCACTTGATTCCAATAATATAACTTACAACATGATTACAACACTCATTCCCCGAATGAGGTAAATCCAACAAGTATGATTACATATTACAAATTCCACCTCGATAACAAATGAGGGGTAATAAAATACAATAAGTACTAAGAGAATAAGGCATGAGAAGAAACTGATTCCCACGAACTCTCCAACTGGAAATCATGACCACACGAATAAGAAGAAGAACCAACGGATTAAGAAGCACGTGCCACCCAACCGCGTGGAATCCCAAAGGTTCCACTCCCTCCGTGCTAGGAGATAGTAACAAGGAATTCCTACACAAGACCATCTACCACTAGACACAGGCTACACAAAATTGATACGAAAAAATAAACACAAATACCTCATCACATGACTGAACGGTCATACGCACAACTCTGGTATGAACTCTCACACCACTGACATAGGTCACATTGCTTCCAGATATAAATTAGATCGAGAATGTCACAAAGACCAAGAACAAAATGTTGACTTAAGAGGAGTGTCATCGCATAGCTCGTCAAGGGATATCCTCTGGGAATCTTCCTAGGCTCCGGCCCCCACTATGGGTTGTCCTGGTGGCCTCTACCGAATCCCGGCACCCATGCTCACTCATGCGGAATCAAATACCTCTCGTGAAGACTAGATAGATGACCTTGCCATTCCAAGCCTTCTCGTCTCATCCCAAGTCTAGACAAGCCCTTGGGTCCATGAGTGAGGCATAATTAATCTTGTTTAATGTTTGATGCAACCTAAGCTTCTACAAGTTTATTTAGTTATCACTGAATTACCCAACTTGCAAAGAGTTTCCCTGACACCACTTTGTGTTTCGGCCCCCATTGCAAACCACTCCTCTAAGACAACACACACGGTGAAACCCACAAAAGGTAACTAGATAATACGACCTCTCCAACCAAGGAGGTAACAAAGTCAAAACCCTCTCCAAACACTGGAGGCAACAAGGTCAAAACCCTCTCCAAACACTGGAGGAGCAAAAGTACAAAACCCACTCCAAACACTGGAGGAAACCAAAATACAAAACCCACTCCTTCCAAAGAAGGCACAAATTACATAACCCTCTCCTAATCCCAAGGAGGCACACACCATCCCCGTTCATGAAAACCGGGTGAAATAACAGGGTGTAACTATACTCACTGTAACTATACGCACTTTCCACGACACATCAAAAGTTGACTAACATAACAACAACCCATACCAATAAACGAACCTCTATCTGGAATACTTCCAAAACATTTACTCTAGTTCCACAATATCGAGGACGAACGTTATAACACTACAAGCATTTCAGACAGTTAAATAAGCTAATGTTCAGATTTCCTAAATCCAGTCAATCACAGTTTTCATGACTTGCACATATCCAATCAAATAGACCCATTTCTTTTCACGACATTGAAATATTTACAAACCAATCATTTACTCTAAATTTCACAATTAGATTCATAATCAAAGCATTTTAATGATTAAAGTCATTGACTGAAATAAATCATTCATTAACTCTAAGTCTCACAATCATATACTATAAATAAATCCACTCGATTAATAAAACATTTAATTTAAATAAATTACTCTTTATTTCGACTTAGCAATAAATAAATCAACTCAATCTCCTCTGATTACAATAAATCATTCATTATTTCTAAGTTTAACAATTATATGCATAATCAAAATATTTTAATTTAATAAACTCCTTTGATTAAAATAAATCATTCATTATCTCTAAATTTAACAATTATATTCGTAATCGAAATATTTTAATAAATAAACACTTGATTAAATCACTTAATCTATATTTCAACATAGAATAAATAAATTAATCAAAATCAATATTTTAAATAAAACGTTTGATCATACATCAATTTTCATTTCCTCTATACCAATGCGATAATCATTTCAAAGTTCCTATTTTAGATATTTAACATCATTTTAACATATGCCTCTAAAACATTATTTTATACTCTAAGGTTTACTGATTATTCCTGATAATCGAAAATGAAATCTCTAAGTAAAGATATCTTGTTTATAAAATCAACTCTTTCAATAATCCTTAAATTACCTAATGTTCACTTGGCACCATTAAGGAATTAAATTTAATATTTTAATTCTATTTGCTCAATCATGGGTAAGGATTAAAATAATCTCTTTTAAATATCATTGTTTATTAAATGACAATTCCATTTCAACTATATTATTGCCATAATCATTTGAAAGCAATTCCTATTTTAAATATTCAAACATCATTTAAATGCCTCAATTAACAAAATATTATTATTCATTAATCCAATTGATTAAACTTTAATGCCTTATTATCCATAATATTCAAAAATGAAATTTCTAAATAAGGATATTTGATTATCCACTTTTTAAATAATCATTAAATTATCTAAATCACATTGATATTCCACAATTTAACCAAACTAAATAATTTATTTAAGAAAAGTATATATATATATTAAAATATATATACATGAATAAATTATTATATAAATAAATATTATTTAAATATTAAAATAATATTAAATATATATTTATATACATATAACTCATATACATATTATATATATATATATATATTATTATATAATATATATGTAATATTAAAATAATATTAAAAAAATGAATTTACTTTTTTTTTTTTGAAAGAAATCAAAATTTATTTTTAACCAAATGAAGCCCTAATTAGGGTGCACGCTGCCCTGCCTCCCCATGGAAGTGGGGCCTAATACTCAGATCCCCATGGAATGTCCGGCCTGAAGCATGTTCTCTGGTGGCCCAGGGGTATGTCGTTACCGGTGTCCGCCGCAGGCCGGACTGTAATGCTTAAGCACCGCGATCTGATGCATGGCAGGGAAGCCCGGCCCGGCGACAATTGTGTAAGCCTGATTAAGAGTTGAAGCTCCCCCTGCCTCCTTCTAAAATTAAAACTTTATTTTATTTTTTCATTTTAAAATACAAAATAAACTCCCCTAAAATACATAAAAGAATTTCCTGCTCTTGGTGGCTAAATTAAAAATGGAGACACAGATATTTAAAATAAACTTGGTCTTAGTAACCCACTAAATTCAAAAATCTTTTAAACTGAAACAGTAGCGTTGCACTGCATAGGGTTTAGATTTTAGTTTGACAACAAATCTCTTTTGGTTTCATTTCTTCTTTTTTCATTGTTGATTCTAGTTTTGGTTTTCTTTTCAAAATCCCACCACAAAATGCAAGTTTTCAAAACAATTTCACATGGGTTTCATTGGATTCAAACAACATTTCAAATTTTTCAAATAGCAAAATGAGGATTTAATCTATTTTCAAAATGAAACAAAGCAAGAACAAAGAGGAACCTGATTTTTCCTCCAAAGCTTGAAGCCTTCAACCATGGTGTTTTCCAATTCCTCCTTTGAGTCCAACTCAAGCAAGAGTTTCAATCTCCTTTCCAAATCCAAACAAAAGCCGCCAACAACTCTCCATCCAAGTTGAAAACCCATCCCCACATCAAAATGAAAAATAAAATGCTATAATAGAGTTTCCCCAAATTTGGCCAAACCCTAAAAATCCCACTCACCCAATATATTTTAAAAAACCTTTGGAAGATATTCCCATTTTCAAATTTAAGACAAATTTCTAATTTCTAATTCCAACTTCATGCATTTTTCAAAATTCCCTAAAATAAAAGAATACATTCTTTGCAATTAATTTACTTTCTCAATAATTTTCAAAAGTGAGATTCAAAACCCATTCTCCTTTTATTTATTTATTTTAATTTAATTCTAACTATCCACATGATTTCTACTTTGATTTTTAATTAAATCATAATATACAATAATTGCTCAAAACAACTATATCATTTAATATATCACCCTTAATCTAATTAATCAATAAATTCAATCTGATTTTATTGATTAAAACAAATCAATCAATAATATAAATGACATTTCAACATTGCAAATAAATTCATTTAAACATCAATTTAACTACGCAAGCCATTTAATAACCTCTATAATTTGCAATTAAATCAATACTCAAGGTGAAATGGGCCAAATTAACACAACCAACCCAACAATAACTCGACGACACGCTATGGCTAGGGTGACGACTTGGCACGGAAAACCTAGCTACTATCTCCCAATCAATTTCCATTGGTTAATGGACACGCTCAAACCTGTGAACCAGGTGGAGTCGATGTCATGTACCTGTCAACCTGCAACAAAGAGCATGTCGAATGTGAAATATATATATATATAATATGATCAAACACATCGTGAAGAGGAAATCTCAGAATCGTAGGACGCTCGCAAGTGAGTGATACAATCCCGTCCCCTTCACCAATATAATTTCACTAATTGACGCATCTAACATCAATGCTATGATCACAACATAAAACATCATTTAATCAAATATCTTCTAAGTTAATCCAAAACATACCATAAAGATCGCATTAGAGTAAAATAACATCACATCGAAATATAACATTCACATTATTTAACAATTACAATCACAAGTAACCTAGTTCCAAAGTCACAGCATAATCAAACACAATCATCACAAAGAAAACACTGTCGATCCAAACATCTAAAACGGAGGGGTATTACATCCTCCCCCCTAGGGTTAGGCTTACTCCTGGAAGCCTGCAAGCACCCCTAGCACAAACTTCATAAGATCACACATAATTAATGGTTCGACAATTGAACCATTCCATACCTCAACATACAACAACATCAATCCGTACTATAATTCAACACAACCAAGCACACTATCAACCTATACAATCAATATGGTGAAGCATCCCACCACCAAATCTCCAAATCACATAACCATGGATTAACATACATAGTGCCCTATGCACCAATACACATCATCGAGAATCATCATAAGGCCACACCTAATGTGATATCATTACAACGTTTACTCAAGGAAAGGTATGCAACATTATCATTTCAACGTTCATTAAACCTTTCCCATTTTGAATCCAGGTACAATAATTTAACATCTATATGATTTCTTAAGACTCAACAATAAAGTTGGGGATTATGGGTCTCACCAACAAGATGCACTTTTTTTTATGCAATTTTCATTAACATGCAATGGTTTCACTAATTCCTTTTCTCTAACTTTTACTTACTGCACAACGATCTTCTATTCATAATATACATTTTTCATAATTATGAATGCAACTTGGGGACTTAGTTCCTTTACCCAAGGTTCGATTCTAATTAAACAAACCTTCATGAATACATAAACATATCTCATAAGATACAGCATACCCTGGGTGTCAATACCCCACCCACTTAAGGACAGGTATCTTTGTTCACCCAATAGAAAGAGAGAGAGAAGACGAGATATTTACAGTTCTAACATAGGCACGAATGTAATCATGGTTTCGTGATCACACGATCATTTTCACACAATGCATCAACCATATGAGAGCATGCACAAATCTTTATGAACTAACAACATGTTCATTCATTTCCTATTATCATATTTCATAATTCTCTATTCAATATAACATGCAAAAGCACTCCAACACCGCATAAGGGTCAATCAAGTAATCACTTGCACAAAGAGGTAAAGCACCAGAAAACACGCATCAGATACTTGCACGGAGAAGAAAACAACAAGACTCCAAAAGAGAATCCACACCCAAGGAACTCCTTGGCACCCTCAAGGTCAAACAGAACTTCCAAGACATGAGCATCATTCCTCCACAACACAAGACAAGGTTGGGAAATTCCACCCTCAAAAACGCCATACTAAGGCACTCAAGGCAAGAGGTCCTATGACTATCTCACACCAACAAGTACTTGGAACACACCCAACAAACACACTACAACCACACATCAAGAACCACTCAAGGGTCACAACCCTTTACACAACGAAAGATCCATGCAACAAAAAGGAAACCAAACAAAACACACTTCTTGGTAAGCTCGCAGACCTAACCAACCCTCACAAAGCATTCATCAAAGACATGCAAGGGCAGAAACCATCAACAAAATTGATTGTCGTCCACCACACACAACACCCCAAACTATCACACCACACAATCGTCCATAATGCATTCTTCAGGTAGAAAGGATATCAGTGCATTGCGCACTACATCGAGGATCCTATCCTTTCCACTGGTTTCCTACACCATTCGACCTACACCTCCTAATGACAAATTCTGGGCAAACAAGAGAAATCAACCCAAAAAGGAAACAACCCGAAAGAGTAAAACAACTAGGTCAATACAATGGGCTCATAGTGCCCAAGGTATAAACCTACATAGCTTACAACATAATGGGTTCACGTTATCCCATAGTACCCAGTGTTTTAACCCGGGCTCTGATACCATGTGTAACGCCCCGCCACACAACCCTAGGGAAAGTTGCAATTTACAACACAAACGAACTATTTTTTTTTTTTGAAAAGGAACAATTAACATACAAGTTCACTAACTATTGCCAACCAATCCCCTAGGGTTACGAGACTGTGTTACTTAAACCAAACACGAAACATGAATTAAAACCATACCATATAATTACTTAACAATTAAAGTTCACATACATTCCAATCATAATAATTTACATCCAAGAGTATGAGATACCACTTGATTCCAATAATATAACTTACAACATGATTACAACACTCATTCCCCGAATGAGGTAAATCCAACAAGTATGATTACTTATTACAAATTCCACCTCGATAATAAATGAGGGGTAATAAAATACAATAAGTACTGAGAGAATAAGGCAAGAGAAGAAACTGATTCCCACGAGCTCTCCAACTGGAAATCATGACCACACGAACAAGAAGAAGAACCAATGGATTAAGAAGCACGTGCCACCCAACCGCGTGGAATCCCAAAGGTTCCACTCCCTCCATGCTAGGAGATAGTAACAAGGAATTCCTACACAAGACCATCTACCACTAGACACAAGCTACACAAAACTGATATGAAAAATAAACACAAGTACCTCATCACATGACTGAACGGTCATACACACAACTTTGGCACGAACTCTCACACCACTAACATAGGTCACATTGCTTCAAGATATAAAGTAGATCGAGAATGTCACAAAGAACAAGTAAAAACTTGTTGACTTAGAAAGAGTGTCATCGAATAGCTCATCAAGGGATCTCCTCTGGGAATCTTCCTAGGCTCTGACCCCCACCATGGGTTATCCTGGTGGCCTCTACCGAATCCCGACACCCATGCTCACTCATACGGAATCAAATACCTCTCATGAAGACGAGATAGATGACCTTGCCATTCCAGGCCTTCCCGTCTCATCCCAAGTCTAAAACAAGCCCTTGGGTCCATGAGCGAGGCACAATTAATCTTGTTTAATGTTTGATGCAACCTAATCTTCTAAAATTTTATTTAGTTATCACTGAATTAACCAACTTGCAAAGTGTTTCCTTGACACCACTTTGTGTGTTGGCCCCCATTGCAAGCCACTCCTCTAAGACAACACACACGGTGAAAACCACAATAGGTAACTAGATAATATGACCTCTCCTATCCAAGGAGGTAACAAATCAAGGAGACTCACTCCAAACATTGGAGACAACAAGGTCAAAACCCTCTCCAAACACTGGAGGCAACAAGGTCAAACCCTCTCCAAACACTAGAGGAAACAAAAGTACAAAACCCACTCCAAACACTGGAGGAAACCAAAATACAAAACTCACTCCTTCCAAAGGAGGCACAAATTACATAACCCTCTCCTAATCTCAAGGAGGCACACACCATCCCCATTCGTGAAAACCGGGTGGAACAACAGGGTGTAACTATATGCACTTTCCACGACACATCAAAAGTTGACTAACATAACAACAACCCATACCAATAAACGAACCTCTATCTGGAAGACTTCCAAAACATTTACTCTAGTTCCACAATATCGAGGATGAACATTATAACACTACAAGCATTTCAGACAATTAAATAAACTAATGTTCGGATTTCCTAAATCCAGTCAATCACAGTTTTCATGACTTGCACATATCCAATCAAATAGACCCATTTCTTTTCACAACATTGAAATATTTACAAACCAATCATTTACTCTAAATTTCACAATTAGATTCATAATCAAAGCATTTTAATGATTAAAGTGGTTTGACTGAAATAAATCATTCATTAACTCTAAGTCTCACAATCATATACTATAAATAAATCCACTCGATTAATAAAACATTTAATTTAAATAAATTACTCTTTATTTCGACTTAGCAATAAATAAATCAACTCAATCTCCTCTGATTACAATAAATCATTCATTATTTCTAAGTTTAACAATTATATGCATAATCAAAATATTTTAATTTAATAAACTCCTTTGATTAAAATAAATCATTCATTATCTCTAAATTTAACAATTATATTCGTAATCGAAATATTTTAATAAATAAACACTTAATTAAATCACTTAATCTATATTTCAACATAGAATAAATTAATCAAAATCAATATTTTAAATAAAACGTTTGATCATACATCAATTTTCATTTCCTCTATACCAATGCGATAATCATTTCAAAGTTCCTATTTTAGATATTTAACATCATTTTAACATATGCCTCTAAAACATTATTTTACATATACAGGTTTTGCGTTATTCACGATAATGAAAATGAAATCTCATGCAAGATATCTTTGTTTATAAAAGATCAACTCTTTCCAATAATCCTAAAATTACCTAATGTTCATAGCACCATTTAAAATTTAAATTTAATATTTTAATTCTATTTGCTCCAATCATGGGTAAGGATTAAAATAATCTCTTTTAAATATCATTGTTTATTAAATGGCAATTCCATTTCAACTATATTATTGCCATAATCATTTGAAAGCAATTCCTATTTTAAATATTCAAACATCATTTAAATGCCTCAATTAACAAAATAGCCGCTCCATTAATCCAATTTAATTCAGAAGCTTTATTGCATATTATCACTTAATATTAAAAGAAATGAAATTTCTAAAATGGGAGGATAATTTCCAGGTTATCACTTTTTTAAATAATCATTCAAATTATCTAAATCCATTGATATTCCTAAGTTTAAACCGAACTAAATAATTTTATTTAAAGAAAGATATATATGTATATAAAATATATATACATGAGATAGGTATTATATAAATAAATCAATATTTAAATATTAAAGATAATATTCAAATATATAAATTTACTTATACACTATAACTATATATATATTATATATATAAATATAATATATATATTACATATATATAATATAATATATATTATATATATATAGTACATATATATGTAATATTAAAATAAATCAATTTACTTTTTTTTTTTTTTTTTTTTTTTTTTTTTTGAAAGAAATCAAAATTTCTTTTAAACCAAATAAAGCCCTAATTAGGGCGCACGCTACCCTGCCTCCCCATGGGTGGCGGGGCCTGTGTGCTCTGCACACAGTCCGTCCCCCCATGGGCAATGGGCCTGTGTGCTCGGCACATAGCGTCTGCCTCCCTATGGGCGGCGGGACTGTGTGCGTCGCACACAGCGTCTGCCTCCCTATGGGCGGAGGGACTGTGTGCGTCGCACGTTCGCCTCCCACGGGCGGCGAGACTGTGTGCTTCACACACAATCCGTCCACCATGGGGCGCGGCGACGGTGGCGATTGGGTGGCGATGGGGGTGGCTCCCCTGCCTCCCTTCTAAAAATAAAAAAAACTTTATTTTATTTTCATTTTAAAATACAAATAAACTCCCCACAAAAATACCCATAAAGAATTTCACAACAACTAGGGTTATTTTCTAGAAATTAAATAAATGGAAACCTTAAGATATTTAAAATAAACTTGTGGGTCTTATTGTGCAAATGCCCAACAAAATCTTGCAACCAAAACAATGAATTTTTCAACACAACCATAGGGTTTAGATTTTAGTTTGACAACAAATCTCTTTTGGTTTTCATTTCTTCTTTTTTCATTGTTGATTCTAGTTTTGGTTTTCTTTTCAAAATCCCACCACAAAATGCAAGTTTTCAAAACAATTTCACATGGGTTTCATTGGATTCAAACAACATTTCAAAGTTTTCAAATGGAAAAATGAGGATTTAATCTATTTTCAAAATGAAACAAAGCAAGAACAAAGAGGAACCTGATTTTTCCTCCAAAGCTTGAAGCCTTCAACCATGGTGTTTTCCAATTCCTCCTTTGAATCCAACTCAAGCAAGAGTTTCAATCTCCTTTCAAATCAAACAAAGCGCCCGGCAGCTCTCCAGCATCCAGGTTAGAAAGCCATTGCATCGAATGAAAAATAAAAGATGCTTCCATAAATAGGAGTTTCCCTAAGGTTGGCTAGGCACAAAATCCCACTCACCCAATATGTTTTAAAAAGGAAACCTTTGGAAGATATTCCCATTTTCAAACTTAAAGAGACAAATTTTTTATAATTTCTAGTCCAACTTCAGCCATTTTTTTCAAAATTTTACTAAAATAAAAGAATACATTTCTGCGATTAATTTACTTTCTCAATAATTTTCAAAAGTGAGATTCAAAACCCATTCTCCTTTTATTTATTTATTTTAATTTAATTCTAACTATCCACATGATTTCTACTTTGATTTTTAATTAAATCATAATATACAATAATTACCCAAAACAACTATATCATTTAATATATCACCCTTAATCTATATATATATATATATTTGTTTTAACGAGGGGAATCGGGTGCAGCACGGCCCCCCATATAACCCCCCACCGCCGGTAAACTTTTTACCGTGACCGGCAGTGCTAGCGGGACACACCAACCAGTACCACGGGAGCACCAGAGAGTCGAACCCATGGTGGGCGCCCTGCTGCAGGGAACACCTTAATCACCCTTAATCTAATTAATCAATAAATTCAATCTGATTTTATTGATTAAAACAAATCAATCAATAATATAAATGATGTTTCAACATTGCAAATAAATTCGTTTAAACATCAATTTAACTATGCAAGCCATTTAATAACCTCTATAATTTGCAATTAAATCAATACTCAAGGTGAAATGGGCCAAATTAACACAACCAACCCGACAACAACTTGACAACACGCTATGGCTAGGGTGACGACTTGGCACGAAAAACCTAGCTACTATCTCCCAATCAATTTTCGTTGGTTAATGGACATGCTCAAACCTGTGAACCAGGTGGAGTTAATGTCATGTACCTGTCAACCTACAACAAAGAGCATGTCGAACGTGCAATATATATATATATATATATATAATATGATCAAACACACTATGAAGAGGAAATCTCAGAATCATAGGGCGCTCGCAAGCGAGTGATACAATCCCGTCCCCTTCACCAATATAATATCACTAACTGACGCATCTAACATCAATGCTATGATCACAACATAAAACATCATTTAATCAAATATCTTCTAAGTTAATCCAAAACATGCCATAAAGATCACATTAGAGTAAAATAACATCACATCGAAATATAACATTCACATTGTTTAACAATTACAATCACAAGTAACCTAGTTCCAAAGTCACAACATAATCAAACACAATCATCACAAAGAAAACACTGTCGATCCAAACATCTAAAACGAAGGGGTATTACACTCTTATCATTGTAGCTCCCTCCAAACAATACCAATCTCCCCAGTTATGATCAATTGGCCCATTGAAATCTTTTGGCCGAAGAAATCTCTTTATCTCATTTGATAATGAATAATTACAAGGATATTTATACAATCTGTACAATGTTTTCACAAAATATTCCTCAAAATGAATGAAAATAGCATTAGCAAACCTGCTATCCCAAATAGCAGTCCACAATTGAACAGGTAATGCTTCACCATCTTTACCAAGCTGAGAAATTCTCATTTCTGGAGGCCATACTCCCAACTCTTGTGCAAAATATAGTACCAGGTGCATGAACAATGAATAATGCCTGAGATAAAAAGTAAATGATCCACCTTTTATAGCCATCAGTCCTAAATCAAGCCCCCTAGAAATGTATGAGGCATAGTCAATGGCTGAGAATTATGATACTAGATATCTGCTATGATAATCATGGGCACAATTGACATATATTCTGGGGCATCCATTCCCAATACTTGGCATACTGAAAAATAGGTGTATTTCATATAGGGTTCAAACAAGTCCACATGATAAGGGGGGCCCTCACTATCCTGCAGAGGATTTGGCTTGCTACCTTGTTTAACTCTGTGAATTGGCAACCTCCAACCCTTATAGATTGTATCCATTCTCGAGAATTCCTTCTCCAATTCCTCGTGTATGATCTCTTCATTGCAAAACCCTTCTAAATTGAAAACCTGCCCAATTGCCTCTTTTGACAGATATATTTGTGGCTTTCCAGACGGGTCACATATAGCTTTATGCTTCGGGTCATATTGATCAGCTAACAATTTTACCAGTTCGGCATTCACAAACACATTAGGGCACACCAGTTTTCCCAAATTCAGCTTCCATGGATTGCATACTGGTTCAAAACAACTTCTCTGATGATAGTGAAAATTAAACAATTCATACCCCCTTATGGTAGTCCAGACGTCTCCTATGAAACTGCATTTGTCATCTAGTTTATCAATCTCTGCCCTAAGTTGTGCAGATCTTCTGGCTCTAGGCCCTGAACTAGGAAACTGATCAATGAGGTCCTGGTTTAATCTCTGTTCAGTGCCTTCATGTTTTGTATCAATTTTATGTTTCTTTCCCTTCGATTGACTACTTTCACCCTATTTTCTACTTTTAATTTTTCTAGAACTAGGGGAATCCATTTCTTCAAAGTTACAGAAGCTAAAATTTGAAAAGCTATGATGTAGTCACTTACAGTATATTGCTCGAGCTCCTCAGGCTAGAAGATGTCCTAGTTCTCTGTTCGCACTGCTGACTCTTCTACAATCAATTCAACACAAATGCATTTGATTACACTTACCCTGTTATATCTCGTCGCACCATTAATATGTCAGCTGAAGCATGAATGAAGAGTTATTTGAAACTTTCATTGTCACATCAAATGTCTTTTCGGTGAGAGATTTTCAAATCTGGGGTGAAATCTTTTTTGTAACGTTCATTAATCTTTCGCTGAAACATCCTGTAGTCACACCGAAGAACAATGTCTCATCGACAATTGTCCTTTAGTTCTTTGTGTTTCGCTGTGACCTTTAGAGTCAGGGAGAAGTATCATAGACAATACTTTGTCTCGCCAAAATGTATTCTTTTGTCTCATGTGGGTCGCTGTAACATTCTGTTGTCAAGGAGACATCCCATAGATATCCTATGTCTCGCTGAAAAATCTCCTTAAGTTTACTTCCTATCGTCGTGACAATATTATTCTCTTACCGATGAAAACAATCTTAACGATGAAATAAATTTCATTGGCAAGACATATGAATCTTCGAAAAGACTCATACTGATGCCAAATGTCTCGCCAAACCCGTTCCTCCATATTACTCTATTCGGTGAGACTCTCCCCGAAGTATTCTTTCGGTGTAACCTTCAATTTTTGATGGAACTCACACCGAAGACTTATTCTCTCGCTGATACAATTCTCTATCGGTGTGACATTTGAGTTGGCAAGACTACATAGCTTCTTCCCGATAGCTTTTGACGAAACCCTTTTGCACCTTATCAGAAAGACCCAATACTTTCGGTAAGACATTACTCCAATAGTCTTTTTTTTGGCCGATACATCACTCCATGCGCTAGTCAGTGAGACATACATGAGTTCGCTATGATTCACATCGATAACAATTCTCTTGCTGATATGACTTTTCTGTCGCCGAAACAAAAAATGTGTCCTACCAAAAATTTGCAACAAGAATACATTAGTGAAAAATATGGGTCTGGGAGACCTTCACCCTGTCATGCCGATATAGGTAATACAATGAAATATCAAGGACTAGATGAATTCTAATGGATCATATGACAAAATATGAGCGAGACGCCATGAGGAAGGAATTTTATGCTTATGATGAGGACTCAATGTGGAAACTCATGAATGCAATTGACTGTGAAAATTTCAAAAGTTTACAGTTCTAACACTAGCCATACCTATTAGCATTATCTTATATATGATCAAATTGTGTCTAACTAATGATGTCTATTATTTTTTGCTTTTTTTCCCAACTTGTTTGACTACAAAAAAACATATTTGTGGTGAATTTTTAGTTATCTTTGTAGGATAGAAGACATGTGCCCTCTTCATTTCCTAGCTTAGCTTTACAATTGTATATACTATATTGAAGACTTGTTTCCTCTTCATCTTGGGTATATAGTTCTCTTTCTCTCTCTTTTTCTCTCTAACATTGGTTAATTCCTTGTATTTTGGATGCATTATTCTCTTGAAGCAATCAATCCTTACATTCTTCTCCCCATTTAAGAATTCTTCTATGTGTTATTTCTTGATTTGGGGATGATGTATAGTACTAAGACAACCTTCTATATTGAGGTCTATTTCACTTTGCTGACTAAAATCCTTAAGCTTTTTATGTGCCTTTTCTATGTATTATCCATGTAAATGTTCTAACCTCATGATATAATGGATTTTTATATTCTAACCCTATTGTCTTGTACAAATATTTCCTATCTAATATGTTTGTTTTGTAGGTCTTCAACCTGGGGAAATTCTTCCTTGGTTCAACGCGTTATTTTATTCCTCTACAATATCCTTTTGGCATGATTCTATTCATGTTTAATAGATTTCCTTTAGTGTGCATATTCATGTAGATTCATATGCCCGCTAAAGTGGGGGAAAAATGTAGTGTCGTAAAATTGCACCTCATGGAAATTTCACCTACACTTTTGTATCCACTTTAGTGTCCACTCGCCTAGTATTTGTGTAGGCTCATTTTAGCTCCTGCATCAACCTTTTCCCCTCTTAGGACACTTAGGACCCCTTTTTAGTAGCTACCTTTGCACGTCAACTTTGCGTCAAACCTTGTGTTTCCTCATTCCCACTATTTTGTAACATGATTTGGTTGGACACTAGTGCATCACGTGGATGTCCACGTGCTGCGCTAGCATCACACAATATTTCAACATTCAAATGGTCATTTCTGAGTGCCTTGCTACGTGTCACTTAACTTTGTTGGTAGTAACAGTTTGGGATGCCTTGTAATGGCTTGAGAACCTTCTTTTATCTCCTATTCTCTCTTTAGAAGTTGTCTTTTCAACTCATTTTTCCTTCTTTGTTTCTCTTCTTCTCTCTTTAGCTCTCTTGATCTTTTCTTGGAAGTCTCTTCTCTCACTGTCTCAAGCTTGCAAAAGTATCTTGTTTACTACAACAATAGAGCTCTTACCTTCTTACAACGCTCTCTACTCTTGGCTCTAACAACTTTCTCTCTCTCTCTCTCTGTGGCTTCCTCAAGCCTTCAAGTGATCTATCTTACTTGTCTTGTGTCTTTGAGAATATTGGGATTTCTCATATCCCTTGTCTATGCATTTTTCCATATCATCTATTTATCTATTTCAATGTCTATTATTTTCTCTATCTGTCTATTTGGTTGTCCATGGAGGTGGGAACACCGAAACAAGGGTTTGACTGAGGCAAGCCCCTAAACAACACAAACAATTTTCCTTATCCTTATGTGTGTAGGTTTTAAAGATATTCATTTGTTGGAGGCTTCATTGATCAATTGGTTGTGAGTGCTTTCTCTCTCTTTTCTTTCATATTGTCATTTAGACTCCATTTAAGTTGTATTTAATCTAGTTAGATTTATTTTAGTTTTGTTATATCTTTTTTTTTTTTTTTCTATGCATTCTTAAAAGTTCCTAGTAATTAGATTGTCAATAGTCACCTTGTTGTTTTTTTCAATAGTCTCTATTTTTGGTTTGTATGAGATGTCAGTGCACCTGTAAAATGCTTGGAATGTATCACACTATCATCCATGTGTTGCACATTTTTCCTTGGCCGAGAGTTCGTCAGTCTATCCAAAAGAGCTTTGTGATCTACTCTTTTTGATTATGGAACTCTCACCTTCTTAACCCACCACTTGAGCTTTACTCTTATTAGGTAGTCTAAGGTAGTTTAGGGCACTCCATTCCATAGGACTCTCTTGGTAACTAAGATACTCATGAGAAATGAATCCCCCTTCTCTACACCTCTTAATGGTTGATGCAGAGAATCATAATAGACACTATCAACAACCTCATTTCATCAAGGAATTTCAATCCCAATCAAATCAGGAGAAGATCAAATTCTTAATTCACTTTATTTTTCCTCAAAACTCATACAGCTTCTTTTGATTCTTCAATTCTACAAGACTTCAAGATAACAAGTTAGTATTCCACTTCAACAAAACCTTATTCCAAATCACAGTTAGTATCAAAATCAAACAAAATCCAAATTCAGGACCTTTAAAAATAGTCCATTCATTCATCATACCCATTAGCATTTATTTCCATCCAAGGCAGCCAACAATGTACCTCTGCCATTACTAGACTTCTTAATCACTGAAAACATCATCATTTTAATAAAAACAAGCCAAGAACAGACTCCTATATCACTATTTTGTTAGATTATCAAGTTTTAGCATACAACACCTCCAAAGCATATTGAACTCATAAGTCCAAAATCTTCACACTATCAAACTCTGCCTTCTCACTTTACCCAAGCATTGTTACAATTCTAATACCATTGTGCAAGCAAGTTTCATCACAAAACTAATCACCATTATCATTGGTTTTGAACAAATCACTGTTTTAGCAGTCATTCATCAAATCCCTTTGTAAGTTTCCAAACCCTTACTCGGGTGAATCCCACAACCCAGATGCAAATACCAAAAGCCAAATACATGTTTAGAAATTTTTTAATGTCCACATCAACATAACAAATACCTTCAATGATTTACTTTGAAGAAACTATTAGATTCTCAAACTCTACGCTAGAAAAGGCTACTAAATTAGGCCTTATTTGCAAAGGAAGTCACCTTTAGACAGTCTGCCAACCCTCAACAACCCCAAACAGTCAAATAACAAGTTATAAAACTCCAAATTTATCCACCTTAAGGGGTTGCAAGACCCATTTTGATAACATATTAACAAACCCTTGTTTATAGGCTAAAAAACACCAAAACAGTGAAGGTTTTAAGGTTAAGACACTTGCAAACCTCAAGCACTTCGACCACCACTTGGAACATGTCTCAATATTTTTGAATTTTTTTTTGAAACCACCTCCTAGCCCATGCATGTGCAAATCATTCAATACCCTGTTTGTAACCTCTATCTTCAAGTGGGAAACTCAATTTTTTTGGATTTGAAACAACATCATATCCTTGTACCTTTATCTTATACTGCCCTGCCACCACAAAAAAACAGTAAACACATGAAAATAAACTTACTTCAATCCATCCCATCAACCTATTACACCTACATTGATGGGATGGAGGCCTTATTCCTTTAGAAGACTCTCAAACCCTGTTTTGAGGGTTTACTAGATTATTATCTTCAAAACCTCCTAAACTAAATAAAACCTCTTCAAAACACTACTAAATGAAGGTTAATTCACTGCCCTCAAAGAATTTTTTTTTTATAACTCCTAAGTCTTCATATAGTCCGTACAGGGACTAGTTAAAGAAGAGTAAACTCAGAATTTGTAGAGCAGGGTCTTTATTTCAACTTTTTGATTACAAGAACACAA
>VDFB02281492.1:491958286-491973526 GCA_007258455.2 Sequoia sempervirens | reverse complement strand
CCTCTCCAAACACTGGAGGAAACAAAAGTACAAAACCCACTCCAAACACTGGAGGAAACCAAAATACAAAACTCACTCCTTCCAAAGGAGGCACAAATTACAAAACCCTCTCCTAATCTCAAGGAGGCACACACCATCCCCATTCGTGAAAACTGAGTGGAACAACAGGGTGTAACTATACTCACTTTCATGACACATCAAGAGTTGACTAACATAATAACAACCCATACCAATAAACGAACCTCTATCTGGAAGACTCCAAAACATTTACTCTAGTTCCACAATATTGAGGACGAACATTATAACACTACAAGCATTTCAGACAGTTAAATAAGCTAATGTTCGAATTTCCTAAATCCAGTCAATCACAATTTTCATGACTTGCACATATCCAAATCAAATAGACCCATTTCTTTTCATGACATTGAAATATTTACAGACCAATCATTTACTCTAAATTTCACAATTAGATTCATAATCAAAGCATTTTAATGATTAAAGTCATTTGACTGAAATAAATCATTCATTAACTCTAAGTCTCACAATCATATTCTATAAATAAATCCACTCGATTAATGAAACATTTAATTTAAATAAATTACTCTTTATTTCGACTTAGCAATAAATAAATCAACTCAATCTCCTCTGATTACAATAAATCATTCATTATTTCTAAGTTTAACAATTATATGCATAATCAGAATATTTTAATTTAATAAACTCCTTTGATTAAAATAAATCATTCATTATCTCTAAATTTAACAATTTATATCTGCAATCAAAATATTTTAATAAATAAGCACTTAATTAAATCACTTAATCTATATTTCAACATAGAATAAATAAATTAATCAAAATCAATATTTTAAATAAAATGTTTTATCATACATCAATTTTCATTTCCTCTATACCAATGCGATAATCATTTCAAAGTTCCTATTTTAGATATTTAACATCATTTTAACATATACCTCTAAAACATTATTTTATACTCTAAGGTTTACTGATTATTCCTGATAATCGAAAATGAAATCTCTAAGTAAAGATATCTGTTTATAAAATCAACTCTTTCAATAATCCTTAAATTACCTAATGTTCACTTGGCACCATTAAGGAATTAAATTTAATATTTTAATTCTATTTGCTCAATCATGGTTAAGGATTAAAATAATCTCTTAAATTAAATATCATTGTTTATTAAAATGACAATTCCATTTCAACTATATTATTGCTATAATCCATTAAAAACAATTCCTATTTAAAATAATTAATCATCATTTAAATGTCTTAAATAACAAATATTATCGTTATAATCCAATTGATTAAACTTTAATACCTTATTATCCATAATAATAAAAAATGAAATTCTAAATAAAGATATATGATTTTCAACTTTTTAAATAATCATTAAATTATCTAAATCACCTTGATATTCCACAATTTAACCAAACTAAATAATTTATTTAAGAAATGTATATATATATATTATATATACTTATACATTGTATATATTCATATACATACTAAATGTATATGATATATATACATAAGTATTTATATATAATATATATATGTAAAAATAACTGAATTTACTTTTTTTTTTGTGAAAGAAATCAAAATTTCTTTTTAACCAAATGAAGCCCTAATTAGGGCGCACACTGCCCTACCTCCCCATGGGCGGCGGGGCCTGTGTGCTTTGCACACAGTCCGTCCCCCCATGGGCGATGGGCCTGTGTGCTCGGCACACAGCGTCTGCCTCCCTATGGGCGGCGGGACTGTGTGCGTCGCACATAGTGTCCGCCTCCCACGGGCGGCGGGACTGTGTGCTTCGCACACAGTCCATCCGCCATGGGGCACGGCGGCGGCGGCGATTGGGTGGCGATGGGGGTGGCTCCCCTGCCTCCCTTCTAAAAATAAAAAAACTTTATTTTATTTGCATTTTAAAATACAAATAAACTCCCCACAAAAATACCCATAAAGAATTTCACAACAACCAGGGTTATTTTCTAGAAATTAAATAAATGGAAACCCTAAGATATTTAAAATAAACTTGTGGGTCTTATTGTGCAAATGCCCAACAAAATCTTGCAACCAAAACAATGAATTTTTCAACACAACCATAGGGTTTAAATTTCAGTTTTGACAACAAATCTCTTTTGGTTTTCATTTCATTTTTTTCATTGTTTGATTCTAGTTTTGGTTTTCTTTTCAAAATCCCACCACAAAATGCAAGTTTTCAAAACAATTTCACATGGATTTCATTGGATTCAAACAACTTTTCAAAGTTTTCAAATAGCAAAATGAGGATTTAATCTATTTTCAAAATGAAGCAAAGCAAGAACAAAGAGGAACCTGATTTTTCCTCCAAAGCTTGAAGCCTTCAACCATGGTGTTTTTCCATTCCTCCTTTGAATCCAACTCAAGCAAGAGTTTCAATCTCCTTCACAAATCCAAGCAAAAGCACCCACAAACTCTCCACCCAAAATTTCTAAAAATTATCCCCCACAAAAAAAAAATGAAAATGGAGATGCTAAAATAGAGCTTTTTCCAAATTTGGCCAAAAAACCCTAAAAATCCCACTCACTAAATATATTTTTAAAACATTTGGAAGATATTCCCAATTTTTATATTTAAAACAAATTTCTATTTTCTAATTCAAACCTCATGCACTTTTCAAAATTCCCTAAAATAAAAGAATACATTCTTTGCAAATAATTTACTTTCTCAATAATTTTCAAAAGTGAGATTCAAAACCCATTCTCCTTTTATTTATTTATTTTAATTTAATTCTAACTATCCACATGATTTCTACTTTGATTTTTAATTAAATCATAATATACAATAATTGCCCAAAACAACTATCTCATTTAATATATCACCCTTAATCTAATTAATCAATAAATTCAATCTGATTTTATTGATTAAAACAAATCAATCAATAATATAAATGACGTTTCAACATTGCAAATAAATACATTTAAACATCAATTTAACTATGCAAGCCATTTAATAACCTCTATAATTTGCAATTAAATCAATACTCAAGGTAAAATGGGCCAAATTAACACAACCAACCCGACAACAACTCGACGACACGCTATGGCTAGGGTGACGACTTGGCACGGAAAACCTAGCTACTATCTCCCAATCAATTTCTGTTGGTCAATGGGCACACTCAAACCTGGAAACCAGGTGGAGTCGATGTCATGTACTTGCCAACCTGCAACAAAGGGTACATCGAACATGCATATATATATAATATGGTCAAACACACCGTGAAGAGGAAATCTCAGAATCGTAGGGCACTCGCAAGCGAGTGATACAATCCCGTCCCCTTCACCAATACACAATTACTAACTAACGATTCTAACATCAATGTTATGATCACAAGCATAAAACATCATTAAATCAGTTATTTGCTAAATTAATCCAAAACATGCCATAATGGTAACATCAGAGTAAAATAACATCACATCAAAATATATCATTCACATCGTTTAACAGATAGCGGTCAAAAGCAACCAAGTTCCAAAGTCAAAGCATAATCAAACACAACCATTACAAAGAAAACACTGCCGATCAAAGAGCCAAAACGGAGGGGTGTTACAGACTCTATTATGATAAATGGTATAATAGAATATCATCTTTGGGATCTTGATAGACGTTTAATATCTACCTAATGTACTCATGAATATATTATAGAAGAATCACATATAGTGAGTGATAAGAAGGAAGTGGATAATCCTTTGACAAGAATGAAATGTTTATATCATCTTCGATGTAATTAGATGTTATTGCTGAAATTTATTGATTTCTAACATTTCTAATGTCTCTTTAAGAAACACTTTGCGTGCAAGATTCAGGTTTAAGTGCTTCCACTAGAAAGGGGTCATTACAAGTGGTATCAGAGCAACTTTCTTGCCATCCTGTGAAAATAGTGTATGCAAATTTACCAAAGACAAAGGTATAGTTTATAAACATATAGAAACACATTTTGATGTATTCAGATCAGGTATGTCCTGTAACCATTGAATGTAATTACTTGTCGTTGACATTCGTTATCCTTACCATAGCTACCGTATGTAAGTGTAAAATAAGTATCAAGATATATATGTATAAATAGATAAATATATATATGTTATTTTGAATTGGTCAACTATGATCTATCATTCTATTGAAACATAGAATAAGAAGGCGGCATAGTAATTGGAAATTAAGAGACTTTTGCAAAACAAAGTGGTAAGTATTGAGCGAGTGCTTTCATAGCTCTAAAAATAGCAATCATAAAATACCTTTATGCAATTAGAAAATAATATTTGTTAAATATGTTATGAATGCAAATATTAATGGTTGATAAATATATTAGGAATTGGTAATTGATAAATATATAAATATAACTATCATCAGGAGTTGTTGCACATACATTCATATGGTAATTTACATTGAACTCTTAATATCTTGATAAATTCACGAATCCCCATAGCATGGTGTAATTGTGGGAAAATTGTCAATATGATAATCATTAGATGCAATTGTTTGTATCATCAAACAATCATGTAGTTGGTTGGGGGATGGAACTAATAGGTTGAGCAGGTGCTAGATTTCTCCTCAAACTACTCCACCCACAATGATGACTGGCATTCTGCCATTGTTGGGCCAAGGGGGCTCGCCGTATCCACTCTTGGGCTTAGAGAGAGTATCTACGGGCCTCCTATGGAAATCCTTCCTCCAAACAATCGCATGGTTGAATCAACTTGAGGAACTCTCCATCATAGTAGGAGATGGGGAAATAGGAGGTGCAGAAGGGATAGCAGGTGCTAGAGGCCCTTCCAAGTAGTCCACCCACATGGATGACTGTGTCTGCCATTGTTGGGCCAAGAGGGCCTGCGTACTTGCTCTTGGGCTTGGAAGGAGCACCTCTATGGGCATCCCAATTGCAGCCATCCTATTCGACCATACCTATGATTGAGAAGACCAATAATTTCAGCAAGGTGTTGTTTGGGTCAATACTACGTGTGCTTTACATATATTCAAGTATATACTTTGAGATAATTTGTGTGTATTCAAAGGTTCACTTTGTGACTTATATGTATGCTTTGTTATATATGTTCGTGCGAATACTTGTGTATTACGTGTATTCGAGTGTCTGTTTCATACTCATGTATATACTTGATGACCTTGGGATGGCGAATGGGTCCACAGTGTAGTATGGGATGCACCGAATCCCCCTTCCCAATTGTCTAACAATACATTTCATTCGAGTGTGTTTGTATTTGAGTGTATACTCTATGACTTGTAATTGTATTTGAGTGTATACTGTACAATTGTACTTGTATTTGAGTGTATACTCTGTGACTTGTACATGTATTCGAGTGTATACTCTATGATGTATTTGTATACTTTGTGACCTTGAATTCAAGTGTGTACTTCATGATGATGTATTCAAGTGTGTACTCTATGAAATTGTATTTGTTGTGACTTGTATTCAAGTGTATACTTTATGAATTACACGTATTCATATGTATGCTTTGTGCCTTCATGCACTCATGCATATGCTTCATGTATTATTCACACATATACTTCATGCTTTACCTATTTTATGGCGGTTTTGTTTCATGGTATATATGGACATGCTTAGCATCTTACTTGTCCACTTCATGACTGATGTACTCTAATACATGTCTATTCCATTCTTAAATGTATACTTTGTGTTTGCGTAATCAATGCCTTATATGTGTTTGTTTGTATTTGTTGAGTGTATCTACGAGCATTCTTATACCTATGTTCTATATGTAGGATCATTTTATGCTTTATGTATATTCAAATGAATGCTTCATATTGTCTATTTTCCATTTATTGAATGCATGATATGCTTATATTCCATGCATAGAAGTAAATTTGAGTGTACTTGAATTCTCTACATATTCATGTCTTAAGTAATAACTAAATGCTTCTCGCTCCATGTGTGTAATTCCTATATGTATGCTTCATGTGTGCTAATATGAATACTTCATGCTTCATCTACTTCTTAATTGATGTGTCCTCATGTTTGAATGCCTGAATGTACTTTGTGTTATGATCTACATATCTTACATGTATTCCTATATATGATCTTGCCAATGTGTATTACAAAGCCTTGCGTGTATTCGTACATGTATTTCTATAACCTATATAATCATTTGTTCTCATGTGAAGGATTCATGCTTATACGTATACTTCATGACTCTGTGAATTTATGTACTTCTGCTTACAACAGATGTATTGCAAATACTCCAGGTGTACACTCCACGTATATGTTTCATGAGTTTATGATATGCTTCACTTCTTCTGTATATTTAGATGTTTGCTTATGTCTTAAATGTTTTCAACATATTTACTCCATGAATACTCTTCTCATGTATGTCGGTGTTTGATTCATGTCTCATGTGTATTCGAATGCAATTCAAGACCTGCGTGTATAGATGTTTGTGGCACTTTCCTTTTGTATTCGAGTGCATGATCCATGCCTTGAGTGATTGCTTCATGTCTTATGTGTACATTATTAAGTATATTATATGACTATGAGTCATACCCTAAGTGTATTCAAGTGTGGCTCATGACTTATGAATTCAAATATATTGAAGTGTGATTTGTGTATTGAAATGCATTCAAGTATATACTGCGTGATCTATGTGTATTCAAATATATCCAAGTGCCTACTATGACTTCGGTGTATACTTCAAGTGGCTTACTTTATGATTTATGTATGATCATGTGTATACTCTGTGACTGGTATTCATGTGTCTTACTTGTATTCATGTGTATGTATTGCGACTTGTGTGCATTCACACTTTGCGACTTATGTGTGTTTGTGGGTATACTTGTAACCCACATGTGTTCCGGCATATACTACGTGTCTTTATGTGTATGCTTAATTAAGTATTTCCTTGTGTTAGCTTCATTCCTGATGTGTCTTCAAACAAGGTTCCTCCATGGTGTCTTATGCTTAAAAGATTAGTTAAATTTTGTTTGTCAAACTACTTCTTGAGTTGAGGAGTTGTAACTATTGAAGTGAAAAGATGTATGGAATTGCAATTGCTTGAGGACAAGCAATCTTGGGCGGGGAGGACTGTCATGTCCCCGAATTAGAACACTAAAATTACTAAGCATTGAAATGCAAACATGTAAAAACAATACATGTTAGAATATAAATGCGAATAAATAAATAACAAAGTACAAATATATATATTAAATTTATAATTACAATTATCAAGATAGCACTATAATTACAAAATATTGGCACAAGAAAATAATGTAAAATAAATATCAAAATAAAAATATAAGTAATTACAATCTAATATTATAATTATAATTATCCTGAGATAATATTATAATTATTACCAAATATAGCATTATAAATAATAAATAAAAAAACTAACAATTTAAATATTATCATCATAAATATTAAAATACATAGATGAGACTAATCTATAAAATAATAATATATAAATGAAATGCAGCGATCACTTTAAGTGATCTTTTGATGCATATAAGATAAGCCTTGTTAAAAAGATAGATTAATATTAATGAAGGCAGCGATTCATATGTTGGAATCGAGGCATGCTATTAAGATAGTAAAGGGTGATATTTAGGCAGCGATACATATAGGAAACAATTCCTAGGTTAAGAATTATTACAGATCAAGGCAGCACTTAATAACCACGAATATCCTTAGTCAACATAGGATATAAAATAAGGCAGCACCTACAACAGATACAACTTCTGTGAAAAGGCACGATCTTTGACCCCTTAGAAAATATAAAGATAAGGCATCTCATCAGACAATCATGGATCAGCAATAGAATAAGCCACAGCAGCCAATAAGAAATAAAAAGGAACATTGAAAGATAAAATAAGAGAACAAGAATCAAGGCAGAAAACATTGAAGATAGAAAGAATCGGTTCAGACCAGCAGCAATACATCATTATTCAGAGGTAAAGAACAGCAGGAGATATAGATGGAATACATGCAGAAGTGAAGAAGGAGAAATATTTGCAGAGCAACCAGCAATAGTATGGTAAGCATTTTATAAATTTTAAATGATAGGTAAGTAATTTCTGTTATAAAATAAATGATCACAATTTATGCTGGAAACCAATCAAAGGGTAAATACATGGTAATAAATGAATGAACTAAGAGTTTAGTAATGGTTGATGTTTAATATATATATTTAATGTATATGATAAATATAATTATATCAAATGTAATATGCTTTTTGTATATATATGATTCATATGTTGATAGATATATTTTGGTAATTGATAAGTGTATATATATATAATATATTATTTACGACTATCCAATAATGGTGCTTGTAGCAATTATTGAGCCTTATAAGTAATAATGACTCTATTATGATAAATGGTATAATAGAATATCATCTTTGGGATCTTGATAGAGGTTTAATAACTACCTAATGTACTTATGAAATATATTATAGAACAATCACGTGTAGTGAGTGATAAGAAGGAAGTTTAAGTGCTTCCACTAGAAAGGGGTCATTACACTCACCTTGCCCTCATTGGGATATGGGTGATCAAAAAGTGAAGAGTTCCATTCCCTATTGGATTAGCTTTCATTTACCTAACGTTAACAGGTGAAGTTCTTGTGCTCAAACTGAAGAAAAAAGTAAAGGGGATATTTCAAATACACATAAGGCACAAAGTATGCAGTTGAATACACTTGAATACACATAAGTCACATGGTATACACTTGAATGCATTTGAATACATAAGTCACAAGGTATACACTTGAATACATATAATTCATACTTGAATACACTTGAATACATAAGTCACAAGGTATACACTTGAATACACTTGAATAAATAGAAGTCGTGCTTGAATACACTTGAATACATAAGTCACATGGTATACACTTGAATACATAAGTCACAAGATATACACTTGAATACACTTGAACGCATATAAATCACAAAGTATACACTTGAATACACATAATACATAAAGTGTACATAGGAAGAATGAAGCATACACGCGAATACACATAATACATGAAGTATACATATAAATACACATAAGTCGCATGGATACACGTATACATATGAGTACACACAAGTCATAATATATAATTTATAACTTAAAACCACATAAGTCAGAAATTAAAGAAGACAACCAAGTAGCTCAACCAAGCAGGCAAGCAACTCAACCAACTCAAGCAAGCAATTACCCAGCTCAAGCACACAAGCGAGTAGCTCAAACACAGGCACGTAGCTCAAGCAAGCAACCAACCAACTCAAGCACATAGGAAAATAGCTCAAGCACACAAGCAAGTAGCTCAAGCAAGCAAGCAACCAACTCAAGCACATAGGCAAGTAGCTCAAAGACAAACAAGTAGCTCAAGCAAGCAACCAACCAACCAGCTCAAGTACACAAGCAAGTAGCTCAAACACACAGGCTAGTAGCTCAAATAGCTTGACACCAATGACCAAATACTCAACATGTCCATAATGCATCCCAGATAGAAATAATATTGGTGCATTGTGCATTACACCAAAGCTAAGTATATAGTTTGACAACTGGGAAGGGGATTCAATGCATCCCATACTACATTGTGGGTTTGTCCACCATCCCAAGGTCACCCAGTATACACATGAGTACACAATATACACTTGAAGTTACAAAGTATATGCAAGGTATACACATAGTTGCATAAATACATGTAGGTCACAAAGTATACACATGGAAGGCATGCACATGCATTATTGGCTTACTTAAGAAGGTTGAATAGTTAATTCTAATTGAATGGTAGTTAAAGTGGGAATGTCCCGTGGGATGGCGGGAACATGCTCTGATACCAATTGTAATGTCCCCTTTTGAGAAAACCCTAATTCTTTCCCTAGACCACAAGCTAATGCAATTAGGGTTACAACTTATCAATTAAACGCAATCATGTTAGATGATATTGGAATATAATGCATAAAATTAAACATATATATAATAAATGTTTATCTTTTCAAATCATGCAAAAATCTAACATAAACCACATAATATTTATAATTTGCATTGGGAGTTGGACCATAAGGGAAAGTGGATGAGAAGCATGATAGGTCCGCCCGAAGCTATCACACCAAGCCCAAGAGCAGATATACCATCCCTCTTGGCCCTCAAAAGGTGCACTTAGACATCCCACATGGGGTGGTCTACTTGGTAGAGAACTTGTATTTGCATTCCCTACCCTTGCTACCTTATCCATTCCTCTTATGACTAAAACTTCCTTAATTTCATCTCAACCACCAATCTATGTGGAGGTTGGGGAGAAGAGCTTACCATAGGCGGCTCATAGACACCCTCTCCTAAGCCCAAGAGCCGATATCACCCCCTTGGCTCCAAGTGGCACACTTAGACATCCATCAAGGAGTGGCGTACCTAGGAGAACATCTAGTATCTGCTTAACTTACTAATATTTTCTCCCCAACTCCTCCCATGGTTGTTTGATAAGGATAATAAATATAAAGAACAAAATATATTAATTGCATACAATAATCATAATAGAGCATATCATAAGAATAATAAATATAAATATACAATTGCATACAATAATTATAATGGAACATACCATAAGAATAATAAATATCAATAGAAAAATATATAATAATCATGATAGAGCATACCACAACTTGCTGACTAGACCTGCCCACGTGTTGTTAATAACTATGGGTTTCTTATGCCTGAGTTTTGAATATGATACTTGAGGATCTAACTTTCAACAAATATTATTTTATTGATGATTCAATCTGTAGATGCTTTTCACTTCTCTAGCCACGATGCCTTTCTATTTAAAGACATCTCCCTTTAAATATTTTCCTTGGCGTGAGAAGTCATGTCCTCCTCTAAGGACGTGCCCCCCCCACATGATTGTTGCCTTTGGACAAGCTTGACCGATGTCTTTTGAATGCATTGTTTCATTTTATAATCATTGCTTTTAGCTCTATTTAGTGATCACTGGCCTTGAGGGTAGGAATCGTTGCCTTTAATGGTTCGATTATTATTATTATTATTATTATTATTATTATTATAACATAGTCATGATCAGAATTAATTGCATATAATGTCTGGATTGATAACATTTATAATTATAAAAAAAGATGGAGCGAAGTGGAGCGAAGCAAATGGGCAGGAAGAAGAGTGCGGGAGGATTTTTGAACTCCTCCGACAATGGTGACGACGATGGAGAGGGTTTTGATGCGGATGCAGATGCCCTGGCTGGCTCGTTGGATTCTATGGCTGTGGATCTGCTCTCTTTGCCTCCTTTGGAGCTTTGGGGTGCGAGATATTTTCTTTTTTCTGTTGCTAGTTTTGCTCTGGTGATGTCTTTGGAGGAAGGATGGCTGGTCATACAATTATCCTTGCCTTCTCTTTGTTGTGTGGGTTTCTTTTCAGGAGCTCCCTTCGTTTTTAACTCTTCCGGTGGGCCTGCTGTTACGGTGTGCAAGGCTTCTCTAGCCTTTGGCCCTCATTTGGGGCGTTTGGCATCCATTTTTATGTTGGAAGATGGTGGTTGTCGTGTTGCTTCCTTGCAATCTCTTTTTTGTTTGCTTGGCTGGGCCGAAGCTTATTTGGTGCCTCTTGTTCATGCTTGGGATCTTTGCTGGAGTCATTTCGGTTGATCTGAGGCTTTGGTTTCGAGTGTGGTTGGCAAACTTGTTGAGTGGGTCACCTGTGTGTTCTCTCTTTGCATCCCTTTACTTTGGAAGGGAGTGGATTTGCTCGTGGTTGGCCTACAAATTTTTGACATGGCTGACTCCATGCTAGGGCCTTGTGTTTATGGTCTCCATCTTTTGGCTTGGCATGGCGGGTTGAGTTATGGAGTTGGGGACTTGCTTGATGGTGGAGTTGTGGAGGGAGAGGCCACTTTGTTTGGCTTCTCTTATGTGGTGCTCTCTTGGTTGTGTTGCAAGGGTTGTTCTCTGTAGCCTTTTTTTCTCCCTTTGGTTTCCTTGCTTGTTGAGGCTGATGGTTCTTTGAAGTGTTTTTTTCTTGTGGCTGTGAGGTTTTGGGTTGGCTCTTTGGGGGTGTTCTGTTCGGCCTCTATTCTTGATGGGAAGTCTGCCTTTGTTGAGGTGTTGGGTGTGGTGGAAGTCTCTGTTGCTTCCTCTCTTTGTTGTATGTTGTGTGCCCTCTGGATGGTGGGGTTTCTCATAACCCAGGGGGAGATTTGTCATCTTCTTCTCTGGCTCTTAGTTGGGCTTTTTCTCAAGTCCCAGATGGTTTGTTGTTACAGGATTGGAGGTCCCTGGTCTTTTGTGTTGGTGACTGAAGGTCACTTGTGGACTGAGGCATTACATTTTTTTATTTTGAAAGCTCAGAAGCTTTTGTGTTTTTTCCTGATGGCTGAGAGGTTACCAAAGGATGCTACGGTCGCTTGTTTGGTTGTTGTGTTGGCTTTCTCCTTGGACCCTATGGAGGTGGGTTCCTTTCCTTTTGAGGTGGAAATGGAAGGTGAAAGTTTTTGGTTCCCTCAAGTTCTGATCCTATTGAGGTGGTCGCTTCTCCTATGGAGGTGGAGGTTGAGGGGGTTGGAGATTTCAGGCTACTCTAGTTTAGCGGATCGTGATATCCTCTCCATTAGAGGGGAGCTCTCTCCTTTAGAGGTGGAGGCTAAGTTGGTTTCCTCGTTCTGGGTGAGCTTGTGCTGTAGGGATGCTGACTTCTTGCATTTTTCTGATGTCGTCCCCTTTCCACCTTTTGTGGTGGGTTGTTGTAGTATGTTGATTGTTGGGCTCCTATGGGTCTTCTTTTCTAATGGGGAGTCTTGTTTCCTTTGTTGCCTGTTTGTTCCAAGCAGTTGTTCATTAGTCTCTTATGGTTTTCGATCCTTGTCAAAACCTGGTTGTTTAGGGTTTAAGGTCCTTTCAAAACCTTTTTGTTGTAGCGTGGTTTGATTTGAATATCTGTGTTCGGTTGTTGCTTTTAGGCTGCGATTTGGTATGCAGATTCTTTTTCTAGCAGCATCTTTGCCTTGTAAAGGGTTTTGGGTCCCTTCAAAACTTGTTTTTCCTCATCAAAAACATTTATAATTATAATATTATCATTGATGTTTATAATTATAATGATACTTTAGATCATAGTTGGAAAACTCGCCAATTGCAAGTACTCGGCAAGCCCGAAAAACTCGCCAATTGCAAGTACTCGGCAAGCCCGAAAAACTCGACTCGGCAAAAACTCGGCAAAAAACTCGGCAAATTAAAAAATTGCTTAAACTTCACTAAAAACGCATTTTTTTTGCAAAATTCAAAGATAAGATGCATCCAATGAGTCAATAAATGAGTACATATAAGAAACAAGCAGTATTTGATTGATATGAAAGAAAATTGGATACAAAATGGCATCCTCATGTGGAATGCTGAGTGCTCAATGCATTGATATGATAATAGTCTGAAACAAAATGAAAATAGCAAATTGTTTTTGTAAAACTAAAAGTAAATACTACATAAACATTAATATATTTCAGTTTTTACAAATTCACATGAATCACATCTTCCTCTTCCCATGTCTAGATCTCAGTAAGGGACCGGAAGAGGGTCTAATCATAGGAGTCTGCTCCTGCTGTGCCTGTGGCTCCTCAACCTCCATCCTGGATGTAGATCCTCCTGCAGCTGGTGGTGGTGGCACTGGCAATGACTCCTCCTCAGGGTCATCCTCAAGGTTGTCCAATGAGAATGCAAATCCACCCTCCTCCATTGCTTGTCACTCTAAATCATAAATCTCATCTTTAGTAAACAATGGAGGTTGCTCCCCTCGCCCTATCCAATCATTGTAGTCCATAGAATTTGTGACCCAAAAGTCGGCAGGTTTTTCACAAAAGTCGGTAGGTTTTTCACAAAAGTCGGCGAGTTTTTCACAATGTTGTACCCAAACCAAATTTTTTGCTTCATCAAGGCATTTTGCATTTAAAAGTCTAAACCTTGTTAAAATGTTGTAAAATACAGTTTTGGGCAATATCAAGCATGGAGTTTTTGTCAATAGTTGGTCAGTCAAAGTCAGTTTTATTGAACAGAACCTGAAGCAGAGACTCAGAATGAAGCTTTTCACGATGGAAGAGCACCTCATGACGGCGTTTCACATTGCACACGATCATTTCAATGATCGAAACAGAGTTTTCAGTGATCAATTTATGAAGATTTTTCAAAGGAAAAGTCAGAAAGTGCAAATATAGCCCAGGGGCGCCCAACTTGTTGAAGGTCAAGATCTTGCTGAAAATGTGCAAGCATCCAGTCAATCTCTTCAGAATCAGCCTGGCTATCTGTCGAGCTATTCAACGAAGCATTCCGAGACTCACAGCTCCGGTTATCAACGATAGAAGTTTAAATCCCTAAATTTTAGGAGATGAGAATTTTGCTCTTTTCAGGCAAAAGCGCGCCTCTAGCGTGAGGGCGCCCATCTTGAAGCAGGGGTAAATCTCGACAGTTTCGTTGCCAGATGCAGTCAATTTGTTCACAACTGGTTTGCTTATCCGACGAGATATCAAGCGCAGTCATCCGACTCTCAGAGTTCAGGCGGCAGGCATCCAAAGATCAGCTTAAAATGGAGTTTTCATGTTTCTGAGCTTCTCCGTTTATGCCCAGTGCAAGTACAGGCCAGGGGCGCTGGTTTGAAGGACCCTTCAGATGGCAAAATTTGCAGACAGAGTCTTCACGACATCAGTAATACTCTAGTCCAGCTCCGCAATGCACCATTCAGCTTGTCGATCTGACGTTTCAGGTGGTCGTGGCGGAGATTCTACCAAACACGTAATTTTACGGGCGGACCAACAAATGGTTTTCAGTGTATTTTCACAGTCCAGAGGCGCCTAGCCTTTAGGCTGGAACCAGAACGTTCCGTTGAAGTCTTCGCGACTGGCGTTATCATTTTATCTTTCCAACGAGCACAGCCGTCAGCCTTCGGGATTTGGCAGTCGCTCGTGCGTGTGAGGTCTTTGGTGTAATACTGCAAAGTGAGGACATCCAGAAAATGGCTAAGTCTGGGAGCGGTAATCTTAAATAAAATACGCACTAGAGTTTTTGAGGTCTTAGAAGCAGTTTTCTTGCCTCGTCACCTCCAGAGACTTCTCTTGTAGGCCCTTCTGGCTGTCCGTTAAAACAGATAATGCCTAAATCGGGTCATCCCAGTTCCAGATGTCAGACGTCAAAGTAGGGTACTTGGATGAAAGTTCGACTTTCGTCAAAATGACAAAAGTGC
>VDFB02281492.1:491911756-491958186 GCA_007258455.2 Sequoia sempervirens | reverse complement strand
GAGTTTTTCACAAAAGTTGGCGAGTTTTTCACAAAAATCGGCAAGTTTTTTCTTGCGATTTCTTCTCGTTATTACTCGTTTGCAAAAAAAACTCGCGAGTTTTTGGCGAGTTTTCCAACTATGATTATATCTATTATTTTATTTTTTATGTTTAATTATTTGTATTTTAATAGTTTGTTTTTTAATCATTAGGGAGTCTTGTTTCCTTTGTTGCCTGTTTGTTCCAAGCAGTTGTTCGTTAGTCTCTTATGGTTTTTGGTCATTGTCAAAACCTTGTTGTTTAGGGTTTAAGGTCCCTTCAAAACCTTTTTGTTGTAGCGTGGTCTGATTTGAATATCTGTGTTTGGTTGTTGCTTTTAGGCTACGATTTGGTATGCAGATTCTTTTTCTAGCAGCATCTTTGCCTTGTAAACGGTTTTGGGTCCCTTCAAAACTTGTTTTTCCTCATCAGAAACATGTATAATTATAATGATACTTTAGATTATATCTATTATTTTATTTTTTATGTTTAATTATTTGTATTTTAATATTTTGTATTTTAATCATTAAAGTGTAATAACAATAAATTGTCAATATATATATTCTTATTTTATTTCAATGTGTTACAATCTTGGTGGGATATGACGGTTATATCTTTTATATTGATATATTATGTATTTCACATTAATACATTATAATGATTATAATATTTAGTATTTACATTTTGGTATTTACAATATTATATTTAATATTTATAATAAAATATCATCTTTCATAATTATAATAATAGTAAATAGTTAATATTTTCTTTTATAATTTTAATATGTATTTTGTTATTTATTTTATTCATTTATTTGTATTTTACTACGTTACAATTTCGGGGTTGATACAAACAAAACCACATACCCATCCACAAACTTACAAAACACAAAATTTGAACGAAATAAATCAACTGCATTCAAATCTAAAAATGATGTGCAACCATGTTGAAACAATTACAATATTTATTCAATAATATGATCAGCAAAACATTTTTTTTTACAAAGTTTGGCTCTCCATAGCCATTCTCTCTCACTTTTCCTCAAACTCAGTCTTCATCTTTTCTTCCTGCAAGATTTGACAACCTGCTCTCAAAACTTCCATGCTATTGCCCTCATCTCCACCTTACTTCCATGCAACTTTCTAGCTCTCCCTCTCTCCTTTTTTTCTTAAAAACTTTCAATGAAATATGAATTAAAAAAAATTAAATGCTCTCCTAAAGTGGCATCCCACTCCCTTAATTAAAATATATAATTTAACAATTTAAATCTCCACTAGAATCTTCTATGTTTGGCATTCAAATTTTCTCTCACGTTTTTCTGAAGATGCCCTCCAAAATGGAGGTCTAAACATAGATTTTTTAATCAATAAGGTCAAAAATACTTGCCTCTTACCAATCTATACCCCTGGGTCTTCAAATTAATGATGATATCCACACCTGCAGCTCTAAATTTGTCTTTGTAACAGCTGAAAGAAATAATTATCATTTCTTGTTTTACCGGGAGCAATTACATGGACAAAAGGTGAAATTACGCTAATAATTTAAAATCCTCCACCACTACCCATTTTGATTTTTTAATTTGCTTCAAAATATGAATATGAGATAAATAAATTCCATCAAACATTACCTTTTGAGGCTGCATAGATAATTTGGAAAAAAAAATCAAACATGTGACTTCGACGCTACACAACTGGTGCTAAAAACCGACTTTTTGCATAACTCTTACCTAGAAGCTCATATTCACATGAAACTTTGTCAAGATATGAAGAATATCATTAAGATGATTCCTTCCAAAGGATTTGTCTCCAGTATTTAAAAGTATTGAGAATTAATTGTTTCCATAAAACTGCCTATGGGAGCTTTAAAACTGCAACAAAGGAAAAACTCAAATTTTGAAAATTAAATCACGTTAGAGGTTTTCCAATGCTAAGAGATGCCAAATGAACCCCAAACCACACCAAAATGAAAATCCAAACTAGAATCTTGTTTTTGGTTGATGCTGATTGCCAATTTGCCTGGATGCTTCTGCATCAGGGGTAATGACAGGTGACCTAAATGAGGCATGAAAAAGTGGGTTTACATCAAAATTGCAAATTTAAAATGGCATTATGCAAACATCTCCCATGTAAATTACTCTCTCAAGGGTTGTCTAATATCAATGTCTATGAAGCCAACTAGATCAACATTCAACATAGAGAGCCACCAGAAACTCGACTCAATTTTTTTGGATCTTGAATACTCATTCTTTAACTATAAATGTCCATGCAAGAGGGAAAGACATTCACCATGAACCATGAGAGCTTGTCCAAGAGCCACTATGATTCCTCTTGAACCAAAATAGGCTCAACTAAGAGCCAAAAGACTACTAATTCCTTGGTCAAAATTAACAAGAGCCATCAACGACTATACCATATCTAAGTGAGCTTGGTCAAAAAGATAATCAAGCTCTATAACAAGATAAAAGCCGTGAGAACTCTGATCCAACCTTCTTGGAGTACTTTTGTGGCCCGATATGACTTAATGAAAATTTTCATGTTCTATATTGATGTAAATAGCTTTTATGTTGTTAAGTTTTCAATGCTCTTAGATGTATTATATGGTTTTTTTTTGTTGCCTTTGTTTATAAATATTAGGCAGCTCAGTTGGTTGCTCCTTAAAATTAGAAGTGATTACAATCACAATTGGCTATATGATATCCCCCATTTTGGTTCTTATCGGTATGTCTCTATAGGATGTAGTAGAATTTCTAATTCATAATCGATACTCTTAAAAGGTATTTTAGTAGACTTCTGGTTATGATTTACAACAAGGCTTTGAGTTTTGTAAATATTTATGCTTTAGTGAATACAATGCTGAATTTTATAAAAAAACATATAAGCCACTAGAAGCCACTCCATAACATGGTCATAGATGTTATAAGAAGCAACTCCATGATTGAATAGTAGTCCATACAATAAAATGTATTCATAATCATAGATCAAACCATCAATTTTTTCAATCTCAACCACTTTATTGTTGGGTCCAAATAAAGAAAGCAGAAGAAAAATCTGGTTCAAAGGACATCTGAAATAAAATCCAAGTGAACAAAAGAAAGCTTCACCCTCTTACAATTAAGAATCTAAGTGCACAAATGTCAAAGTACACATGCAAGCTCCATCTCTCTAGATGGCAAAGATGGAAGTTACCAATCGCTAAGTATACGTAAGTAGTTTGTATCCCTCTAAGAGTGAGAATCTAAGTGTACCAATATCAGAAATTATAGGAGTAATTTCCACAAGCTTGTAGTGTGAGTTGCAATACCATTATCCCTTTGAAGCTACATTGATTGGCTAAAGGACTCCAAACCTGGAGAATCAATAATGAAGCACAAAAGGGCCATCAATGCATCACTATACCGCCATCATCAAAATTCCACATCACAATAATCTTATGTAATTAGTAGTCCCACAAAGCTCATTAACAAGAGCATATTAATGAACTCGTCACCTTAGCATAGCCATGATAAGGTCAAAAAGTAGATATCATGTAGAAGCAATGGACCAAGATTTCTATATAATGATAAATCATCAAAGTCAAGCCTTCCGTTAAACTAATACAAAAAATGGAATCTCATGTCAAAGCATCAAGGGCATCTAGAAAAGACTTGAGCATGACATCCTCACTATGCATGCTCAAGGTGTGCAAAGGTGGATGCAAATTCCAAGTATAAAACATCAAATTTCATATCGTATATCCAAATGTCCAAAGAGGCACTTATAAAAGCATGGACCTCACAACTAGACTCGTGACTATTCTATCATTAAGCCATCCATAATGGTCCTACCAAGCCAAAGGAGTCAAAACAATGAAACATAAGTGGATGTGTAGGAATACTTCAATGCCCCCTCTAGAATAAGAGATCCTTCCGATACATCTTGTATCTAGGGAAAATGGTTAAAGCATACATGATATCAAAATGCTAAGACCATAAAGCAAATATCATGAAATAAAACCCCAACACATCAACAAAATTGTGAGAATGAAATGCATAAAGAAAGAAATGGAAATGCAAACCCTCGTGATGTGCTTCTCTCACTCCATTTTGTTGTCCTTATTTCTTCAATAGATTTGATGTGTAGCTCTCAAATGTGATAAAATGCACTAAATATTGGAAGCAATTTGACATAATGATTGTAAGGAAATCGAAGATGTGGTCACCCTTAAATTGAGAAATAAGTCCTCAATTTATAGATTTTGAAAAGATAATTGAATGGACAAGATTGAATGATAATCAATGGACAAGATTGAATGCAAGGATAAGTTAGAAGGGAAAATTGCATTTAAAAGTGGAGGACAAAATGAGTTAATTGAAAATAAATAAATAAAGTATTTATTTTCATCAAAATATACTTTTTCGAAAGTGGAGGAATGAAAGAGTGAAGGATGAGTTAAATTGAGAAAGAGAAGAGTTAATTGAAAATAAATAAGGAAACTATTTATTTTCAACTAAAAGCTGCCATTTCGAAAGTGGGGTGTGGATTTGGAAAATAAGAGTCATGAGTGGAAAGTGGAAAGAGTTAAGTGAGATAGAAATTAGAAAAATGGAAGAGATAAGTGGGAATGAAATATAGGTGAGGATAATTAAAGATTTTATAATTAAATAAGATGAATTATCCTCACCTTTCAAAATTAGCAAGTTTAGGGATGATTGAAATTGAGGACAATTTTAATAATTAAATAATTACTTAATTTGAGAGGAAAGATTAAGGGATTAAACAATTAAAGAATTATTTAATATAAGAGGAATAGTTAGGAAGAAATAGTGATGAGCATTAATTAAATAATGTAATGGTTTAGAAGAACAATAATTAAATAATTAAAAATTATTTAATTATAGGGAATTAGAAGAATATTAGCGCTAATTAAATAATAAATTATTTAATCAGTTTTAGATGAAAAATTAGCAAAAAGTGTCGTCGGAGACCTAGGACAATTTTCAATGTCTACAAATCTTTTTATTTAACTATTCTTTTTCAACATCCTCCTTCCCCTTGCAAAATCATCATACAAATCCTTTCTGTAATAGCTATCTTTGGAATTTATCTTATTCTCATCTAAGAAAGCTTTTCTTGAGGAGCCACATCATGCACATCATTCCACCTTGGGAGTCACATTGTTTGATTCATCTAGATAGTTCTCATCACCATCATCATTAGGGGATGACACAATATCCAATACTGTCTTTGGTGATTTTGACTTTTGGTTTAATAGGGGTAGGAGGCAACAATGCATTGCCAATATTTTCCACAATGGTCTCTTTAAAATATTTGAACTTGGGTCTAGTAACTTTATTTTTTAAAAGGGAAACTTAAATATTATTATTATTTTATTTTAAAAGTGTTTTTAGCACTTTTGGAGGGAGTTTTAAGAGGGAAAAAGAAACTCAAATTAAGAGGCCCAAAATAAATTTATAAGAGGAAAATTTGATAAAAGAAATCATTCATATTTTTGTAATCAGATCATTTCTTGAGTTTGAGTATTTGTGTTCATCTTCTCATCCAAGGACAAAACCCTTGGTGTTTGAAAATTTGGAGGACAAAAACCCTCTTGGTTTCCATTTGGGATTGGAGAACAAAAAACCTCTTGGTTTCCATTTGGGATTGGAGAACAAAAACCCTCTTGTTTGCGTGAGGTGATTACATTGGGGATCACATTGGCACTGAATACTGAGAATTTAAATCCAATTTTTGAGATTAGGAACATTTTTGAGGATTGAATCTATAACTAAGGTTGCTAGCAAGTTTTAGATCGAGTTGTTAAGGGAAATTTCTCAAAATTAGAGGCATTTATTGCTATTCTACTATTGCTATATTAGTTTGAGGGTTGCCATAATAATGGGAGGTTGTTGTACTTGACAAAAACCTTGATTGCCCTTTTTTTGTTGCGTCGAGCATTCAAATAGTTCATAGGTCTTATGCTGCTATCATACAATCTCTAGAACCACCATACAACCTAGATCCAGTGGTCGTACGACCTATTTTTTTTCTTCAGCTGCAACCATTTGACTTGATATGCATTCTATACAGCAGAGTGGCACTTGTGAGTGTTTATTTCAGTCATTGAAATATTTTGAAATTATTGTATGAGGTTTGTTAATTTTTATGTTCAATTTTTTTTTTTATAATTATTGCCTGATTTAGTATATCAGCATTTGTAAAAAAAAATTCAGTAACTGTAATAAATAATAATGAGATCTGGGGGTTTCATCATTTAATTTCATATTGTTATACAATATTCTTGTTTAGGGCTATTGTGCATAGAAAGGAAACATAAAACCACATGTTTGATTAAAATTTTGAAAGGGACTTGGGAACTTGGAGGGGTCTTCTCCTTTATTTTGAACTGGACAGCCTGCTCCTTTGGGTGCATACAAATTTAAAAAGGTATCTTTTTACAGAAAACAATGCTAAGAACCCCTAAAGGCTAAAAGCTAGAAAAGGGAGGATTGTCATTATTAATTCAGCACATTACACTTATTTTTTAAAATTTCAGCTGCTTTTTAGTTTGTTTAAGTTATTTAAATAGCTGTCCCCAAAATTCAACAAAAAATTTGCCATCCTCAAAACTGCTCTCCATGTGCCCACATTCCCCCACTCCAGAATTTTAGAGAAACACTGGTTCCAAGGTACACCCAAAACTTGTAGTCCCCCATTCCCAAAGAGGTGTAGGCAAATAGGATTTGCTGTTTCTGCTCTTCGGGTTTAGTGGAGACAAAGTGGCACTACATTATGCAATGTAAGGCTTACAAGGACATCCGGTACAATTACTCTGATTTGCTAAAAGTCAAATCGTTAGCGGCTTTGTTTGAAGAGGAGAAGATTACTAAAACAGCAAGTTACCTGATCAAAATACACAGCAGAAGAAACAAAATCAGCAAAGAGTTAGAAAACAACAAGAAGTAATTGGTGGGGTTAGCGGTTGTTTTGTTGTTTGGCAAAGGCGGTTTCAGTTTCATTTCATGGGTCCCATAGACTGGCTGGTCTCGTGGACATAATTAAAAGCATTCATTCATTCATTCATTAAATTTACAAATATGCACTAACATATGGGACTAAATAATTGAGTCATGCATTTGCTATGAAGAAGCAAAGAAAACTATTTTAATATGCAGAATTTCTCCCTCAGCCAGAAGGAAAATCAAACTTAAAGAAATGGATTATCTTTCTAAAGTCTTTGGTAAAAGAGCATAAAATATTTAGATAGAAACCATTATACTGTTAATGGGAATAGAGCTATGTATTAGCTGCCTTGACAAATGCTATTCATTAATGGTTTAGCCAAAATAAAAATTGTCAAATACGGTTCACATCCTTTCTTTGGTGTGCTGGCGTAACAACTAACGCCTCTGGAGTGCAAGTTGGTACGGACAGCTATGCACACTGCGTGATGAGTGCTCTTCAAATTAGGAGGGGAAGCTCCCTCGTTGTGCGGACAAATGCTTGAAAAAAGTAAACTAAACTAATTCCTATATTTTTGTCTTAGCTGAAAGAGGCACAAGGTTAAGAAAAACCACGAACGTTGCAACCAAGGATTTTCTAGTTTCGCAAATCTTAACTACAACTCAAAACTAACTAGCTTATACTATCCAATCTCCTCAAGAAATGAGAGCATGAGGAAACGGAGCGGGAATGATCTTATACGATAAACTTCAGGTACAAATTCACAACGTGAAGGCAAGGTGGGCTCAACTATTTGCTTGGCTGGGAAGAAGTTTATTAACACACACATGAAACGATAAGCTTTGGGTACAGATTCACAATGTGAAGGCAAGGTGGGCTCAACTATTTGCTCAATTTGAATAGGCTTATTAGAAACAAAACATAAAAGATAGCCAACTAGGACAGTAAATTGCATAGACGAAACACGCATACAATTTATGATCAAACTAGCCACTATATTTAACTAAGATAAGCATTCACCATAACAACAGCATGAAACCCGAGTGGAATAACAATTCATCATCATAGTGGGCTCAACTATTTGCTTGGCTGGGAAGAAGTTTATTAACACACACATGAAACGATAAGCTTTAGGTACAGATTCACAATGTGAAGGCAAGGTGGGATCAACTATTTGCTCAATTTGAATAGGCTTATTAGAAACAAAACATAAAAGATAGCCAACTAGGACAGTAAATTGCATAGACGAAACACGCATACAATTTATGATCAAACTAGCCACTATATTTAACTAAGATAAGCATTCACCATAACAACAGCATGAAACCCGAGTGGAATAACAATTCATCATCATAATAAATACTTGTGAATAGATACAAAATAAGCAATATTATAGGCAAGGTGGGCACAACATATATTACTCTCTCGTGCAAAAGTTATTTACAAATGAGCTGAAAGCTCTTATTTATAGACATCGAAAGGTGTAGGGAATCCTAAAATCACCTTGAGTCAACTACAGTCTTGCAATGCATGCAAGATTTTATTGCTAAACGCTAATAAAGCAAACTATATAGTTAACTGGAAAGCTAACGTCAGTTAATCGGTACATCTAATCTAAATGGACAATGTGCAAGCATGCACGTCCTTATTGAAAGCAAGTTAATTGGAACACTACCATCAGTTAACAAAAACCCTAAATGAAACTCCAAGTCCTGCAAAATATCTTTGAGGATAAGATAGACATGCGTGCATGGTCCCAACAAAGAGAACTGAAGATGAAAGTCGAGTTCTAATTGCATGCTCTGGATTCTATCCTCGCAGACAACTACAAGTTCTAACTGACTGGTCACTGGCCGTTATCCTGAGCAACTAACCCCTCCACGAGGTTGTTGATTGCATCACCATCTGGGGCAGTAATACTCTACTGAAGTATACTATGTCTATGTAGCATGTCCTCACCACCTATGATCTGACACTGAAGTTCACCTCTGCTCTTGGTTGCCTCATCAAACAACGCTGACATGATTGTAAGTTGATTCATCTTATAGCCAACGGTCTCCCCACTAAAAATACTATGAATGAGTGCCTGGAGCTCTGACTGTACGTCAACAAGCTCAACATACGCACCACCCTCAAGCTGATACCAGCACGGTATGTGAGACATGAGAGTTCTCACGTACCAGAGTGCACTAGTGACGTGCTCTTTGCTCTCAACCAAGTTTGATGCCATTGTCTCCTCTATCTTCACCTTGAAGATCAACTATGTCCTCCAAGTGTAGATAGCCTCTTTGTCTTCTACATTTGTGACTGATTCGTATGCCATCCTCAGGTGAGAAATCATAATCTCATCTCTAGGCCTGTCCATCGCCAAGTCTCGCTCCTCATCCTGGAGACATAGACGGAGTTCGTGTGCATTGTACTGTAACTGATATAACTCTACAAGCACAAAACGACCTTTAGTAATGAACTGCTCCTCCAATCCTCCAAATGCTTGCCATAAGCAACTAGGTGATCAAGCTAACCCTGTTCTCCTGGTGGCTCTAGCATCGGTGGGAGTGTGACGGTGACATCTTCCATTCTGTGTACAAGGCTAGAAATGTATTGACGAAGCTACTGGATTTCAGCCTTGAGGGCTGCCTTGTCTTCTTCGTCTTTCATTATTCTATCCCTCACGCTATCTGTTGCAACTTGTAGGAGATCAACCTCTGTCTGACGTGTGCTTTGACCAAGGTTGACTATGATCACTTCGAAGTCCTGAACTTTAATCTCGTTCAGACTCTTCCCCTCTAGAGGTATAGCAGTCTCAATGACAATCTCCTTGTCAGCGTTCCTCTCCACATGGACCTGTTTCTTGATCCTCTTGTTAGGCACATCTTGGTAGGCATGATCAAAATCCGAATGATCAAGTACGTAAGATGGCTGCCTCCTCTTCCTTCCCAGTTGACTCTCAAGCCAAGATGAGTCTCGACTAATCCCATTGGAAGGATCTGTACTAGCAATGAGAGGCTTCGACGAGAGTGAACGTGTAGAGGTATTACTGCAAGGTGGCAAGTCCAAGTCCAAATCAAATGTGAATTAGAGCTAGAGACTGCTTTGGTGTCGATGATGGTATGCGAAGCTGAACCTCAGGCTCTAGCAAACTCTGAACTAGCTCTCTAACAGGGTCCAAGTGTGTCTCAGTAGCAAGTGCCTTCCCTTTTGAGTTGTTAGGCACTTGACTCTTCTTAGGAGGGTTACTCTTCTTCTGTTTAGGTTTAGACGAGGAAGGTAGTGAAGCATCCACCGATGGCGACTTTGTTCTAAGCATGACTACCCTCCTAGACTTCTTGCCTTGGAGGTAGAGTATACTGCTCTAAATAACTCTACTCGACCTCTCCTTATTGATAAGTATTCTTTGGCAAACCAATCAATAGTCGGCAGTGGTTGTGTATCAACCTACTCTCTGAAGAATTGAGGAAGTGTATCTCCCTCATCCTCTGACAAACCTTCCACATCTTCTGCCAAGGAGACAAAAATCTACGAGAGAGAGAACCTGCTATAGCTGCGTCTGTGCACCTCAAAGTCATCCTCATAGTTCACCCAGTAATCCTCCATTGTAGGCTTATGGTATGAGCAACCACCAAGGCGTGTTGTATCATGACCCCAAGGATCATATGTGTGGGTGTCAACAAGGTACTTGAGTTTACAATTCTCCAACTCTTGTCCTGCAGCTTTAACATCAAATGTTGTCCTGCACCAATAGATTTTGAATTGCATTGGAAAGTTGGCAGCTTGTTTACGCTTGTGGCACAAATGTCGATGAATGTCCTATAGTTGCCACAGGAACTCCATGAAGACTGTCCTATCTGAAGGATAGTGTGGAAGCATGGCTAGATTTCCTATGTATTCGTAGATGTGGATGTAGGAGTATGTAGGGAACTAAATGAACCAGTCTGCCCAATCAACCATCGCTGCTCTAGCAACCGCTAAGATACGAACATGCAACTCCCGGTCTAGGTTCCTCACTATGTATGTCAAGAAAGCCTCATGTACACACTTGAAATGTCGTTCAGCTTCGTGAACTCAAGCTGGTCATAGTAATGGTAGACTTTCTATACACTGAGTATGCCCACCGTGTTCAACCCTCTAAACTAACCCTGATAGGCGATCAAGTATACGAGGTAGGAACACATGAAACTAGCAGGAAACTAGAAAACCGTTGATTTGCTCGTGAGAACGTCGCTGATGAAGGATGCCCAGTCATAATGCTCTCGCCCGGAGATGATTTGACCAATGATATAATATATCCAGGGCTGGAATCTGTTTGCATCTACATGACCTGAGACGCGATTAAAAAGTGTAATCAAAATCGCATACTCCTTGTATTCACCACAACCCACATTGCTTGGCAACTTGTTCTTTTTCTGTTTTAACCATCTCTCTGCCATCTTACTCTGACACTTGTCCATATCAGCATTGAATGCTCGCTCACACTGCTCCATGGAAATGACTAGACAGTTTAGATTTTGAAGAATACCAAAACTCTTGATATCCAGGGGTTTGAGACTGCATATGACCCGTCCATCTACTGAATATATCTCGCAAGTAGCAGAATTGTAATGCTTAACACAAGACATTACGAACTCTATGCAATGAATTGAGAAAGGGATAGAAGCGGCCTCAAGCAACCTGGATTGTTGAATGTTTTGAAGTATCGAATCTTTTATCTTGATTGGATCCAAGATTGCTTCTAGAAGCACCTTAAGTAGATTCGTATCAACTGTCCCGATAAAGTCATGAGTCAAGACTGACTTGGTCTTGAATTTGAGTTGAGTGTATTGCATTCTGAAAAACTCACCTGTTGACTGTGAACACGGCTATATTCTGACAACTTTTCTAGAAAGCTAAAAATACCCTGAGGCTAAAAATAGCCTATTGGAGGGCAATTTTCACGAAAAATTCTGAGATATGGGTTTTGTCCAGAAAAAGATTCTAAGACAACCCAGAATGTCAGATTTGCAAAAATTTGACTTCTACGCCACTATGCAAAGGAATTTCAGTTAAGAAAATCAGAGCCTCGAGAACTGATGCTCTGGAGTAAATTTTCTTGAAAAATTCTAGCACATGGGTTTTACTGAGGAAGCTATGTTGAATTGACCCAGATGATTTGTTTTGTCAAAAGTCACTAATTCTTCAAACATGTGAAAGAAAATAAGACAAGTAGAAGAATTTGAGAGTCCAGTGTTCCACGGGGACGCGTTTCCCCACAAAAATGACCCGTTTCCGAAACGGGGACGTCCCGGGGACGGGGGGACGGGTACTTGGCGTCCCCCGCCGTCCCGCCACCGCCACCGGTGCTCCGCCGGAGACGGGGAGACGTCTCCACGTCTCCAAGTTTCCTTGGAGACGTCTCCAAGTCTCCTGGGGAGACGCCTAGGCGTTTCTCGGGAGGCTGGGAAACGCCTAGCCGTCTCCCGTCTTGAGACGCGTCAATGGACGCATAAATCAAAATTTAACTTAAATTTTTAGTTTATATGTATTTTTTTGTTGCCCTAATTTGGCGTGGGCCCCACCCCTTCCTCTAAAACAACACAAAACAATGAAAACATTAAGATTTGATCATTTCAATCACATTTACAAAGAGTCAAAGACTGATTTTTTTTGCAGCCAGCTGAAGAAGAAGAAAAACAGTGAAGAAGTCTGATTGAAGGAGTGAAAATAAAGATTGCAAGTGTGATAGGAGTGAGAAGGAGCAAGAAGAAGAGGAGGAAGAGGATTCTACTTCATTTTGGAGAGATTTTTCAAGCACAAGGTAGGGTTTTTGAAGTTTTTTTCAAATTTCTTGTTGTTTTTCAAGTTTTTGTTTTAAAATTTATTTTCTTAGTTTAAACTTGTTTTCTTTTTTTCTTATTCATCTCAAAGACTCAAAATCAGATTTGATGTTGAATCTTGAGAGCAAAATGATGAAGATGAATGAATCATTCATCATTTTGCCCTCAAGATTCAACATCAATTTTTTTATTTTAAAATTTTAATATTAAAGTTTAAAGTTAAAGTGTAAACAGCTTGCTTTTTTAAATTTTTTTCCTCAGATCCTTTCTATTTCTCAAATACTATTAGTTATTACTTATTTATATTGCTTATAGAGCTTGCTTTTTTTTCCTCATATCCTTTCTATTTCTCAAATCCTTTTTATTTTCTAATTTCTATTTGCAAACTGCAAAGTAAAATTTCAAATTTGTTAACTTATTTCAATTTTCAATGTTCATTGTTTCAATTTGTTAAAGTAGGCTGATTTTATTTTAATTTTGTGAAATGCAGTGTCACTTTCACGATGAGCACCCAAGACATGAGTGGGGATGACATGGAAATTCACTCTCATAGTGAACATGATTCAGATTTTGAACCTGAGAATGAGGGGGATGACCATGGGGCTGATCCTGCAGCCCAATCTAGTTCCATGGCGAGTGCACCAGCTAGTACAGGTTGCCCTTCAGAAACTTTGGCAGAGTTTGCTAGGGGTCATTTTGATCCGAAGTCTCCTCTCAAACAGTTTGCTACAAGAATACAAAGCACATCAAGTTCAGGTGGGGGAACAAGGAAGTGGAAGTGCAACATTTGTCATATGGAATGGTTTGGTAGCATCACTCGAGTGAATGCACACTTTCTTTTTTGGACAGGAAAAGGTGTGGAGCCTTGTAAGTTTTTGAAGGAGGCTAAAAATATAAAATATAGAATGGAGTTTAACAAGCTTTGGGGCATTCCAGAGGACACAAATATTTCAGTCCCTACTACTTTGACTGCTAGGGCAGCCCTTCAGCAAATCCAGCATGCATCAGTGCCACATACTTTTCAGACGGGAGGAATGATGTTTGGATCTTCATCCACTTCCACTTCTAGTGTCGCTAGGGGGACAGCCACAGGGAAACGCAAGTTGCAGACATCACAAAGTAACCCCATAGCTAATATGTTTAATGTGCAGTTGAGAGATGAGATAGATGAATCCATTGGCAAGTTCTTCTTTGCCAATGGAATTCCATTTCATGTTACACGGTCTCCTTATTATAGGGAGATGATGGCTATGGTGGCTAAGGGAGGAACATCATATGTGCCACCAGGTGAGACAAAAATGAGGACCTCGATCTTGGATAAGTGCTATTCCAAGATCAATATTTTGATGGAGAAGATGAAGGCATGTTGGGTGGCATCTGGGTGCAGTATAGTTATGGATGGGTGGACGGACATTAGCCATCGTCCACTCATCAACATCATGGTCACATGTGCAGAGGGCCCATACTTCCTTAGAGCAGTTGATTGTACAGGGCATCGCAAAGATGCTGATTTTCAGTTTCATCTCCTCAGGGAGGCTATTGAGGAGGTTGGGCCACAAAATGTGGTCCAAGTAGTCACAGATGCAGCCCATGTGTGTAAAGCAGCAGGGAAACTCATTGAGGCAGCCTATAGACATATTTGGTGGACCCCATGTTGTGTGCATGCCATGAACAATGCACTCAAGGACACGGGGAAGATTGATTGGATTAGAGGAGTCGTCACTGATGCGAGAGATGTGCAAATGTTTATCTACAACCACCACACTTCCCATGCACTCTTCAGGACCTTCGCGAAGGAGTTCTTGAAACCGGTGGAGACCCAATATGCATCATATTTCATTCTCTTGGAGAGAATGATTGAGTTGCAAGAGGCATTGCAAGTCATGGTTATGACTAATGAGTGGAATAGGTGGGCCGAGGCCAAGACAGCACAGGGGAGAAGGGTGAAGGAGATAGTGAAGAGTGATGTGTTTTGGACTGATGTGAAATACATTGTCTCCATCATTTCTCCAGTATTCCAGGTTATCAGATATGGGGATGGGGATGCACCTAACCTTGGAGAGGTGTATGAGTGCATCGACTCTATGCTTGACCAGATGAGGGCTGCTGTGCAAGTGAAGGACCCCTCTCTAGCATTCTACAATGAGCACATCCGGCCAATCATTCAGCGCAGATGGGACAAGTTGAACACTCCTTTGCATATGGCTGCCTTTGCCTTGAATCCTAAGTGGTACATGGCTAGACCAGGTAGAGTGACACCGATTCAGGATGATGAGGTGAAGGCAGGTTTCTTTAGGTGCATAGAGAAGATGTATGATTCTACAGATGCCAGCACAATTCGCACTGAGTGGACCAGATTTGCCACTCTTAGAGGCTATTCAGATGCAGCAAAGGTGGATATAGTTTCTATGGCACAGGAGGACCCACTTTTGTGGTGGAATTGTCATGGTTCGAAATCTTTGACCACCACTCTAGCTATTCGTCTGCTATCCCAGGTTTCCAGTTCTTCAGCTGCTGAGAGGAACTGGTCTACATATAGCTTCATCCACTCTCTTAAGAGGAACAGACTTACCTCTAAGAGAGCAGAGAAGCTTGTGGCTGTACACAGTGCTTTGCGTCTCATGGACCGCAAGACAATTGTGTACAAGGAGAGTCCAGCGGCACGATGGGATGTGGAGCCAGAGGAGCCTTCACAGATTGATGAGGATGATCCTACCACTTCAGATGCAGGGCTGGTTGGTGTGAGCTTGAGGGATCTTGACCTTGTGGAGTCCAGCAGTTCCAGTGATGGGGAGTTTGTAGATGATTAGAGGCCTCCATTCACTACATTTTGAGTTTTGACATTTTGGCATTTTGTCTTTTCAGTTTTCATTTTGTAATGCTACTTATTGTAATGATGAATCATGTAATCAATTAATCATCTTTATAGACTTTGTCATATCATCATATCTCATATGACATCAGATATTTATATTTGGGGATATAAATTTATAATAGAAATCTCCAATTTGACAATTTCATTTGTCAAATTTTATTTAGCAATTAGCATTCAAATATCATTATATTTTCGTATTTATAATTTAGATTTAGTATTTCAAATTTTGCCATGTTATAATTTTACTAATTTGAAATTTCCTATAGTTTCATTTGAAATGTAATTCTTATACTATTATATTGTTATACATCTTTTCAAAAGAATTATATCAGCACCACCACCCCGCCACCCCCCTGCCGCCGTCCCCCCTCCGTCTCCCCGCCGTCCCCAAACTTAGGCCCTTTGTCCCCCCGTCTCTGAAACGCGTTTCCCCGTCCCCCCGTTTCCCCGTCCCCCAAGCCCGTGGAACACTGTTTGAGACAGAAGTTTGAGGTTTTGATGCTTTTTCTTCTGCTAAAATCACCACTTTGTCTTGAATTCTGCTAATGAATCTGGACTTGTACCTGCAAAAGAATAATTTTGATGTCTTCGCAACTAGTTGCTAATGAAAATTTGCCCAACTCAGGAAGGAATTCATCATTGCTCAAGCTAGATGAATGAGAAATGATGCCATACTTGAATAAATAGAGCAAAATCGTACCATCATGGCGCCACTGCAAGCTTTAAACCCTAACTAACAAAAGAATTCTTCTTATTGGACCCCCTCCAATTTGACTGACACTGACTCGAAGTCTCGGAGATAAAATAATATTAAAATATTTAGTTACCATTACATGCGAATTTGAGATTTATCATTAAAAGGGGAGCCAATATTTAATTATTGAAGAAAATCGCCATTTTAATGTTTTGCATGCAAAACTTGAATTAAATATCATTTTAATCAGATAACAAAAATCTTAGCATCTGGATGCACTCAGCAAAATCCATTGATTCTAAAAAGTCTTCATTTGACCCTCCAGGCGTCCATTTGCAAAAGTTATAAGATTTTTTACTAACTTCCTACTTTATAGCTCACAGAAAGTTACAGTTGCCTCTATTGGGCTCTGATTTCTGAGTGACTAAGTGAGGTTGTGACTGAGCTGGGATATCCATCGCGAAGCCATCAGAGCAAGCATGAAATGTCTGTTGGGAGTTGCAACTACTAAAAACAATGTTTGACACCTCAAAAAATTAGGCGCCTTTGATTAAATTGATGCAAGGTCTCCAGACTTAGCCATTTCTCCATTTTTCCATCTGACGCTTCAAACTGCCACTACCAGTGAACAATGACCCCCACTGACTGGATGATAGGTTGATTGCATGACTGGAAGAATTTTGCATCCAACGACTGTATGTAAGGCATCTGAAAGCTACATTAGGAACCCCAAAAGCAAGGGCGCCCCTAGCCTGTGAAGGCACAATCACTAATTTGACAAAAGTGTAACTTTCATCCGGACGCCATACTTTGACCCCTGACACCGGGAGCTGGGGTGCTCCGATTCGCACACCGTCAATCTCTCTATGTAGCTAGAACAACTTACAAGAAATGTCTCTGGAGGTGACGAAGCAAGAAAACTGCTTCTAAGACCTCATAAAGAAGGTCGACTTTTCCAAGGAGATGTGTATTTTCCATAGCCATTTTTCTGGCTGTTTGATTTCTTGAGCACTCTACACTGACCCTTCATGTACAAGCGTTTGCCAAATCCCGAAGGTTGATGGCTAGACTTGTTGGATAGCTGGAGTAATTCCGCACAAGTCTCGTGAAGACCGTGACTGCAAAAGACCCCATCTGGCAGGCCTAAAAGCTAGGCGCCCCTGGCTTATAGAGGTACAGGTGTGTATTTCTACATTTTTCCACCCTTTGATTTATGTGCTCGGTAGAACCGCTACCACAATCACTCAATATGTCGGATCATCTCACGAACTAGTGCATTGCGGAGCTAAATTGAGTTAGAAAAGATCCCCTGGAAACATAATTTGCAAATTCATCCATTTGAGGGGTCAAATTCAAGGGCGCCCCTGGACTACAGGGGCATAGAAACTGAAATTTGACAGTCCTTTGTGACATGCAACCTCCTCGTACCTTTAGCTTTTGACTTCAATTGTTGGAGTTCTACACTCCGGATGACCTCGCTTGATAGCTCGTCAGAAAGTTGGACTAATTCTGAAGAGATTGAACATATCTACAAGCACATGCAACTAAATCTGAGCCTTCAAAAAGAAGGGCGCCCTTGGGCTACAGGAGCGCAGATCTACTTTCTGCAAAATATCTTCATCTGTTTCTACCTCCGTAAACACTGTTCTAGTCACTGAATTGACCTTGTAGGAGTATAATTTTGTTGTGAAGCACTTCTCCATCATAACATGTTCTGCTTTGAGTCCCAGGTTCAGATTTTGACCTCTAGGTACTGACCAATTGCTGCTGATGACTGACATGACACTAACCAAAGTCCATACTTGACTTGCCCAAAAACTGTATTTTGACATCATTTTAACAAGATTTAGACTCTTTTAAGCAAAATGCCTTAATTAAGCAAAAAAATTGGTTTGGGTACAACATGGTGTTTGAATATCCATCTGTTTTGTTAGTGCATTCTACTCCAACTGTAAATCTATTTAGAGCATTTTGGGGCAATTGTGCATCTAAAAGGCTGATTCATGCTGCCATCTGATTTAATTGCATAATTTTCAATTGTATTGTCGACTATGTGTTTCTTCCCTGGATTTGAACCCATTGTTATGATAACGACAGTTGAGCTATAAAGTTTTGTAAAAATAAGGATGTCAAATGCCATCTCTTGCAGATGATTGGACTTTCAGCTCCCACTTCAGGAACAGCATACATACAGGGTATGGATATATGTACAGATATGGACAAAATCTACACAAGCATCGGTGTTTGCCCACAGCATGAGTAATTACTGATGCCATGAGGACTATCTATATAGATCTAAATTTGAGGGAATAAATGTTGACTGATGGACTTGATTAAAAAATGATCATCCTAAGTTGATAGGAACTATTTTGCTTCTACTTAGAGCTCTTTGGTGAAAATTTATGTGACATAGAGATTGATTTTTGTAGCCTGATCTGGGAAACTCTTTCTGGAAGAGAACATCTTTTATTTTATGGTAGACTGAAGAATCTCAAAGGCGACTCCCTTCAAATTGTAAGTGTAACATTAATTCATCTTCCCACAGAAATGCTTTGTTTTACAAAACTAGTGTTGAATATCAGTCAATAGTTCATTAACAATGCTGTGGCTTTGTAGGCTGTAGAAGAATCACTAAAAAGTGTAGATCTTTTCAATGGAGGGATCGGTGACAAGCAAGTGGCAAAATACAGTGGTGGCATGAAGAGAAGGCTCAGTGTTGCTATTTCTCTCATTGGAGATCCTCAAGTGTGTGAATTTCAAGTTCATTGGTTCTATTAATATCTTCAACATTTCAATGAAAGCCATTTTACTAAAGATACCTTGAGAAAAAAAATTCCGTAATACTTGCAGGTTGTTATTAAGTTTTCATGTTTGTTTCAACTAGGTTGTATACATGGATGAGCCCAGTACAGGGCTGGATCCAACTTCGAGAAGCAAATTATGGAATGTTGTGAAGCAAGCAAAGCGAGACCGAGCAATTATTTTGACAAGTAGGGACCTTAATTCTATTTGGTAGATGTTGCATTCTCATTTATCAAATTTTCCTAATTCACTTACTTGGCCATAATTCTGTTCTGTCTTCATCTGGAAAGCACACTTATAACAGAGAATGTGACTCTATGAAACCTTTGCTATTCCTTATTTTAATAAGGAATGTTAATCATGATTGTTATGAAACATTCTGGAAATTAAATTTGTTAATTAACATATTTAGATATTTTAGTTTAAACATTTCTGTGATCTCAGCACATTCAATGGAAGAGGCAGAGGTGCTTTGTGACCGTGTGGGCATTTTTGTTGATGGACAACTGCAGTGCATAGGAAATTCTAGAGAGGTATTTTCCTGTTTCTGTATAGCATGGGATTCACTATTGCAGAAAGCCATGATTATGAATGCACAAGGAATTGCTTCTGAATGGATTCTTATCTCTTCTAATTGATTTACTACTGCATAAATTGTGAATGGCAAATGCAGCTCAAGGCAAGGTATGGAGGATCATATGTTCTCACCATAACTGCATTTTCAAATGAGAACGAGGTTGAAAAGTTGGTACAGAGTCTATCTAGAAATGCAAGGAAAGTGTACAGTCTTTCTGGCACACAGAAGTTTGAACTACCAAAAGTGGACATAAAACTTACTGATATCTTTCGGACCATAGAGCAGGCCAAAGAATACCTCACCATTCAAGCTTGGGGAGTTGCTTATACAACTCTAGAAGACGTGTTTATTAAAGTTGCACGCGAGTCTCAATCAGTAGCTGTTCTTTCATGATCGATTGTCACCAGTATTTAGAGCAATGAACAAAAGACAAATTCTTTCAATATAAAAGTTATAGGTATACTTCAGATTTGTTGTATCAATTCAGTACTAGGAGTTGTAACATATAGATTCAAACGTCATCAATAGACGTGTTCATCGGGTTAGTAAAATACGGTTCCTATAATGTTGTCCTCTCATGTTTTAAGTAATAGAAAATTTCATCTTGTAAGCCTTCAGAAAATATGTTAGAGGGATTTGTCATATAGAATGTACTCTTTTACGTAGCATGCTCGTCTGTATATAGATTTACCTGTGAATATCCGATTTTACTTTCATTTCACGATGTGTATCATGTTTTACCTATTTACATTGAAAAAACCATAAGCATTATTTGGAAATAAGTAATTTTATGTTTAGGAATTCATTTTACCTTCAGGCTATTGACCAAATTGCTAATTTATTTATTAAAATTCATATGTTTAATATTTGTTAAGCATTGAAATATATAGTGTTTACATAAAGTTCTTCTAGTTCACTTCTTTCAAATTCGTAGAAGAAGCTTCTAATCTATTCTAAAATCTCAAACAAAATAAATATAAAATAAATAAGTAAACTTGACTTCTTTTTTTAGTTCAAAGGTTAAAACAAGAGGCTTTGAAAATTTTCGTAAAACATAAACAATAGTACTACCCAAAGAATAAAATAGAGATCCTTAGGAATTGTATCAATAATTTGATTTGGGAAAGAGAACATTACACAAATTATTTGAAGAAAAAATATGATAATTAATTGTTAATTAGAAATTCAAAATTACTTTGCAACCACGAAAATGATAGTTATACAAAATTAACATAGATCTTTATTTATTGGCTTCTTTGGAATATTACGACATGGAGTTTCTAATTTTAAATAGAAATATTGACAACATAAGAAAGCTCCAATTTTTTGTTCACCACACATAAACACTAACAATTTAATCTAATTTCAAACTTGAATAACATTCTTTGCAGCATAAGTCTCTTAATTATAATGCATGTGAAAATAACACATTCAAAAGTAGCTTCTTGAAGATAAAAAAAGTTACAAAAGAATTGGTTGAAAGATTATATCCTCATCCTTTAAAAATCATATTAAATTACTTTTTATTCATTTATGTTTTCATCTTGAATGCCCATCTCAATCACTTTGAATGAAAGACTTAGATTCACCACCTTTTCTCCTTTATTTCACTTAATTTTCTTCCATTCTTCATTTGAGTGCATATACTAACTTGGGTGTCACTTTTCATTTGTTTCTATTTTTGTTTTGACAAGAAAAAAAGTGGTATTTTTGTGTATAGAAGAATTTAGGTATTTATTTATTTTTAAATATGATTCTCATTGTGTATATGTTTATGTGGATGTCAATTTTGAGTTACTTCACTATTGACACACATTGAATATTTTCCCCAGTGGATGTCAAATTGAGGATTTAGACCGCTTAACATCAAGTTGGTGCTCATCAAAGACTTCCCTTGATGGATGCCAAATTAAATAGTAAAAACAAAGTTGGCACTCGTTAGGGATTCCCTAATGGATGCCAAATCAAAAATTCCTTGCCAAGAACACCAAAAACTAAATATTTTAAAATGTGATGCCTAAAATGAACAAGGCATGGGTGTTTGGAGTATTTTTTGACGAGTTTTTGAAATATTTTGTAGAAAATTTTAATCTTTCATTAAAGTTACTCCATTTTTTAATTCTTGAATGCTACACCATGGAACCTTTAACTTCAATGAGTTTTCCATCATTTTCATACCTCTTGAAATCTTGTTTTCCTAATGATGCTTAAACTTTTACTATTGACTTTCTACCATTTCAATGTGACACTTTTTGTTGAAAAAATAGAAAAAGAATTAAAACTTTCTTAAAATAGAAATTTATGATCTTTGTGCTTATCTCCCCAATTAAAGACAATGAAAAAAATTATAAAAAAAGAAACTTTCGAAAATAGCAACTTTCTAAAAATAGAAAGTTTGGTCTTTGAACTTAATTGAAATTATGTCTTGAATATTAGACCCTCTAAAGTAACAACTTTATTCTTGAAAAATGATTCTCAGTCCTTCCTACATGTGTCTAATATCTACTATCACAGTCTTTTTTTAACATCAGTCTTTCTTTCTAGTATCTATTGAGGGATAGAGTTTAGGTAAAATTATATTGCCATAGAAATAAATCACCTAAAGTGAAACATATAAGAAAAAATATTATGGGATGGTAAAAAATATTATGACATCATTGAATCACAACATAGCCAAGGGAAAAACAGTATGAAACACATAATGGAAAAAATCCCTCAACCTTAAAGGTTGAAAATTTTTAGTACTCCCCATTGTAAGGCAAAGGCAACAATGTCTCATCCATTTGAGCATGATAATATATATATTCTCAAAAGATATGTTGAAATTTGAAAGGACTAAACCACAATTAATCATAGTTGTCATGCATTCCTATAGTTTTGTGTCTTTAATGCTATAAGAGAACCTTATTATTTATTGTAAAATTTCTTTGTTGTGGAGTCTAATCAAATACTTTATTTACCCTTTATTGATGTCATGCAATTCTATCTACTACTACTCTCTTCTTCAAGTTTGTGAAGGAAACGAATGCATTTATCAAATGAATTGTTAAATTGGTTGTCTTCGATAGTTGAGACCAACTTTAATGTTGACATCTATAGATTTATTGGTAGCACTACCTATATTCCATACATGATAGAAATATGTGATGTGTTGGAGTTTCTCGCTTTGGTGTAATCCTATTAGCCCAAAGTGTATGAACAATTTTGTGTGCCAAATCTTCAAGTTATATTCAACCAATTTTTGAATGATAGTAACAATGTTCTTATTGGAAGATTTTTCTTTCCCATTTATTTGTGGATAGTTATTTGGTGAATGTGATAAAAGTATTCCATACTTGTAGGAAAACTTAAAATTTATTCAAATAAAAAATTGGAAGCATTGTTGGCAACTATTTTCTTTGGTACTCCAAAATGGTACAAGATGTTTTCTTTGATGGAGTTCCAAACTATCTTAGATGTTGGTCTTTTATGAGTGTAGGTTCCACCCATTTGGTGAAATAATTTATGGTGATAAAAGGCATGTATGCCCTTTGCTAGAATTTAGATTTGTAGGCCTTACAAAATCAAGATCTCGTTGTTGAAATGAGGCATCAATCACCACATGCTTGCATGAATGACACTTCAATACCCTTTCATAAGCATCCTTTCAAATGAAGTAGACCAATAATAATGAGCTTGTAGGCTTTCAAAAGATGTAATATGTGATGAAAATGTTCGACATAGGCTTGGTTATGAAATATTTCAAGAAAAATTATCTTTTTTGTTTGTTTATGCATCTCAAAAATACACCATCAATACTTTGTTTATATAATATATATTTCTATATTATATAATTTTTGCTTGCAACTTCAAATCTCTTCTTTGTTTTCTATCTAATGACTTGGACAATTGCCATATGCAAGGGAATGGGAAATTCATTGATATCAAGTATCAATTGAGTCGATGAATAAAACCATCAACAACCCTAATTCTTCTTTTAATACCATGACATTTTCTTTTTAAATCACAATACTTGGAAATTAATTTGCATAAACCCCTTCCTATTTTTAGTTTGTTCAATTGAATGTCCAAACCATATACCTTAATCCAGGTTAGACTAGCCTTAGTTGCAAGATTTGGTACCATCACTTTAGAGAAAGAATGAAGTGTGTAGAAATGGACACTCTTGATAATGCATACCATTGCATAGGCATGTGTCTACAATTGTGTATACCACCTCATGATATTTGAATCCAAATATTACAAAATAAATGGGTGTTTATATCCCTTCATGATTCTTCTAGGTCAAACCAACTATCACAATGAATTCAAAAGCATAAAACTATATGATAAATTCCTTTGAAATTTTTAGGTTAACCAATACTAGTGCCCTATTGATTGCTTCTTTTATACCATTGAATTCCTTCTTGCCTTCTTTACTCCATTTGAATCTTGTCACTTTCTTCACCATACTTGTAATATTCCATGTCAATTTTGTAAAAAATAGCTATGAATCTCGTCAATCTAGCTCATGTTTTTGAAGAAAGAATAAAGTTTAGTCTTATTAATGGGTAAATAAAAGTTTTAAACTGCTTCTACCCTACTTGGATCAATATTTATTCTTTCTCATGATGCAATGTGGCCTAAAATTTCCCCTTTATTACAACAATATGGACATTTTAAGATTAAGGGAAGTCCCATGAAATTTATAAAAATCAAACACCATGATTGGATGATCAAGATGACTAATTCTTGGAGAAAATTATAAGATCAAATAAATAGACCACGATCACCTTATCCCTTATATCACCAAATACTAAATCCATCAGTATATGAAAATTTTCTCTTGCATTTATTTAAACAAAAGACATCCTCTCATAAGAAAATTGTCTCAATGGAGTTGTAAATGTTGTCTTGGAATGATATTTTATCAATGCTTCAATTTGATTGTATCCTTTAAAATCATCATGCAATGATAACATTTCAAAACCAAGGACTTGTTAGACACACAGGAAAATTGAGAGGGGGAGTGAATCAATTGTACATTAAAACCTTAAATCCTCTTTAACCATCAAACCCTTATTATCATCAGCAGAATGTAAACAAATGAAACATAAACACATTCAACACCAAACATAAGAGAATGCCAAATTTACGTAGAAAACCTTAATCAGGAAAAAACCACAATGAGGATTAAAGCTCACATATATATATGAATAGCAACATCAAATACAATAGGCTCATTGCCATAAGGGCTCACTCCCTAAAAGAGAAGAATGGCTCACTACCAAAATGACTCACTATCTAGAAGAAATAAGAATAGAAGAAGACGGTTATGGAGAGATTCACTATCTCAAAGAAACAGGAAAAATCTAGCACTGCAACTCTGCACCATCTGCAACCTTTGGCTCACTACCTCCAGCAACTTCAAGCACACTGAAAATGTAGACACCTTCTCCTCACTGCATCTAATAGCCTTAGGTGTTTAAGCTCACACTCAAATCACCACACTTAATCACATTCACATCAATCAACACTCGCACATCTACCACACATCTCCAACAATTAACCTTGCTTATATATCCTCCACAACCTCAAAAACCTTCTCTATTCCAAACTCAATGAAACGTATGCACCTCAAACATGTAACCACTAAATAGGTCAACACCAAACACTTTTGTGGTGGAAAGAAGCGAAGGTGGACCACACCAAGGGTTAACTAGGACCCAAATCTACACCGACACACTTCTCCATGCTTCTGAAAACAACAAACAAGCTCTACAATTAGCACTAGCATGCCAGGTCATCCAAACTTGCACTAACACTAACAAGTGACCACATGCATGGCTTTCTAGGTCCAAAAATACCATGCGGACCACACAACAACATTCCAAAACATCCAAGAATATTCAACACCATCAAATTATTTAAAGACACTATCACAACCACCTGAAACTAAGAACACTTAACATCCTATGCAACCAACAACATTGTCATAGGAATACAACTCACTAACCACCCTCGTGGAACACTTGAACTCACAAAACTCTAAGGGAAGGTAGGTACAAACAACATTAGCATTTTCCCAAATCCACAAGACAAGAAACCACAACATGGAGAAATGTGGAGCAATCTCGTTTCTCCTAGACAACCTTCTTCATAGGAAACACACTGTCAAACACAACTTCCACTATCACACAATCCAAAACCTAAAACTATAGATATAGTACCTTTGAACAACTCTGACCATCACATCCAAACTGCACAAGCATATATTCAAACATGAATAAATGTAGAGCACAACATTGAACACACCTCTTTCACATTGCACACTCTTTTATTCAAATTTTCTCAAAATCACTTAGAAACCAAGTGAACTAGTTGTATTAGCAACATCACAAATACCTGCTTAACATATCTACAACATCTACAACACTTTCTCAATACCACAAACACTTCTCAATATGACCACACTAGAGGTTGATATCAAATCACAATACTAATTCCAACATAGTGCAACAATATCCAATAGTCTCCCTGACCATACTAGATGTTGACATCAATGAGAACACCAAAAAATCACCAACAATATCCCCCTTTGTCATTGATGGCAACACCAGCTCTGAAAAACCATCAATTAGCAGAAGCAACTCTACAACTCCAACACTCAGACAACTATCCCCCTAACTAGGAGCTTCCTTACACTTCTACCACTTTCTCAGACTTTGCTCTCTTTCCATTTCCTTCATTTTTTTTTCCTTGAGTTTTTCATACTTCAATCTCTCTCCATGTTTTTCAAACTACATTCTCTCCCCTTTTGATATCAATAGAAAATGGAAACATCTGCATACTACTTTCTCTCTACTACTCTCTCTCCACTGTTATCTCCCCCTTAGGGGCACAAGATATGCTCCTATTGGTTGCACCAACCAAAGACACTACTACCTACTCCCCCTGAGAGTTAGGATCCATCAGTCCAGGATCAAGAATGCATCTTGAATAGCTCACCTAAACAAATGCACCAACTTATGCATCTAGTTGAAAGGAGGGCCAATAACCTCTAACTTCTGCCTAAGATACTCAAATGTATCTTTTGGAAGATCCTTTGTGAAAATATCAACAACTTGATACTTTATAGGCAGATACTCTAGCTTCACCCCATTCTCTTCAACTTTCTCTCTTAGAAAGTGATAACAGATAGAGATATGCTTTGTCCTTGAATGCATTTTCTAGTTTTAGAAAATATTGATAGCACTTGTATTATCACACAAGATAGAAATAGGTTCATCATATGACACCTTGATATCCGTTAATTTTTTATTCATCCACACACCTATGTGCAAAACAATGTTGTAATAGGATTCCTCTATAGTAGATAATGACATTGAAGCCTGCTTCTTGCTTAACCAAGAAACCAACCTACTTCCAAGAAAGAAAGCACCTCCACTTGTACTTATTTTGTCATCTGCACAACCTGCCTAATTTGCACTTGTATAAGCACTCAAAGAGAAATTAGTATCCCTAGGATAGCATAGACCAAAATCTAGAGTGCCCTTCAATTATCTTAATATCCTTTTAACTACTGCAACATGTGATTCTTTGGGATCTTCTTGAAATCTTGCCATAAGACAAACTGAAGGCATGATATCCGATCTAGTAGCAGTAAGATATAGTAACTCCACTAACCATTGATCTATACTTGCTTTGATCTATCTTAAGAGATTCATCATTTTTCTCAACTTGCAACCAATAACCATGGGAGTACACACCAGTTTAGAATCCTCCATCCCAAACTTCTTCAACATTTCCTTGACATACTTTGACTTTGAAATGAAAATTCCTTTTCTTGATTGATAAATTTTTAACCCAATGAAAAAATTCATCTCCCCAAACATTGACATCTTCAAACTCTTTGCATCTACTCCACAAATCTCTTACACATACCTTCATTTCCTCCAAATATTATGTCATCAACATACACAACCGCAATCACGATCTAATCCCCCTCAACCTTGAAGTGAATATTGCTATATGTAATGCCCTTTTTAAATCCCTTTTGCGACAATTATCTATCCAATCTTGCATACCAAGCTCTAGGAGCTTGTTTGAGTCCATATATTTCCTTTTTAATCTGCAAACCATATTAGCATCTTTTGACAATGAAAAACCTTTTGGTTTTTCAATGTAAACCTCTTCTTCTAACTCACCATTCAAGAAGGTAGACTTGACATCCATCTGATACACCTTGAAGTCTTTATGTGCTCCAAAAGCCAAAAGCATTCTAATGGCTTCCATTCTTGCCACCAAAGAAAAGGTATCTTCAAAATCTATTCCTTTCACTTGTGAGAAGCCCTTACACACAAGTCTAGTCTTATTTCTAACAACCTTTCCGTCCTCATTCATTTTGTTCCTCAAAACCCATTTAGTTCCTATCACATTCTTGTTTGTTGGTCTTGGGCTCAATTCCCAAGTCTAATTATTCTCAATCTGTCTCAACTCTTCTTGAATAGCTTTGATCCAGTTCTCATCCTTGTGTGCCTCAGTTATAGTTTTAGGTTCTACCTCTGAAAGTAAACAAAAGTTTACTTGTTCCTGCCACATCAATTTTTCTCCTTGTCAACACACCTTTTCTCTTATCTCCAATTATTTGATCTTCAAAATTATTCTTTTGCACACACTTAGGAGTCTTAGGGATCTTTTCTGAAGCTTCTTCCTCTTCAACTGTCATCTCTTTTTCTTTTTTCTTTTTTATCTTTTTCTTCTTCACTGCAAGGGGGTTCATTAGATTAATATCATTCTATCAACACAGAACTTTTATGTGGTTCTTCATCTACTTTGACACTTGCACTTTCAACAATCTTCTTCAACCTTTTATTATAACATCAGTATGCCTTTCTTTTTGTACAGTACCCAAGGAAGATTCCTTCATCAGATCTTGCATCAAAATTTCCCAAGTTTTTTTCATCTCTTTTAGCACTTGCTTCCAAACACTTTGAAATATTTCATAGTAGGAGGTTTTCCATACCATAACTCATAAGGAGTCTTTGAACTATTCACTCTTGCTTGTCCACTTTTAAGAATGTACACTACAGTATGAATTGCTTCTCTCCAATAAACATCTGGTAAATTTGCTTCCTTCATCATGGTTCGCGTTGCTTCCTGAACTGTCATGTTCTTCCTCTTCACAACTCCATTCTATTGATGAGTCCTAGGAGTTGATAATTGTCTCTTTATTCCATGATCTTCACAAAAAACTATTAAACTCATTGGAAGTGAACTCACCACCTTTGTCAGACCTCAAGCACTTGATTTTCAAATCCATTTCATTCTCAACCATAGATTTAAAGGCTTTAAACTTATCTAGAGATTTTTATTTTTCTTTGAGAAATGTCACCCAAGTCATTCTAGAATAATCATCTATTAATAACATGAAATACTTGTCACCTTGAGAGCTTCTTATTCTGGTAGGTCCACATAGGTCTGTATGCACCAACTCCAAAGGTCTTGTAGTAGAATATTCTTTAGTTTTGAACCTATTATTTTTTTGCTTTCCAAACTAGCACTCTTTCCAGATTGCATTGATGGGCTTTGTAATCCTTCACAGATCTCTTGTAGCATCAGTAGAACTGATCTTCACTAGGCTATTAAAGTTAATGTGGCCCATTATTCTATGCCATATCTAGCTTTCATTTATTTGAGACATAAAGCACTTAACACCACCACCTTTGAGCTAATAAACATTTCCTTCTACCCTTGTTCTTGAAGCAACCAAAGCTTCAGACCAAATCTTTCTTTTTTTTATTTCACAACCATCGTCCTGAAGTTCACCAAATTGTATCCTCTACTACACATTTATCCTACACTAAGAAGATTATGTAGGAGACCCTTGACATAAAGAACATCATCATCATCTATTTTATGCTTGACATCAAAACTAATTGAACCTTTTCCATAGATCTTAACAGATGTGTCATCCCCAAACTTAACAAGACCATTATCATACTTTTTAAGTTTAACAAACTTATTCTTATCACCTGTCATATGATTTGAGCATCAACTATCAATTATCCAATAATTCCTTTCCTCTCTTGCATGAAAAGAAGTCACCATAGTTCCTTCAATATTGTGACCTATTTCTAGAGCACTTTCCTTCACACCTCTTTTAGGATTAGCAAAATTAGTTCCAACATTTAGAGCCGTGAACAAGAATTCATCACTGTCATCATTGGGATAGTCTGATTCCTCATCATCAGATACACAATTGTCTTTTTCAACATAATAACTCTTCTTGATAGATTTTCCTTATGATCCTTTTGTTTTTCATTTGCAACTTTGATTGGACATTGAGAAGCATAATGACGTATCTTTCCACAATTGAAACACTTAAAGGGTAACTTACCTTTGTATTTGCTTGTGCCCTTTTTCAATATCCTCACAAAATTTGCTTCCACCTCATCAAGATCATCGGGATATGATTCATTTGTTGAAGATTTGGAATACTGAGAGGGAGGGGTGAACCAGTATTCTATGAAACCATTCAAACACTAGCCATCCAATTACCAAAGCATATTCAATTTTTATAAGGAAAGAAAGCATGAAAACATCCACAACATCACATAACACATGAACACTAGGATTCTTACATGGAAAACCCAAAATTGGAAAAATCATGGTGATGGTTAGCTCACAATATATTATAGTCGGTTATAGTATATTACAGAAATGCTCGTTGCAAGTGGAATCACTGTCCAAGTGGACTTACTACCCACAGAGAAAAGATATAATAAAGAAGGTGGCACACTGCCTATTTTGAACTATTACAAAAGCATCTATAATATGCAGGGATGTAGTTCCAATGAAGCAAAATAACAAACTTTGCATTGATTTGGATCAATGCTCTGCTCTACTCCACTTTGCATTTGTACACCTTACAACTCAATTTGCATAACTCTAATCAATTTTGCATCACACACAATACATGTCACATCTATATCTCATCTCTCATCCTGAAACATAAAAAATAATCCAACATATATATCGACATCAAGTGTAACATCAATTAGGCTAGATACATTGGATGTAACACACAAAAATTCAACTTGTTGGCTCCAAAATTTAACATTCATAACACACACCTCAATTTAAAATTCAAAACTCCTTAAGATATTTCGGTATGGACCTAAAATAGATCCCACATAAAGGCTCAACACATAGTAATCTTTCGCATACTCATCAAACATGTTAGGTTGGCACACCATAGAACCTAAGCAAAAATCCTTCATCTGTTCATCTAATTTGCAACACCTGGACCTCAAAAAATGATACCATATAGAATTCACACTCATCTAAATTCTATCAACTTATCTTCAACACCACAACATTAAAGACTCATTCGTGGAGAAGTACAAAATATCCCACACCAACAAACTATACATAAAATGATTGTATTATGCTAGGTAGAACTTTGTCATTCATATCTCTCACAATACTTCACCAAACTAGATGAAATATTGGATTTAGATTCTTCTAATAACTACAAAATTTAGGTTAGAATCACAAAGAAAAATATTCCTTTGTGGAGTGGTGCAGACCTAAAAACTAATACACTGTTACACTGAATTGACAGTTTTGACACTTAGATCTTCACATAATTGAGCTATTCGAACCAAATATCCTTACACAAATGACTTTCAAAATACCTCAAAACATGTTAGGATTAATCAAAATGATCCACAACAATGTTGACATCAATGACAACACTGTATTACATCGTTATGTACAATACATGCTCATGTTTCCAAACAACATCATCAATGACAATCTCCTCAAACTTCCAACAATCTCCCTCTTTGTCATTGATGGCAACATTCCAAAAATATTCTTCAATACTCTCCCCCTTTGACATCAAGGGAAAAGGGCACCTATTCAAAGTCATTTTGACTCTTACTGGTACTCCCCCTAAATGATGTAGTCATATATACAAACTGTTGACTCCCCTTGAGTCATGTACTAGAGAAAAAATATCAAAAAGATACTGAAATGCAACTCTATATGTCTGCATATATACAAGTAATCTAAACATAAATGCATAAAAATATAGAAAATGAGTCAACTGGAGGTGGTTGATGTCTACAATTTCTTCACCTACTCTTCTTGGGCTTTCCTTCCATGTTCCCATTCATGCTTGGCCTCCGCAAGCAACCTGTTTTACATTTCCTACTCCAATAGCAGTTCTTCTCCTTCTTCTAGTGTAATAGGTACCAGATTCATCTTCTTTTCCTTGTCTGTATTGAAAAGAGCTCAAGAAAAAATTAAAAGTTTGGAATTGACCAGATCCTTTACCTCTTCAAACTACAAAATGATGTGTTCTTTTTGTTCCTGCAATTGGAAGAATTTCTTATAAAGATCCTCTATGATATTCCTTGTAGCACAAGTGAGGTCAACTATTGGGTCATAGGCACCATAGGTTGCATTGATCTGAGACTCAATAGATTCCATTTCATTCCTTATACTTAGTGTGGTTCTAGGCCACTTCATACCATATTGCAATAGTTCCTTAGCCTCACCTACACATGCCTTTTCATCCTTCAACAATTTTAAAAATTTCTTATGTGCAACAACTTATTTCTCTATAATCTCCAACATCCTTTTGTCACTTAGCCTCTTCTCAACTTATTTATCTGCCTCTTCCTTCAATCCAAATGCATATGTTTTGAAGGAATCAATCAAAAGTTTGAGATTATTCATACCGAAGATAAATGTGTCTATGCTTGTTCCATGTATGATCTCATGCAATGCCTTAACTTCCACATCCATTAGCTCTCCACTCCTTTGATGTGAATCAATTATCTCTTTTCTAGAAAATATATGGAACAAGTCTCCTAGTTGAAGCTTGTGGATAGGAGAAATATTTTTTAAGTCCACATTTCCTTGATTCATTGTCAATTGCAATAGTTGTGAGGACACAACTGGCTGGAAATAAGGCTAAACACAAGTAGTAGATTTCTCAGTGAATCTCTAGAGGAGCCGAAAGATTCACCAAGAGACTTTGTAACCTCTGGATCCTTTCCCTTATCATCTTTTGTACTAGAATCGACTGATTTGTCTTTCACTAAATCTCTAGATGCATCCTTGTCCTTGTTTCCATCTTCCTCTTTATCTTCTTCTTCCTTTTCTTCATCAAATTTCTCTTCTTCAATCTTTTCTTCATCATCATCTTTATTTGTATTCACTTCCTCTGTAATATTTTCTTTATTTACCAAAGGAATGATTTCATCATTTTGTATCAGAGGAGTGATGAAATTTTCCTTTGTAATGTCTTCTCTAATCATTTCCTCTTCTTCATTCACATTTGACATATCCTCCACTTTCAAAGGGGTGTTATCCTATGCAACTTCATCATTAGTATCATTCTCATGTTGAGCATCATCTGAATGTACCTCTTCTTTATTAAGTTTTGGAGCATTGGAACCAACATTCATCTCTTCCTCAATCATCAGAGTCAGTCCTAACTTCTGCACAATCTCCTCAACTTTGTCATTAATTTCTTTTCTAACTCTCTCCAGATCACTTTGGTCTTTTGCCATCAGGACTCTAATTCTTTGTTTGGTTCTCATTTCCTTGTTGTGTAAAGTGACCAATGTGGCCCTAACATCTTCTAAAATTAAAGCACTAACTCTTTCCAAGGCTTCATCTTTTAGCCTTTCATGTTCATTTATAGATTCTTCTCTTCTTTTTAACAAGGTGCACCATACATCATCAGGAATATCCTTTTTGATATTCTTCAAGTCTACTTCAAGTACCACAATTTACTTGAAAATAGCCTCAAGAATGGTGGCCTTGTCTACCTCATTTGATCCCTTGTACAATTTTGCAGCTTCCTTCAACATATCATTTTGCACTATGCTATTAAAAAGTGCTTCTAACATCATTGGAGAGTCGGTCTTACCAAATCAGATTGTTTCTTTTCCTTTCCCTTTCTCAAAGTCTTCTTCACTTCAGTAGTCTTCTTCTTCTATGGTGAATCCTTCTTGGCTTCCTTCTTCTTCTCCTTGATATGACTTTTAAATGCCTCTTTCTCCTTTTCTATTTCTCCATCACTCTTAGAGTCTATTATGCCAACTCTTCTCTTCTTTACACTAAATTCACCTTGTGAAGCATCACTTTTCCTTTTCTAGACCAATTGTGGTCCTTCTTCTTCTATTTCTTCCTCCTCATTAACAATATTTACTCCAATATCCTCTCTTGTGGCCTTTTTTTTCAATCTTCTTTTAGCTAGGCCAGTAGGAGGTGCAACATTGGTTGTTTTCTTCCTCTCTGCTCTAGTAGTATGCACAACCAGAGGGGGTTTCTCCCTTACCGAAGGATTAGAAATAGTTTTTCTCTTTTCTCTAGCAAATGGTAAAGCCCTGAAAAACTTTTAAATAGATGGGGGAGTGGTACTTGTTCTACCTAATCTCTTTGAACTCTTGGATGCTTCTTTAACACCCATATTTGCTTTAGATCTCTCTCTAGCATACCTCACCTTTTCCCTTGATATGGCATGCTCTTGTACATATATTTCAACCATAGCATCAACATTTTTCCTAATCTGTGGTTCTTTTTATTTCATGTGGACTTCCATGGATTTTTCCTCAAGTGTCCCATACCCAGGCTTTGTTGTATCTTTAGGACTATTTAGTAGAGCATTTGCACAACCAACTAGCTCTTCCTTTGTTGCTTCATAACCTAATTCTAGAACCCAAAATGATCTTGGTTCCACTACCTCCATGATGCAATAATTTGTGGAAACTAGGAAAGTGATATCATTTTTGTATTTTTCTATTTTTCCACAATAGACCTAATAATTCTCTCTCTTTCATGCATTCTTCTCTGAAATACTGCAAAGAAAGCAATAAGTGCATCATCCTGTGCATTAGTGCCTCCAAGTCTCCTCATGTAATCAAAAATTTGATGTGCCACATGCCTTCTAGTTATCTAGTTAACCTTTCCAATTATTGGAACCTCCTTCAAAAAGTAGAAGAGCAAGTACATAACCAGTGTGCCATACTTAAACACGTATTTCTTTTTCTTGATCTCTTTTAGGTTTTACATCATTTTTTGCCTAAGAAACTCATAGAGGTCATAATCAACACCATTTTCTACCATATCCTATGCCACATGAATTATGGTGGTAGAAATAGAGTTGTCTCTATTGGTGTAGTAAAATTTATAACCAGTGACCATGGCAAGATACCTAACAATAGGGTTTCTAATAGGATTTACAGTAAGGGCTCTCTAATAAAATGTTGCACCTATTTTCTCCATTACATCTCTATTTTTGACAAATTCTAATACTAGAACTGGTCTGGTGGAGCATAAACCAGTGACTTCTCTTATCACCTCCTTAGTGATCATGTGTGGCATATCAAACCAGATGAAATGATCATGAATTCTACTCAACGCCATTCTAATCCACTTGTTATCATAGAAAAAGTTAGGGAACCATTCCCACATATCTAGTTTCTTCTCGGCTAGGGATTTATACTCTGGCTTAAGGGTGAAGTCTTCACCGACTAACTCATTTTCTCATACATCCCTTTACTTTCCAAGAGAATGCTCATTCATGTTTCCATGAATGTATTCCCTAATATCCTTTGTTGGTAGGACCCCATATGAAATATGCAAAAAAGCACCTAGAGGGTCATCTTCTATGGATTTTGTAGGGTGTATCTTAAATTTAGGTTGGGGTTTCTCTAAAACTTCTACAACATGGGGAGTGGCCATTGCAATGTGAATTCAAATTTATTTTAAACAAGTGTTTTAGAAAAAATAGGGCACACAATATTTGCTAAATACCTCTTGTTCTGCTCAATCAAATTAGGGTTTCGATGCTCTACAACTTTGAATTGATTTGAACTCTTCAAATTCTCTTTTTTCTACTTTATTCTCCTTTGAATGCCTTTGGTGAAATTAATTTTCCTTAGAAAATTTACTTATAACCCTTTCATATACCAAAATTCTACAATAAATGCTTCAAGTGATAAAGTTGGCAACACATTTTCTGTATATATAGACAACTTCTCAAGCTTCGCAAATCTTCTCATTGACATATTTTCTTCCACAATTTCACCAATAGATCTAGCATATTTTTCTTCATCACATATCTTTGTGTTGTAGCTTCAACACCTCTTTTCTAGCGTGGGACAAAGGATATTCATTAATTCCCCCCCTAAGCCATTGCTCTTGTCTTAGTTTTCAGAGGAAACATATGCACCGAAGGATGTAACAAATTCTCCCTTGTCATTTGTCTCTTCCTTCTTTCTCCAAATATTTTTCATCTCCTTCTTTACTTCAATTGGATCAACCTTTTTGACTTGTTAATTTCTCTTTATTGGATTATCCTTCCTTGTGTTTCTACTTCTACAAAACTTAGCAATATGTCCAAGTCTATTGCAATTGTGACATACAAAATTCTTTTGAACTATGTTCTTTCCTCTCATCCTAGATCTGCATTGATTAGCCTTGTGTCCAAATCCATAGCATGTATACTAGTAACCATTGAAAGGTTGAATCATTCTACCATTGTTATATGCATTCATCATTTGATTTTTGCACTCACTTGCTCTATGTCCAAATTTATTGCATGTAAAGCATTGACCAATAAAGGATGAAATATTCGAATTCATTTTGCCTCTACATTCCATTGCTCTATGTCAAAATTTATTGCAAGAATAAAAAAACCATTAAAAGATGGGTACCTTTGAGCATTTGGTTGTTTGACTGGAGGTCTTCTAGCATTATTTATTTGATTCTAGATCTTACCCTTATTCTTCTTGTCTTTAGTCTTCTCTAGTTCATTGAGCTTTTCTGCATTAGGTGTCTAATATGCTTTTGAGCTTTCACCTTTTGTAAATCCTAAACCATCTTTGTTTTTGGATTCTTTTTGACCTGCAATCAACTCATCAAACATTGTAGAACTTATCTTGAATTTATCTTCATGACTTCTTGCCACTTCTTTTCCAAGCCTCACACATTCATCAAATTTTTTTTTACCATTGCATTCAGACATTCCTCAACTCTTTTCTTTTTTTCAACTTGCACTTTTAATCCAGTGATGTTTTCATTTGCTTGTTTCAACTATTCACTGACTTCCTTATGTATTTCTCTAAACTTTTTAATTTTCTCTCTTAACTTTCTAATGCATTAATTTGATTCTTTAACAATTTCCTTTAGATCTCTATTTTCACCATCAACTTTGTCAAGATCTTCAAGAGAAACTTTGAGTTCTCCATATTTGTCAAGCATGCAATCTCCATCTATGTATCCAATGGTAGGAATCTATTCTAAAGGAATAGGAAACTTCTATCAACCATTTTTTCAAACTCCAAGACCTTCCCAAAGTAGTTAAGCTCCTTCCTAGGAACCAGCCTCTAATACCAATTGTTGAACACTTGGAATACTGAGAGGGGGGGTGAATCGGTATTCTATGAAACCATTCAAACATTAGCAATCTAATTACCAAATCATATTCAACTATTATAAGGAAATAAAGCATGAAAACATCCACAACATCACATAACACATGAACACTAGGATTTTTATGTGGAAAACCCAAAATGGGAAAAACTACAACGAGGGTTAGCTCACAATATATTATAATCGGTTATAGTATATTATAGAAATTCTCATTACATGTGGACTCACTATCCAAGTGCAATCACTACCCACAAATAAAAAATAGAATAAAGAAGGTAGCACAATGCCCATTTTTAACTATTACAAAAGCATCTACAATATGCAGGGATACAGTTCCAATGAAGCACAATAACAAACTTCACACTGATTTGGATCAATGCTCTGCTTTGCATTCACAAACCTTACAACTCAATTTTCACAACTCTGATCAAGTTCACATCACACACAATACATGTGGCATGTATATATCATATCTCATCTTGAGACATTGAAAACAGTTCAACATATATATCGACATCACGTGTAACATCAATTAGATCGGCCTAATTGGATGTAACACATAAAATTCAACTTTTCGGATCCAAACTTTATCATAGATAACACATGCCTCAATTCAAAATTCAAAACTCCTTAAGATAGGTTTTCATGAACCTAAAATATATTCCACATAAAGGCTCAACACATATTAATCCTTCGCATACTCATCAAACGTGTTAGGTCGGCACACCATAGGACCTAAAAAAAAATACTTCAAATGTTCATCCAATTCGCAACATGCATACCTCATAACACAATTCCATCTGGAATTGACACTCATCTGACATCTGGAAACTTATCTTCAACACTACAACATCAAATACTCATTCATGGAGAAGTGTGGAATCTCCCACACCAACACATTATATAGAAAATGAATGTATTATGCCAGGCGGAAATCTGTCATCCTTATCTCTCAGAATACTTCACCAGACTAGATGAAATATTGGATTTAAATTCTTCTAATAACCACAAAAATTAGGTTATAATCATAGATCAAAATATTCCTTTATGGAGTGACGCGGACCCAAAAATAGATACACTGTTACACTGACTAGCAGTTATAACACTTAGTCATGTTTTCACATAATTGAGCTTTTTGAACTAATATCCTTGCACAAATGAATTTCATAATACCTCAAAACATGTTAGGATTAATCAAAATGATCCACAACAATGTTGACATCAATGACAACACTGTTTTATATCGTTATGTACAATACATTCTCATGTTTCCAAGCAACATTATTAATGAAAATCTCCTCAAACTTCCAACATCATCATCCTTCTTTGACTTGTTGACTTTAAAGGTAATTTATTTCTTTGCAACATCTTGAAAAAACTCTCTCAATTCAAAAGAAATTAAAGCACCAAACATTTGATCTCTAGAATATTGATCTAAATTTTGAGCTTCCTCGATAGCAAAAACTTTAGAACTATAAGATTTAGAAAGAGTTTTCAATACCTCTTTTTACAACTTCACTTTCTTCTAGATTACCACCAAGACCATTGATGGAATTAACAACTTCATCCACTTTGAGCATGTAGGCTATAATTTCTTCATCTTCTGACATCCTAAGGTTTTCAAATTTGGCTTTGAAATTTTGCATCTTTGCTTACTTGACCTTATCATCTCCTTCATAAATGCTCTGCAACTTCACCCAAACCTCTTTAGCAATTTTCTAACTTATCACTTTCCCAAGTTCAAAATAAAAAAGACAACTCAAGATAGCATTTCTTGCTTGGCCATTATTCTCATAATCCTTGACCTCATCATCACTTGTTGGACCATTATGAGGTATAGTATATCTAGTTTAAACTGACTTCCAGACACCAAACCCTAGAGAGACAAGAAAGGATTCCATCCTGGCTTTCCAGTAAGCATAAGTTGTTCCATCAAATATAGAAGCTTTGAAACCCTTCTTGTGCATCATCCAGATCTACCTCAATCAGTTAAGCTTCTTCCAAGGAACCACAACTCTGATACCAATTGTTAGACACACAGGAAAATTGAGAGAGGGTGAATTAGTTGTACATTAAAAGCTTAAACCATCTTTAACCATCAAACCCTTATTATCATCAACAAAATGTAAATAAATGAAACATAAACACATTTAACACCATATACAAAAGAGCACCATATTTATGTGGAAAACCCTAATCAGGGAAAAACCACTATGAGGATTAGCTCACATATATATATGAATAGAAACACTAAATATAATAGGCTCACTGCCCAAAAGAGAAGAATGGATCACTGTCCAAGGATCACTGCCCAAAGGAATCACTGTCTAGAAGAAAGAAGAATAGAAGAAGACTATTACAAAGAGATTCACTATCTCAGAGCAATAGGAAAAATCCACCACTACAACTCTGCACCATCCACAACCTTTGGTTCACTACCTCCAACAACTTCAAACACACTAAAAATATAGACACCTTTTGCTCACTACATTTGATAGCCTTAGGCATTGAAGCTCACACTCATATCACCACACTTGATCACATTCACATCACTCAACACTCACACATCTTCCACACATCTCCAACAATTAACCTTGCTTATATATCCTCCACAACCTAAAAAACCTTCTCCATGCTAGACCCAATGAAATGTATGCACCTCAAATGTGTAACCACTAAATAGGTCAGCACCAAAAAATTTCATGGTGGAAATAAGTGAAGGTGGAACACAACAAGGGTTAACAAGGGCCCAAATCTACATTGACATGCTTCTCCATGCTTCCACAAAGAGAAAACAAGCTCTACAATTAGCGCTAGCATGCCAGGTCGGCCAAACCTGCACTAACACTAACAAGCGACCACATGCATGCCTTTCTAGGTCCGAAAATACTATGCGGACCACAAAAAACACTCCAAAACATCTAGGAATATTACAGATCATCAAATTATTCAGCACCACTGTCATAACCACCTGAAACTAAGAACACTTAACATCTTATGCAACCAACAACATTGCCATAGGCATACAAATCACTAACCAACATTGTGGAACACTTGAACTCATAAAAGTCTAAGGGAAGGTAGGTACAAACAACATTAGCACATTCCCAAATCCACAAGATAAGAAACCACAATACAAAGAAATGTGAAACAATCTCATTTCTCCTAGACAACCTTCTTCACAAGCAACACATTTTCAAACACAACTTCCATTGTCACATGATCCAAAACCTGAAACTCTATATATAGCACCTATGAACACCTTTGATCATCACATCCAAATCGCACAAGTATATATTTAACCATGAAGAAATGCGGAGCACAACACTAAACACACCTCTGTTAAACTGCACGCTCTATTATTCAAATTTTCTCAAAATAACTTGGAAACTAAGTGAACCAACTCCAGCAACAACACCACAAGAACCTGATCAACATATCTATAGCATCTGAAACACCTTCTCAATACCACAAACACTTATCAGCATGGCCACACTAGAGATTGACATCAAATCACAACACTAATGCCAACATAGTGCAACAATCTCCAATAATCTCCTTGACCATACTGGATGTTGACATCAATGACAACACCACCAAATCTCCAACAAGACTATTTGTAGAATATGAACCATAAAAGGAAAAGGATATATATCTTGTAGTGAAGCTTGATTTAGGTTTTTGAAATCCACACATATCCCTAATTCACCATTCTTCTTTCTAATTGGCAATATGTTGGAAGCCCGTGTAAAAGGATGCATAAATAAAATAATCCTTATATCCAACTTTTTTTTAGTCTCATTGTAAATTACGTTGGTTAAGCATGGGTTATATGGCCTACACTTTTACTTGAGGGTCTTTGTTTCTACCTTTAATGGAATGGTATGAGACAATTCTTCAGGCTAAAAAGCTCTTAAATATGTGTAGGACCAAGAAAACACATACTTGTACCTATTAAACAACTCTTTTTATACATTTATTTTTCCTCAATTGTGCAAGATTTTCCTAGATTTACAAGCTTAGGCTCATCATTAAATCACTTATATATTGATTTTTCATAATCTATAGATAGTTGAATTGGTGATTGCACTTGCTCTTGAACATATCTATCATGTATATCAAATATATTTTCCAAAAATTATAAACCATTTAGAATATTGTTCCCTTTTAGTTGAATTATTTTAAAACATGATTCATCCTTTGTATCATTATCAACTTCCATCAATGTTTCCCTTTATGATAAGGAACTTCCTTCAAAATATAATTAGCCAAAAGTCTCATTTTTTTCATCCAAATATGTGAATTATTAATTTCAATTATTTGTATTATATGGAAATAATAGCCAACAAATCAATTCCACTCTAAATATATCTTGTCTGAAATCAATGAGGAATGAATAAAGAGGTCAATATATTCAACACATCTACTCTTCTATTAAAATATCTTAGGACACACTTAATGTAGAAAGCATCAAAATATTTTATCCCATCCTAAACCAAGTTTGTGTAATCAGGCAATCTATCTTTCTTCACTTGAAACTATTCTTTAACTTGCTTAATGATTAAATCAACATCTCCTTCTACTCCCAATTGTTTGATTCCCATATATTTTTCATTTCACAATCCAAGAGGTAATGCCTCATATTTTGTAGTGTTTTTAGTGTAGTAAAATTATAGTTGGTATGAGAAACAATAAACTTCCTTCTAGAGGTATCAATAATATTCTAACTCTTGATCCATTTGATGGACATCTTCCATCAAATTGTGGAGATTGAATTCCTTTGTATTCTTCTATTGTATCCTCCTCTTGATGTGAGGATTATTTTACATAAATCTTTTCATTGGACATCATCATGTAGGTCCTTGGATTTATTTCTTCATACAAAATATTAGCACTTAGATATTTTGATTTATGTATTATTTCTTGATATTTGAGTGTTGGATCAAGGCATACATGATTTCCTCTAATTAAAATTATGGTGAAGGACAAATCTAATTGAATTACATTTCTCAAGTCTTTCCAAAATCTTCTACTAGGGAATAACCCATAGTTTTCTACAATACCCACCACTAGTATAGACATTGTGATTCTTTCTCAAGATATTGTGCTAAGGGTACTTGAACACCCTTGAGCAGGCTTACCAAAGGAAATGAATTTGATTCCAAATAATAATATTTGTTAATTATTTAGGTACCCATAAAAGCTAATGAATTCATGAATATTAGAGGCATCTCATCTTATGAAGCCCTGAAGTCAAGAATATATTCATTCAACTTGTAGCCTCATATGCATAATGACACATAGATGTGCTTTGGCTTGTCTTCAACTTTTGACACTTTGTTTTTAAGTATTGTTGAAACTTTGGTGAAATATCAAGTAGTATGAGTGGAATTGGCTCCTTTAACATAACCTACTACCTTCTCTAACTATTCTATATTATTTTAGAAGAATTCCAATTTTACAATTTTCAATTTTTTCTTGTTCATGTAGTCCAAAATATCAAAATTAGGTATTTCCCTTAGTGGTTGCATGAATTGTCTTAGGCACCTAGGAGGTAGATGTCCCTATATCTATATTTATATCCTCCTTTCCTTTAGCTTTTTCTAGTCTTTCCCTCTCAATCCTTTCTTTTTCTATATTTTGATTTGAGCATGAGTAAAAATTGCTAACAATTGACTATGGGTATCGACCCATCGTTCTTCAAAAGTAGGATCATTCTAAATAATACCTATGGTAGAGTCACTATTTGGTTCAATTTAGTTGTTAAGGCTCATCAAAAAAAAAAAATTATTCACCTTGGGAAATGCCATTAGGTACATCATTATTTTTATTTCTAAAAATTAAAAATAATCATGATCATTATTCTCATGGAAGGAACAATTATTCACTTTGGAGGTGGTGCTTCTAAGGTAAGACATTTTTGAGCACTAGGTAACTTTGGCCTATAGGTTCAACTTGATGGTCTAAAATTTCTATGAAATACACCTTGGTAAGTCTGAGAGTTTTGTGGAAATTGTCACCTCATGTAACTCACATCATTCACCACTTTTTGTAATAAATGATCCTAAATTTTAGACCATAGGGAAAATAGAATCCTTTTAATTTATCTAATGGTAATCATATAATATTTTAGCTTGATTTCTTGAGTTAGAGATTCATGTAGTTCATCCACCTTGCTTAATTTCAAAAATAAGGTTATCCTTGAAGGTAGGTAATTGATAAAATAACTCAAGAGTGGCTATGTAGAAGCCCTCAAACTTATATTAGTTCTTCCCATGAGATGATTAAAATGTTAGAGTTGAATCTTCAACCCTACAACTCACAAAGATTAGCTACAATCAAACTCTTGTTAAAAAGAAAAAGAAAAAAAGTAATAAAATTGTTATGAAAGACAAAGAGTCAATTGATACAAAAAGAGTATGAATCAATAATGAATGAATAATACAATGATAAATAATTACCCTTAATAAAGGATAAATAAACCCTAGGTGAGGATTAAATTATATCATGACATATTTCCTCATCCTATGAATTGAGATAGAAAAGAACATGACCTAAGTATTCTTAAATAAATAATTAATAAAATACCATTTTACTCCAACACCCCTTAAGTGCAACTTAGGGAGAAGATAAAACCTCTAATGATGAGTGCATAAAAAGAAAAGGATGGGTTCTGATAACTAGGCCTATGAGGTACTCATATACAAATGAAAAATATCTATTATAACTGAAGAAAATGACAAAACCTTATGGGAAAAACTCCCCCACACAAAAGAGAGAAAGAAATGAAAAAGTGAAGGAAGGAGGACTCGAGAATACCTCCCAAGGATAACTTTCATCATTGATGAACATGAAGAGAACCACCGAAGCATGAAGAAGCTACAAATAACTATTTGAAGATGATTGATATAATGTTGAAATTGAAGAACCTCCTTTGGAATCAGGATGATGATCTTAGGACCAAGAAGATAAAAATCTACATGAGTGACCCTAATGACACTAGTTGAATAATCACTAGATGGATAACCAAGGTAACAATCTAATAGTTAAAGATATAGATGGCACATCAATTTTCATGAGTGACCCTAATGACACTACTCGACCTATGTAAGGTATATCGCAAGTAAAAAATACAAGTGTCAATAGTCTAAAGAAAAACAAATCAACTCAGGATAGGTCACCTCCATAAATAGGAATGAAAGAGTGTATATATGGTATGTTCCATTTCATAAAAATGCATGGGAAAAAAATCACTACATCTTCCCAGTATATAGGAACAAAAAATAGATACATAGCTCACTCCAAATGAAAATCAAGGAAGTATTATGGTGTGGTCACAGTAGGAGGGTTCTAGAAGGAACAGTCTGAATCATGCATCGATGAGTCAACACAACAAAAATAACACAATAAACTTATATGAAAATATGATACTTTATTGAATTGAGAATTGAACATACAACATAGGCCTCAAGGGATAATTTCCAAGGATCATGATCCTGTCGCAAGGGCGTTCAACATTACAATTGGAAAAAGGCCTTATTACATGTCCTTGAAGGGTTGAAGCGAAAATATAATGATCCTAAAAAATCTAAATTAGAATTGATCTAAATGAATTCTGGATTATTACAAATGCTTATAAATATGCTTCTCAAGCTCCCCCAGAGGTCCGTGTCAGCCATAAGGTAAACCCGATGAATGATCACATATGAATGTCAACCCCAAAATATAGAAAGATAACTCCGCGCTAAAGGAAGTAACCTACGAATCTCCAAGATAGGTCCCAATGAACCCAAGATTCTTGTAAGGTGTCCTATTAAGCTCCACACGATTTGGAATAGGTCCACTCTAAAAAATTTGGACCAATTCAGCCTTAAATGCTCTGATTGGTAATTACAATGATATTCTGAGAGCTATAACTTCTGATAGACAAATGCAAATGATTTGAAATTTGTATGTGTGATAGATATTGATGTGTAGATGCTATATCCTGCTCTGCGAGCTAAGGAACAATGATGAGGTAAAATTTGAAATGAAATATTGAAACTGCTACTAAATGCAATTTAAGAAAAGAACTATTTTTGGTTGATGAAAGATTTCTTTACAACCAAGGATGCTCCTTCATCAAACACCCATGGTTGGAAGAAAATTGTGTCCTTCACTTTCTAGGTCTAAGAGGAAAACCAAGACGGTCCACCTCAGCTTGAGAAATCCATGATGAATCCTCCATTGGTCTACCTTTCCACTTCACAACTAGATATTGCTTGTTCCTAGTGCTCCTTTTGGTTCTAGTATTCTATATTTTCTCAATCTCCTCTAGTTCTTGATGTGGTAACTGCTACTTCATCACTACTACCACTTGATTGTCCTTCATGAAAATCATATATGTCAGCCACATTAAAAATAGGTGATATTCCCAATGTCTCTGGTAACTCTACTTCATATGCATTTCTAGTATCAAAATTCCTTAGAATTTTACATGATCCAAACTTCCTCATCTTCAGCTTATTGTACGTTCCAACTAGAAATATCTCCCTTAGGTATACCATTACTTCATCTCCAATAGTAAGTTACTTATGTCTCTGGTGCTCATCTTCCTTCTCCTTATACTTAATGTTCATGTATTTAAAATGTTTTCAGACTTGATTATGCAATGTCTCCATAAAATTGAAATCTCTTTTGCTTCTGCACTTCTTTTATCTTCCATACTAATGTCTCTTAACTCTACAACTCCTCTAGGATTTGTTCTATAACAATCTGAAATGGTGTCTTACCTGTACTCTAATTAACTAAATTATTGTACACAAATTCTTCTTGTGGTAAAACTATATCTCAACTTCCTACCTTATCTCCAACCAACATCTTAAAAAGTTACCAAATGACCTGCTTTGGATAAAATGTAACTTTCCCCTCTCTTTGGTCAACCACTCTAATAATGTTGAGAGTGCAAAAAGTTGAGGTTTTACCTTTCATATGATCTCTACCTCGTTACCCTAACTGGATAACTCTCTATCCCAATAAATTCTATCTCTCTCTCTCTCAGGTCTCACTTCCTCCCAAGCTATTGACTACTCTCTCTCACTCCAAATACTTCTCTCAAGTCTCGTTCCCTCCCACCCTACCTAGATAAATCTATCTCACTCCAATCCCCTTTCTCACTCTCCCTCTCTCTCTCCCCCTCTAGTATTTTTGTCTCTCTCACTCCATCTCCCTCTCTTAGCACAAGAAAATGAAGATAGTTGTGCTCAAAATTTCAAGATGTAGCAAGAAAAAAAGTTGAAG
>VDFB02281492.1:491658943-491911656 GCA_007258455.2 Sequoia sempervirens | reverse complement strand
TGAGGGTTTAAGGGTTTATGGTTTATAGTTTAAGGGTAGAGGGTGTAAGGTTGAGAGAGAGAGAGGGTTTAGGGTTTAGGGTTGAGGGTAGAGGGTAGAGGGTTTAAGGGTTGAGAGATAGAGAGAGGGTTGAGGGTTTTAGGGTTTACAGTTTACAGTTTAAGGGTAGAGGGTAGAAAAATCTATTTCACTCCAACCCCTCTCCCATTGTGAGGTCTTTCACCCCAACCTAACTAGATAAATCTATCCCTCTGAAGTCTCTATCGCTCTCAGGTCTCATTCCCTACCACACTACTAGGACTAATCTCTCTCACTCATATCCCCTCTCCCTCTATCTCAAGTCTCACTCCATTTCTATTGATATTGTGAAACCATTTCAAAGCACCAAATGTGTTTTTTACCTTGAAATGGTAAAATAGGGGTTGACCCCATGATTCAGGCCCACATGCTTTTTCTTTTGTCTGGTTCAACACTTAATCCAACAGAGAATTTCCTTTTTTTTGCAGTTGACTCCCTGTTGTACCAATCTATGCTTGATCCATCACCTTTTTGCCACCAATTTGTGTGCTAGACAATGTAGATGAAGACATTTTGAAGTTTCTACATCATTTTACATTATCTCAGGTAATATATTCATTTTGGTAATATTGAAATGTTTATATTTAGTATGTTTGTTTATTTTTGACAATAATCTAAATTCCTTTAATGATTTTATTAATCATAAAAATTGGACATAGAATTCAACATTGAATTAGATGGGAGTTGCATAAAAATGTTTAATTTTTATGACTTTGAAGAAAAAAAATGAAAACCATGACATAATTTAGATGTGTTTATGTTTAAACTTATATAAACGAAATCAACTTAATACAAATTTTCTTATGAATTCTATTTGCATTATTTATAGTAGGACCCATTTCTAGCATGCTTAGATAAACAAATTCAACTTAACACAAGTTCTTTTGTTTTGTTTTGACAATTTATAGACCATTCATTTAATTATTTTATTAATCTTCATTGTTACGCATAGAATTGAACATTAAATTCATTATTACTGATGGTTGTGGGAAAAATTTTATTTTCAACTAATTTGGAAAACCTAAGAGCTTTCATCAATGTTAATGTGCAAGTTTCTATTAATTTTTTTGTGCAAGTCTAAAATGGTGTTAGGCCTGATGCACACAAGATTCACTCTATGAAAGATCAAAAATTTCTGGTACGTAACCGTACAAATCAAGGAAACTTCAAATTTTCTAGAAAATACATAAAAATAGGGGTGTTTCAATTACTTCTCTTCTCAAAATTACATGCTAACCTCTCCTTGAAAACTTTTTTCTAAATACCATTTTACCCTCCTTGACAGCTTTTGTCTAAATTGACAACTTTTTGACATGATTTGCGACTTGTACATTTGTTGCCCAAAATGACTCAAATAACCACAAAATGCAATGTAATCAACAGTATGGATATGTTTGAAAAAATGAATCACAAGTTCTTTTCTTGTGGTATGGAGGTAGACTTATGTATGAAAAATGTTGTATCTTATAGACATGTTTGATAATTCCAAACAACTTGTTGCCTTCTTTTATAAAATGCTTTGGTGTGTTCAATAAAATGCAATGTAATCAGTGTTATCAATATGTTTCATAAAATGCATTACTTACTTTTTCTCTATGTGTGATTGTGAATATGTAGCATTCAATGTCATGCTAAGGAAACAACCAAAGCCTCTAACACCGGAAGAACGTGCAGTACAAAATGCAAGGAGAAGAGAATAAAAAATTGTAGTTCGTGAAGCAAAAGAATTGCAACCCATACAACCAAAAATTCCCGTGCAATCTAAGAGAGATGTACAATTGGAAAAACAAAGGGAACAAATGGAAAAAGTTCATGGAAGGACACAAATGGATCCCCAAGTTGGAGGCACATCATCAACCATAGATGAAGTTCAATGCACATCTCCAGTTTAAGACACACCAACAACAACATGTGGTCTTCCAAGTACATCAGAAATCACATCTATAGTTGAAGACACACCATCAACAACATTGAATTTGGAAAGTACATCAGCAAATTGATGCAGAGGGTCAGGTACTTTGAAAGAAACACAAATATTTCAAGGATTAAAGCTTGCAATCTCAAGCTATCTCCCAGGCACCCTAATGGAGACAAGGCTTAATGATGCACTAATCGCTTGTATGCTCTCTTTATGGACCCAAACCCTTGGAACACCCTTAAGAGACTTAAGCAAACTTGTTTTGAATGATTTCAAAGCCCAACCCTCTGACTTAGACACAAAACCAATTTTTCACCCTAACTAGGCTACTAGCCCAACTAGGCCTCCTGCAGTGATTTTTTTACTTTGCACTCAAACTTTCCAAAGGAACCCCAAATCTAATGACTATTTCAAGTGTGGTTTGTGATGACAAACAACATATCCAAACCTTGATATCACTTGCTTCAGACAAACCCTTCCAAAATCTGTTGTCTCCTCAAAAACTAACCTTCCAATCACTTCCATAACTTTCTCATTGACTCTACACCATTAGGAAAACATATTTAGTTGATCCAAACTCAAAAACATGCCCCTCATTAAGGCAGATCTTCTGCTGCTACACCCTAGCCTCCATCTTCAAGCACTTTTCCCTTTGGCAACTTGGTGTACACCTTGATATTCTTCCTTCCTGCACATTAGTTGGTTAAATATGTATGATACATGTTAGGAATGATCCATTTCACAGGTCACAGCAGCATTCTACCTTGAAATGGATCAATCATCCATGAAAATCACCAAAATTAGTGAAAAATCTGCACTTTTTTTAGGACAGTCAGCAATATAATGCAAAGAACTGATTATAAACGTGTATCAGATCATTCAAGAGGTTAATTGAAAGTAAATACAGGTTCTTGAACCATCCAATTGATTAGAAATTCAAAAGGAATCAATAGATCATCAAAAAGACTCAAGAAAATGCAAGAAAACTATGTTTTTTCACTATTTTCTGTAGCAGTCCGTACAGTCACTTCTCCAAACGCCCAACCTCCGTAAAAATGACCATTTTGGGGTTATAGAACCATCCCCCAACTGATCCAACTGATTGGAATTGATTACAATTCATAATTACCTCTAAAACACCTAAAACTCCTTTTCCCGCCTAAACTAAAATTTAAAAATTTGAAATTACAAACTAGAGATTTATTAAAATCTATCACCTAAAAACCATTGGATATTCACTATCCAAGTTTATTTGACCTATTTAAGCATAATATCATTAATCAAAACCCCTAGAACCTAATTTTCCCTTACATTGCATTTTTAATCCAAATTCCTTATCAGGAACCTTGAAACTTTGAACATTCTCATTACACTCATTCAACCCAAATGCCATTATAGGCTCCAATACATCATAATTGATGCTTTGACATGATTGGAAGGTCCTCTTGACCCTTTCACTCTCCTGGTTCTTGACGTGATCCTTGAAGGCCCTGGGTGCTCCTGCACCACAAATACACCTCTATTTGAAGTCACTCCACAAATGACATCTCAAGTTGGAGGTACAACATTGTTTACATGTCAATCTCAAGGTATGTCATCAATTGCACCTCCGATTGAAGGTACGTGATCTATCCTTGATGTTGTTGACATTCCTAATGTTGACAAAAATTTACATTTGAGAACTCCTCCTAGAGTTTTGCATAGAAAACCTAGATCTTTTATTGATATTGATTCCAATGTTTTGAAATGGATTCCTAATAAGATGTCAAAAGCTACATGTCAAAGAGCTGCACAAAGGATATGGAGTTTTTTTTTGAGAAGCTAAGTGAGGGTGGAAGATGCCAACTATTTGTTGAATGATGAGGCAACTCAAATTTAGGCCCACCATGAAGGCTCTTGGATTGATATTTTTGAATGAATCAAGTGAAAACTCCATTGTAGAGAACTTGATGAGTGCATATGAGAGCGTGGGTTCTACCTCACGCACGAAGGAGTTGTGCCACAAGACGTGTGGTGACAACAACACTATTTAGCAATCAAACAAGGAACAAGGTGAACCTTACAAAGACAAGTAAGTCTTTGAAAGTAAGTAGATCATCTCTAATGAGAGCCAAAGGAAAGTGTGAAATATTGGAGGATCCAAATAGAAATGAGTTATGGGTATTCTCGAGTAGAGTGCCACCAAAAAGATAAAATAATTGCTCAAGGCTTGAGATCTTTAATAGTATATTAATTGAAGGATAACAAAAGAGCCTCTCCTAATCAAAGAGATGTTATAAGAAGGAGAATTAGTAGTAAAATCTATGAGCCACATCCAATGAATTATTTGGATACCACTCAAACCCAATTTTTGTTGATTTTGTACAAAAGTTTCCTAAAATTAAAATATTTCAAAGGTATTTTGAAATGCTAAAGCCTTTTTATGTCAAAATAAATCACACACGCACTACTTGTTGTAGAGTAAATATTGAGTTTTCTAACCATTATGATGTTTATCAACGTATATGTGTAGATATGCATATTAACAATGTTTTGCAGGAATGTAATATAAGGCCTTCACCCAAATCCTCAAGGGAATTCTTATCTTCCATTTTATGTGAAAGAGAGGATGGTGAAATTTTTACAAGTCATGTTTGGATGGCACATGTGATCATTGTGGTGGCATGCAACATTTTCCAATTTTCCAACACATGGCTAGTACACACACAATTGGAGACAAAATTGTCGAATTTGGAAAATACAAGACAGTGGCCTACAGTCTAAAAGATGGGAAAGAAGAAAAGAAGTGTGAATTGGTTGGTGATAAGATTCCAATATATCAGTTTATGGGAATTTTATGTGATCAAGTGGTCTATGAGTATGCAAGGAATACACATAGAGCTCGATGGTTGGACTCATAGTTCAAGTTATGCAAAGAAATGTTTCCACTTCATAGCATCGTTTCAGTTGCCGACTTCACAGAGAACTGCACACTACAACCATAGAACGAGGTGCAATCACAATACTACAACTCCACATAGGTTGCTATGTTTGTGCATATAGCATTCATTCATGCAAATGATAGTATAGAGGATACCATGAAAGTATTGAGGAAGTATCACTTTTACATCAATGATGATTGCACACATTATATTGAGTTTGTGTAAGGTTGCTTTCAGATGTTCTATACTATTTGACTAGCAAGGGCATATCATTCAGTAAACATATCATATGGTCAGATAACTGTACATCACAATTCAAGAACACCAAAATGTTTTACTGGTTAAGTAGGATGCATAGGATTAGTGGTGTTCAACATATGTGGAACTTCTCAGAGGCTGAGCATGGAAAGGGGGAGCATGATGGAGCAGGTGCATGTATCAAAAGAGCCCTTGCATGAGAAGAGTTAAAGTACAAAGACAGTGTAAAGTTGACAGATGCAAGATCAATTGTCGAGTGGTGCAATCATGCAATGGGCCTAGGTAGTCAAGGTAATTCTTTAGTTCATAGATTTTTTCATTTAGTAGATGATACTAACATTGCAAAATATGAGGATTGTTGTACACTAATAGGATTGAGCGAGCTACACTCTTTTAGAAGCTTCAATGCAGGTACATGGACTATCCATACACGGAAGATGGCATGCTTTTTTTCTGCATCTACACTTCAAGCATGAAATGATTGTGAGTCAACAGAGTGGGTTGACAAATGGTCTGTAAGAGGTCTAACCCCACTTGACACTTATTAGCTCCTGATGACTCTACAAATCATAGAGATGCAATCATGCGTTGAATTTGACCATGTATCGGATCTTGTAGAACTAGGTAATATATCTTACTTACAGGTTTTATTTTGATGTTCACTAAATACATCTAACAAGATGAATATCAATGTAGGGCACATTTATGCAGTCATTGTAGATGAAAACAGTGAAGAGGGTACAAATTATTACTTGTGTCATTGTATTGAGGAAAAAAAGAAACTGGAGGCCCCAGTTATAGATGGAGAAAACATAGAATATCATACAAGTTCAATGGTTGTCAACTTAAGAAAATAACAACATCAGTTGCTAGTGCAAGTGTTCAGTGGTATGAGAAACATCAGTTGCTGGTGTTATTTCTGGTTCTCAATCTTCTCTTTCTTTTCCATTTCGTAGATTTCTCAGATTCTTATATGCTCCATGTTTTATGTTGAGGGTGTTAGTGATGTAGAAAGGTATTTTAAGACCACTTGTCATCTTTTGTCATGTTTTTTAGTCGCTTGGTAATAAGTTGTTAAAAGTTGTCATTTTGCAAAAAAAGATGCAAAAAGGTTCTATGCAATGTTGCATTCTTGATGTAAAGGGAAGTTGAAGTCATGTGACCAAACTAATTGTTCCAATGCATCCGAGTGGGTACGTTTATGCTAGGAATGGTCCTCTTTCACACTCAAACATGTCTAATTGCTCTGAGCTACGTTCAACCGGCTGAATCCCTTGAGAGTTTGAAGTGCAAAATAGCTACAAACTTTAGCATGACGTTACTCAAACACTGTGATGCTTAGAAACTTCTCATTTGAGCCTATGGGATTGTGTTGGAACCCTCTACAATAACATCTCTCATTTTTTGCTATCTCAAAGGCATTTTCCTATGGTGGCGAGATTTCGCTTGGCGAAAATGTTGTCAAATGCAAGTAGTGCAAAGTTGCAAAGTGGTACAACTTTCATTCTGCAACTTGTGTGACCAAAATAACTATTCCAACACATCTAAGTGGGTAAATTTACACTAGGCATGGTCTTCTTTCATAGCCAAATGCACCGAATCGCTCTGAGCTACATTCAACTAGCTAAATCCCTTAAGAGTCTGAAGTGCAAAATGGCTGCAAACTTTAGCATGACGTTACTTGGACATCGTGATTCTTAAAAAAAATTCATCTAATCCTATGGGATCATGTTGAGTCCCTCTGCAATAACATCTCTCATTTTTCGCTATCTCGGAGGCATTTTCCTGTGGTGGTGAGATTTCGCTTGGGGAAAAAGATGTCAAATGCAAGTAGTGCAAAGTTGCAAAGTGGTGCAAATTTTATTCTGCAACTTGTGTGACCAAACTAACTATTTAAATGCATCCAAATGGTATGTTTATGATAGGAATGGTCCTCTTTCACTCCCAAACGCGCCGAATTGCTTTGAGCTATGTTCAACTGGTTGAATCCCTTAAGAGTCTGAAGTGAAAAATGGCTGCAAGGTTCAACATGACATTACTCGGACATCATGATGCTTAGAAACTCCTCGTCTGAGCCTATGGGATCATGGTGAGCCCCTATACAATAACCTCTCTTGGTTTTCGCTATCTCAGAGGCATTTTCCTGTGGTGGTGATATTTTGCTTGGAGAAAAAGTTGTCAAATACAAGTAGTGCAAAGTTGCAAAGTGGTGCAATTTTTGTTCTACAACTCGTGTGACCAAAATAACTGTTCTAATACATCCGAGTGGGTACTTTTACGCTAGGTATGGCCCTCTTTCTCACCCAAACATGCCGAATCGCTCTGAGCTACATTCAACCGACTGAATCCTTTGAGAGTCTGAAGTGCAAAATGGTTGCAAACATCAGTATGACATTACTCAAACACTGTGATGCTTAAAAAATCATCGTCTAAGCCTATGGGATTGTGTTGAGCCCCTCTAAAATAACCTCTCTCAATTTTCACTATCTTTGAGGCATTTTCCTGTGGTGGTGAGATTTCACTTTGGGAAAAAATTGTCAAATGCAAGTAGTGCAAAGTTGCAAAGTGGTGCAATTTTTGTTTTGCAACTCATGCAACCAAATTAACTATTCCAATGCATCTAAGTGGGAATGTTTACATTAGGCATAGTCCTCTTTTGCATGCGAAGGCGACGAATCACTCTGAGCTATGTTCAACTGGCTGAATCCTTTAAGAGTTTGAAGTGCAAAATGGCTGCAAAATTCAGCATGACATTACTTGAACACCGTGATGCATAGAAACTCCTCATTTAAGTCTATGGTATCATGTTGATCCCCTCTACAATAACCTCTCTTAATTTTTTCTATCTTGGAGGCGTTTTCCTATGGTGGTGAGATTTCTCTTGAGGAAAAAGTTGTCAAATGCAAGTAGTGCAAAGTTGCAAAGTGGTGCAACTTTCATTTTGCAACTCGTATGACCAAACTAACTATTCCAATGCATCTGAGTGGGTACGTTTATGATAGGAATGGTCCTCTTTCATACCCAAATGTGTCGAATCACTCTGAGCTACGTTCAACCGACTGAATCCCTTAAGAGTCTGAAGTGCAAAATGGATGCAAACTTCAGCATGACTTTACTCAGAAATTGTGACTCTTAGACACTTCTTTTCTAAGCCTATGGGATCATGTTGTGCCGCTTTACAATAACCTCTCTTATTTTTCGCTATCTCAGAGGTGTTTTTCTGTGGTGGCAATATTTTGCTTGGGGAAAAGTTGTCAAATGCAAGTAGTGCAAAGTTGCAAAGTGGTGCAACTTTCGCTCTGCAACTTGTGTGGCCAGACTAACTATTCCAACGTGTCCGATTGGCTACGTTTATGCTAGGAATGGTCCTCTTTCGCACCCAAACGTGTCGAATCACTTTGAGCTACGTTCAACTGACTGAATCCCTTAAGAGTCCAGAGTGCAAAATGGCTGCAAACTTCAACATGTCGTTACTTAGACACTGTGACACTTAGAAAATTCTCGTCTGAGTGTATGAGATTGTTTTGTTCCCCTCTACAATAACCTCTCTCAGTTTTCGCTATCTTGGAGGTATTTTCTTGTGGTGGCGAGATTTCACTTGGGGAAAAAGTTGTCAAATGCAAGTAGTGCAAAGTTGCAAAGTGGTCTCATGGTGATGGAATGGCATGAAAATCCATAGAAATTTGCATTTCATGGAATTCCATCACCATGAGACCACATTTCTTTCAAGCATTTTTTTCAAGCAGTTCATTGCCTTGTTTATAGTATTGCTTGCTATTATGCTTTTGATAGATTTTTTCCAAGCATCCATAGCTTGTTTGAAAGAACTTGTTTTATGCTTTTAGCCATAGCAATAAGGTAGTTAACTATTTGAAAAAATACTTTGGTAGACATGTATGAAAAATGTGGTAACATAGACAAGGTAGTGAACTATTTGATAAAATACGTCAAAGAAATTTGGCCTCATAGAATGCCATGATAAGAAAATGCAATTGGTAGCTGCTCCTACTTATTAGTTATGCAATGTGAAGTAATTGCATAACTTCTTAGGTTGACTTTGTAAAAACTATATTGTAATTGAAATTTTGTCATCTATCAACATCTAGTTATTAGTTATGCAGTGTGAAGTAATGCTTTGACTTTGAAAGATGTGCAATAAAATGTAATCAATGATATGAATATAAGCTACAAAAAATTATTTTTTACAATTCATTAGTTAAAATATTTATTTTATTTTCTCTCTATAACTCTATATGCTATGGAAATACCTTTCAATTTCAAAATAAATATTTTTTATCTCTTGTTCTACAATTTTTTACATTTTTTTTAAATATGATTTTTTCTCGACTTTTTAAAAAACTCTTATACTTTTGGTTTGTCAAATTTTTCCCCAAAAGATTTTTGCTGGTATGCATTGGAAGCATGAAGCATACATGTGAATACACACAATAAACATGAAGTATACATGTGAATAAGTGAAGCATACATGCGAATAAGTGAGGCAAAAATAATTGAAGCATTCCAAAGGATACAAACCACCAGGAATGGAGCTTATTTACACAATACTCTTTAGATGGAGCTTATTGAGCAATTGATAGTAATTAATTAAGCATTACATGTAAACAAAATCCATGCCTACAACATTCAAGCATACGATTTACACAATACACATGATAACATCATTCAAGAATGGTAGTAGCAAAATAATATTTTTTTAATCAAAAAGTCGTAAGGCTATACAATGATATATATTGATAAAAGTATATGCAATATATCAAAAAATCCATACAGGATTAGTACAAAGGAGCCATATTATGGACATAAAATTTCATGTATATATCAATAGTACAAAACATATGTTCCAAAATTCCACATAGGAATACAACAAATGACCCTAATACAATCATTTCCCTCTAGGGGAAGGAAATGGATCCCGTGCTGCCTTCGAAATTTGGCTGGATGGAGTGAGCCTTCAAAATTTGGCTGGATGGAGTGACTATTGGTTCTTTGGTCTTTCGAACACGCTCGCTAGTCCTCCTCTCTTCACTCCGGACCTTCAATTGTTACAATACAATGTAAAGATGTTAATACACAAAAATTGAATTATGGAATGACATATAACAAAATATAATCACTTACCGCATATAGATAGTCATCATTCACATTTACATCATTACCATGTCCACGATCTGGAGTGACAACCGCCTGTAGCAACCATCAAGATAGAAATTAAGCTACACAAAAGTATCGTGAAAATTTTCTATAATAGACCATAAAAAGAGAAAATATAATGTCAAATTGACTAATCTGTTGCATACCTCTCTCAATGGATCAAAATTGGCTATTGTTGCAGCAACTCTGTGGTCCATCGTGCCACCAACATCACTAGGGTTGTCTGATGTCAACATCTGCAAATGGTAAATGAAAGAGTAAATGGTAGGGTGAACTATTAAATGTTAATGGGATGGGATTAGGAAGGAATAAAGGAACAAAAAGTGAATTAGGAGAAGATAATGTGACACGATCAAGGAACACAAATTCAATGTTTGTGTTTCTCATCAATTTTTTAGATTTGTATACAAAAAAATATGAAAACTAGCTAACATTGTTTTACAACACCATTATTGAATAAAGGCTACTTGAGTGTAAGTTGTTTGAGGAAATGAATTGCGTGGTGTGGAGGTCGAAGGTCCACCAGGAAATTGTTTGAAATCCAAAGCATGTTATGAGACAAACATTCAAATATAACATTCAACTGTTCAAATGCAATAATAATATCTTTAATACTAGTTGCATATCTGTGGACTCAACATTAAGAAAAAATAAGGGTCAGTAGGAATGGGTCACATCTCATGAACACTCCAACCCTAAAATTTCATCATATCAAAATTCTACTAAATTACTTATTCTTAAATTTTAAAATATAATTTAATAAACAACATTAAATGAACTTGCTAAATTTTACCTAAGTGTTAATGCCAAATGTATCATTCAAAAAATCATCTGTGAAAGCCATCGCCTCTACAACTGATGTAGGCTGTGTAGTTGCATCCCGAGCACTCTGATAATCATACATGCAAATTGCACCACAAGCGCCACAATGGTGGAGTGGAGCTCGGGGCCTACACATCTCCACACTGGGCTCTACTAGAGGCCTCACACACTGTAAAATGGTCTGGATGAGTGATCCAATCGACTCCAGCATGTCCACCTCTACACTATTCTTAACAATGGAAGGAATGATGAAATGCTCCACCATGGGTTTGGCCAATGGTCTCAGTGCCAATTGTGGATTATGTTGTGCAACAGGTCTATCATGTGTGGAGCCCCCACCTCTACCCTGAAAGTCTAAGATGTCAAAATAATTTGGCATCTTATTGAGAATAAACTCACAATATAGTTTCCTCAAAAATTATTGTGGTACCTCATGGTTATTTCATGGAGGTTGGTCAAATACCATCCTCCACCGCTCCCAAAATTTATTTTTAATTAACTCATGGTGACACCAATGGATGGGGAACCTCTTGCATGTATGAGACAAAGGTTTGTTGGTTTTTGGGTTTGTAAATAGGGCACACATGTCGGATTTGCTAATTTTTTGTTTTTTAACATCTGCATATGACAAACCACTAGCATAATATTGTCTCATCTCATGCCTCTTATTTGACCAAAAATTTATTTTCTCTCTCATTTCTCCTACATGAGATACAATTGACTTCAATGACTCATCAATCCCTCTCCTATAAGGGTGTGTTTCGCCATGCTTGGTTAATCTTCCAATTAATTGTTCAACGTCTCTTTTATTGTTTTTAATTTGATTTAGAATATTTTCTTGTGTTCCTTGAGGATTCCTATGAATTGATGGAGGGGTTTCAGGTTGTTCTTCTATAGGAGGCTCTTCCTGAGGGGGTAACTATGAATTATCAATGTTTAGAGGTGGAGATTCACTCCCTAAGAATTAGAACAAAATTTTATTATAAAAACCTATTTCAATCTGCATTCTGAATCAAATTTGAAATAAATAGAATAAAAATACATACCTCTTTGCAATCTTCGATGTCTCTGACGTGTTGGAAAAATCCTCATGAAAAATAGCAAGCTAATGATGCAAATAATGAATGATATTTGGCAAGCATGAGTTATAGGCCTCAAATCCTCCAAACCAAGCCGCGGGTTGAAGTGAAATGAGGGTTTCAAATGTGTTTTTTCCTTTTATTCAACTTTTGCATTTAATGCACGCCAAATTTGGCATGTGCCAAATGGCCAATTTTGACCCTTTTTTACAAATTTTTCCAATTTGGCACCTAAATTGTGTCACAGATTGGTGCACTTACCCAACTACCATTATTGAATCATGTCCTCTTTGTGTCCTCAACAATCCCAAAATTAAATTCGTGCTTATATCTTCTTAAGGTCTCTTCGGCATTGCCAAAGGTTTATGCGATCCAACTCCCTTTTGCAACTTGACAAATTTTGCAACTTTGAACGTACTTCCTTACATCCTTATATATCTATGGCCAAAAATATTGTTCACTTACTAAAGCTACTATCTTATCCAATCCAAAATATCCTTCTAAACCTCCACTATTCTTTTCCTTGATCAAATTCTCACTCATTGAACTCCTTAGTATACACAACTGATTTCCTTTGAATAACATACCTTCTTGAATGAAATAGTCCAACCATTTTCTCCAATCTGTCACTATTGGTTTCTTACATGCTCCCCAAGATTCACCAAAATCTGTATCATCCTTATACATATGCTTCAATTCTTCAAATCCCAATAATTCTACCCTCATGTATGTCAAAAAATTTCTTCATCTACTTAACACATCTGCAACTTTGTTTGACTTGCCACTCCTATGTGTCAACTTGAAATACCTTGTCAAAATCTGGTAATGGTAACATCGGTTATTCTATCACCTTCTGCTTCAAAATATCAAAACTTCTTTGGGCTCCAGATGTCCACTTAAAGTCTTTCTTATCTCTTCTCATTGTCTCTATCATGGGGTTCCAAATGTCGTTTAAAATTATGATAAACTTCTGGTAGAAACTAGCAAATCCATGGAATGATCTTACTTCTCCAATGTTTATTGGTGTAGGCCAATATAAGATTGCTTTCACTTTCTTAGGGACCATCTTCAATCCTTCAACAAAAATAACAAATCCCAAATATACCAACCCTATCTTCATGAAATTACACTTCTTGAAATTAATCATCAACTTCTCTTCTCTCAACCTTTTCAATACTTTTCGGATGTGCCACAAATGTTCTTTTGTAGTCTAATTGAAAATCATAATATCATCCAAGTAAACAATGACAAACTTACCCAATAATTTCTTCAATACCTCATTCATCAATCTCATGAAAGTGCTCAATGCATTGGTCAATCCAAAAGGAATCACTAACCACTCATACAATCCCTCATTAGTCTTAAATGCAGTCTTCCAATGATCTCTTTATCGAATCTTGATTTGATGATATCGACCCTTAATGAGATCAGTCTTTGTGAAATACTTTACTCCACTCAAATAGTCCATAGTATTGTCCATCCTCAGCAATGGGAATCTATACTTGATAGTGATCCTATTGATTTCTCTTGATTTGGTACATATCCTCCACTCTCCATATTTCTTTGGTGCAAGTACAATAGGTACTGCACATGGGATCAAAATTTCTCTAATCAACCCTTTCCTCAACAACTCTTGTATCTTTCGGTCCAACTCTACATTCTCTGCCAGTGTCATTCTATGTGTTGCCTTGTTTGGAAAACTTTCTCCCAGTATAAGATGCATATGATGACTGATACTCTGGATTGGTGGAAATCCCTTTGGTACATTCTCTAACATGATGTATTCATACTTTTCCAACAATTCTACAACTTATGTTTGTGGTGGATCTTCACCTTTGGTTATCACTAGACTACCACCTTTCTTTAGAATCAATGCAAAACACATGTTCTCATGTCTCAAACCATCAATAAATTTCCTTCCATCTACCAAACATAGTCTGGTAGTGCCACAAAATTCAGTATTATCCTCTTCCTCCAAAGGTATCAACTTGACTCTCTTTCCTTTTGATGTCATAGTATATGTATTTCTTCTTCTGTCATGAATAGATTTCTTATCATATTGCCATGGCCTTCCTAATAGTAAATGGCATGCATCCATAGGAAAAATATCACACACGAATTCATCCCTATATGATCCAATATGAAATTTCACCAACATTACTCATTCACCAATATCTTATAATCATCTTGAATCCATGCTATCTTATAAGGGTTCGAATGTTTCAATCTTTCAAAATTCAACTTGGTTAACATCACCTCTTAAAATAGGTTATTAGTACTACCACTATCAATGAAAAATTTACATACCATTCCTCTGGACTTACATAAGGTTTTGAATAGACTTTTCCTCTATGGTGGTTCCTCAGACACTTCTTCATGCATCAAATCTCTCCTCATTACCAATGATTCACCTTTCTCAGGTCTTCTAGTTGAATTAGGGGATCCAACATGTTCTTCCTCCACATAATTTTTTTGTCTGATATGCTCAAGTTTCTTTCTGGTACTTGATGACACTCAAATGCTTTATGTCCACCTCCACACTTGATTCAGGTTCCTCTAAATTCTCTTCTCTCAGATCTTCCTTCATCTCTCTATAATCCATCATTGTGGTAAGTGTTATCACCTAAAATTTCACCCTGTTGAACCTAATGTTCAACACCTCAGTGTAACATGGGAAGACCTCTAAAGATGTGGGTTTCTTGTAGACAGAGGTCAACCTATGGAGAAGGTCGGCTTCCTTTGGTGTCACCTAAACTATTGATCTTGTAAGGAAAAGGGAGAAGGAATGCATAAAAATAAACTTAAACTAAATCCTATGGTGATAAACCTAAATGACAAGAGCAATGAGACACTCAGGTTACACTTGAATACTGATGATGGATATGGGACTGTACAACTAGATTTTGTAGATTATGCATACAAACAGGTTTGACATGCACACACTTTCAAGAAGGAAAAGAATATTTTCACAAATTAAAAGCTCATGTGTAATTGAATAAACACAGTTCGTAACCTACATAATGCTACTTTTGCAAAGAAAAGCATGCTAACATGAAACAAAGATATAAGGAAAAAGAAAGATTTCACAAAATAGCTTGATGAATCACCTGAAAATGCACAATATTTTGCAAGAACCAGAAGGAAAATTGAACCATCAATAGTAACCAAGGTAAAATTTATATATCATGCTCCAAAATGAGTTACAGAAGTTTGCTAATCTGAGAAAGGACTATAAAAGTCACAGACTTTTGAAAAAGCATAAGGAGAACTCCTTATAAGAAGGCAAAAATGCCATATATACACAAAAGTGTCGACATGCCTGGGCTTACAAAAAATATTAACGTTTATAAATATTTGCCCTTAGATCTTTTTATGAAGTTAATGATGCATTCCCGCTATCTATGTCGGTGAAGAGTCACTCCAGGAATGACCTTCGTGTTCACTTTTGAACTTCCCTGAAGAGCTGTCTCAAATGCTCCTGAGCTCAGAGAAAATCCACGTTGCTTTCACTCTATTGATCTTCCTCTCACCAGTCAAACTGCCACGATGTTTGAAATGGCTCACTTGTAGCTTCCTGTAGCTTCCTCCGATTGGTTGAATAGATGTTACATGGGATCGCTAGACGGTCAAAGGTCGCTCAGATTAAATCGCATGTCGGTGAGACACCTACCGTGTCTCCCCGATGTGATTATACTCTACAGCAGCATCGACAAGCATACACCCATTGGTGAGAGTTTACATCGAGTTGCAAAAGTCATATCGACATCCCTGAAACCATCGGCAAGACTTTCACCTTCGGAAAGAGGTCATAGCGAGCACTAAGAGTCATGTCGATACCCCTTTTCGATTGGTAAGTCCATTGCTATCGACAAGACTCTCCATTATCGGCAAGAGCTTTCATCGAGCCCTTCATCCTTTAGCAAGACACCATCGGGTCGGGCAAACACTATGCCGAAGGCAAGATCCTTTGGCGAGCTCATTTCATCTTGGCAAGACTCCCCGACCTTCGGCGAGACATTACGCCGATATCAATCCCTCTCGGCGAGACCTTTCACTATCAGTGAGACCTCATGCCGAATGTAAAACTTTATCTCCGATGATGGCCTGTGAACAACTATTGGCATGACTCCCATCGGTCGGGAAGACTTCACAGCGGATGGCAAGAGTCTTACCAATGTCCCTTTCTATTTTGGAAAGACTATTAGCGGTCGGCAAGACCTTACACCGAGTGCCAAACATTACACCAAGACCTTTTGTTTCGATGAGACCACCCTTGGTCGGGGAAACATCATAGCGAAGGCACAAGCTTTCGTCGAGACCTCCCATTCATCGGCAGGACCTTATGCCGAAGGAAAAATGCTTCGGCAAAACTCCAATGGTGCAGTCGGTCAGCGAGACTTCAGCATGTCGGGGAGATATATGAAAACCCACAACGATTAAAACGTCTGGCTGACCGGGACATTTAAAAACTGAATAGAACCCCTGCTAGTTGGCAAGACATCTGGAAGGTCTTGCCGACTTTCTCCTTAGAGGAATTTTATGCCCAACTTGACTAAGGCAGGCTTTCCAACTGAGCTCCTTGATAAATCATCAGATGGAGACCTTCCCAATGAAATACGAAAACCTGCACGTTGGGCTCAACCCTTATGGGAGCCACATTTAATCCATGTGCCGAATTTAAAACATAATTTCCCTTGATTGAGACCGTAGATGAAAATTGGGTAATAGTAAGAATTATGACCTCCTCTATCACTACGGTAGAAATTTCCGTCTTCTCTTCTTCTACGGTATGAATTAGCATACTTCTCTTTACTCCAGTTGGGTTTTACATCTTTGTTCTACTCCGCATAAGGTCTTCTTTCTCTAGACTGGGGTCCACTCTTTTGGAATCTTCCTCTTATGCTTATTTTCCTTTGTTCAAATTTCTTGTTCAACTTCTCTTCCACTTTCAATGCGAACTAGTAGGCTTGGACTCAACTGATGTCATATTTACCATGCTCATTTCTTCTTTAATGTTTGTTCTTAGTCTATTGATGTATCTGACAACCTTTTCTTTGCTTACTTCACTATGACCAATTCTAATTTATCATCTTGTATAATTCTTCAATATACTCCTTCATAGATCTTTCCTTTTGCCTCATGTTTTACAATCTTTTTAACAATTCAAGTTCATAATCTAATGGTATGAATTGATTCTTCATTTTTTTCACCATCCTATCCCATTTGATGATTCTTTCTTTACCTCCCCTATTTCAGTCTAATTGAAATTATTTCCACCATAATGCAGCATGACCTTTTAACTTTGTTTTCATAAATCTAACTCTTTTTGGATCTTCAATTTCTTCATATTCAAATTATTCCTCCATTTAATTGATCTAATCAATCAATTCTTCAGTATTCAAATTTCTCGTGCAATTTTGAATTTTGACTCTAGGTATTTTCCCAATCTTTGAGATCACTTTCAACATCTTTAATTGATCTAATTTGTCTTATTTTTCACCTATGGTTTCTATAATTTGATTCACAACATGATCTTCTTCATCATCACTTTCATCATTCTTCCTAGGGTTTAGGCCTCACGTTCAATCTTCTTCAACAGAATCTAATCGAAATACATCTCACACATAATTTCTAACATCTCACCCATTCTACCAATAAAATTCACCTTAGAAAGCACTCTCCTTGGTGGCATATCTCCCCTCGAATCAATGCAATTGCCTCAATTTGGCGATCTAGCTACAAGGGTTTCAATTGCCTCACAATAGGTGATTTGTTGAAAAAAATGAAGTCTACCTCAATTCGACGATTTCTTCACCTCAAGGAATGCCTTCAAGAATAGAAAAATCACTCTGATACCACTTGGTGCAGTCATGGTAGGAGGGTTCCAAAAGGAATAGTCTAAACTTTGTAACAATGAGTCAACACAACTAAAATAACACAATAAATTGATATGCAAATATGATACTTTATTGAATTGATAATTGTACATGCAACATAGGCATCAAGGGCGAATATCCAGGGCTCATGATCTTGCCTCAAGGGCATTCAACATTACAATTGGCCAAAGGCCTTATTGTATACCCTCAAAGGTTTGAAGTAAAAATATAATGATCCTAAAACATCTAACTTAGAACTGATTTGAATGAATCCCAAATGATTACAAATGCTTCTTGAACTCCCCTAAAGGTCAACGTCAGCCACAAGGGTTCAAAAACCTGATGAATGATCACATCTGAATGTCAGCCTCAAAATATAGAAAGATAGCTCCACATGAAAGGAAGTAACTTGTGAATCTCCAAGATAGGTCCAAATGAACTCAAGATGCTTGTAAGGTGTCCCATTAAGCTCTGCATGATTTAGAATAGGCACACACTAAGAAATATGGACTAGGTCATCCCCAGATGCTCTGATTGGTAATAACAATGATACTCTGAGAGCGATAACTTCCAATAGACAAATGCAAATGATGTGAAATATGGATATGTGATAGATGTCCATGTGTAGATGCTATATCCTGATTCACAACCTAAGAAAAAACAATGCAATAAAATTTGGAATGAAATAATGAAACTGCTACTGAATGCAATGTAAGAAAAGAACTATTTTTGGTTGACACAGGATTGCTTTACAAGTAGGGATGTTCCTGCATCACATTAGCACCAATAGTATGATACCCCTATAATGTTAACAAGTGAGAGGTATGGCATGCCCATTGAAATTGTGTCAATGTAATGCATGAAGGAGAACAAACAACATCAAAACATGTACATCATAGTACCTTCAACTGAAAAAATGGTGTGCAAAATAAGACACCCATATATGAAGGTAAACAAGTTTGTGATTGAAAAGAAAAATGCACACACAAAAAACCCCCATAGAACATTATAAATAAATGCAAGTATGAAAATGGCACAAAATGACGTGCAAGGTCACCAAAATACATGTACAATGGGTGACACTTTATCTTAGTGCATTTACAAATGAAGATATGCATTCAACATGTGCTTACAATTCCCAAAAAGTACCACACGCTAAAATACATATAGATCAGTTGAAATGAAATAATATCACAAACAAAAAAAATTAGGTGTCAAAATATCTAATTAATCAACTAGAATGTGAAATAACTATTGGCAGTGGCATTGTTTTTCCATTTATTTCAAAGGTGTTGTATTTAAAGTTGATGCATGATGTTGGTTGGTCTTCATAAGGTTGGTATTCATGATGTTGGTATTCACAAGGTTGGGATTCATCATTCACATCAAAACATCAAAGCATTAAAGGTATTTGGCAGAACATGTTAAAGGTTAGTAAGGGTTCTTGTTCATCATGAAACACATAAAGACTGGGTATGCTTCAAATGCTTCATTTATTTATAAAAAAGGATACTAATTGATCATATCATGGTGCTTATTCCAAAAGGTACTTACTCTTTGTTACACCCCAATTGTGTAATTAATATTTACTATTACTATGTAGGGTAAAATGTGAATGTAATGTGAATTTTGGAGATGAATAAATTATGCTCATACCTTATTATCAATATGAATGTTATCTCATTTGATGATTGTCTCATTTGATGTTAGCTCAGTTGATGTTATTCATGGTGAAATACTGCATATATGTGGATGAATGGCTATTGAATTATTATTATTATAACTTTGGAGATGTTTATGTATACTACATATTATTATGAACAATTGGCTGTCATGTGCATGTGTTAGTGGATACAGGTATGTGTTCCATCCCTCCAAGCGGAGGGGAAGTATCACTCGAGAGAAGATCTTGGTCGGGCAATCGATAAAAGTAAACTATCTGAGCATATACACATACCACATTAGAATGATTGAGTTGATTCATTTTGTGGGTAATAGGTAAGACATCCTTAGCCAATATGTTTGCATTTGAGAGTCTTGTTTTCTACTACATGCATTATTGGGTGATTATCTATTTAATCTTTGGTGATCTTCCTTGTACTATTATGATTATATTGACAAGTGGGACGTATGTGGAAGTATGTGTATATATATGCACATGCATGTCAATGGGATCTAATGACATGTATATGCATATGTATAAGTATATACACGTATCTATATGTATATGTATATCGATACATGCATACGTTGGCGAATGGACATGCTCATACAGACACATCAATATAGATATACTTACACATATGTGTACACATAGAGGCATATACATTTATACATATATATATATACACACACACACATACATTCATTATAATTTGTTTATTATATACTCTCTTTCCTATACTCAAATATATATATATATCAAATGTATGCTTACATTATTGAATTTCAATATATATATATAAATACATACATATATGTAAATATATAATAATGATTATATATATACATACATACATACATTATATATATACAATATAGTATTTAAGAATATATATATGTATATAATATATATTATATATAATATTATATATTTAACATAATATAAATGATATTAGAATTCGACTATCTCTTATTCTATTGAAGCTGATTTACAAAGGCTATAATAGTCAATAGAGACTATGATAAAGGAGGTCGATAATAGTCATCAATGACTATGAGTTTGAAAGTCGATTTGGAAATGCTTACGACTGTGTAGTGAAGCTGAGTTCCACTCACCATGTCACATATGTGGAAACATATAAATGCATTTTTAACTACTATCTATCATTGATGCAAGCTCAGACTTGGTTGATGTTGTGATAAAGAGAAACTTTGACTTTTTCTAAATGCCTTTAATTGTTTAATTGACTCATTCCTTAAATTCAATTGATATGTACATATTTAATGTTGACTATTTCTCTCCATAAGAAACCGTACCAACCTGATAAGAGAATAGAGGCTTTGGTGCCACCTCTTGAGACATTTTATATTGATGTCTTTGCTAGAGTATAATTTGAATTCTCCATGTGCTTTTTGAATAAGTCTTTGGATTGCTAGATCAAGGAACACTAGTAGAATTTGGAAAATAAATGACTACATGACTAAAAATTTTAGTCACGTGACTAAAACTTTTAGTCACGTGACTAAAACTTTTAGTCACATGACTAACACTAGTAGTATTTGGAAAATAAATGACTAATTTGGTCATTTATAAGTGACTAATTTGGTCATTAGGTAAAATCACAACTAAATGACTAAATAAATGACTAATATCAAACAAATAAAAATGACTAAATAAATGAAGTTAAATAAATGACTAATATCAGACAAATAAAAATGACTAAATAAATAACTAAATAAATTTCCTCATTAAAATCTTGGCCATAATTTTAATTTTAATAAACATACTCTAAAACCTTTGTCAAGACCTTATTTTCAATCGTAGCCCTCCATAATTAATAATAAAATATTACAAATAAAATTACTAATAAATATTTTTTGTGGAATAAATATTTTGTTTTGTGGTGTCATCATATGAACACCAAATTTTCTTCTAAATTGATGAAAAACCATCAAATTATAAAAATTAATGAAGACCATAAGAGAACCTAAAAAACTAAAACCCATAAACCTTGAAAAACAAAAAAATAAGCAAAAGGAAGAGAAAAAAAAAAGATAAGAATAAGTAACCAAATAATCTAAGAGGAAAAAGGACCAATTTTTTTTTATAAGCATAATTTTCATTTTAATAAACATACTCTAAAACCTTCGTGAAGACCTTATTTACAATCGTAGCTTGCCAAAATGGAGCAGTGAGTCAAAACCTTATTTTCAAGGTAGCCTGCCAAAATGGAGAAGTAAAGCGCAATGCCTGATTTTGGATTGCAACCTTTGCCCATTTTTTTGCATTAGACACGATTTGTGTGGAATCTTGCCGTAAGTCACTTTCCACAGTTTTTGTTAATTTTACTTTTCAAATTTGTACATGGTCAGGCCATATGATCCATATGATCCATTCTTTTTAATAATTTTACTAGCTGCTTGTTTACTAACAATGATTATGTTCTTTTTTAGGTTAATTATGGAAAAGCATATCCATCTTGTGTTGCAAAAGTTAAGGATTCATATAGAGAACTTGGAATTGAGGTTTGTTTATTCTTTTCTTTTTCGTTATGAGATGTTAAAAGTGATCTTTTATTTTTGAAGTTTCCACTATCAAATTGCATAATTCACAGGAGAACTTACTTTTATATATAAAAATGATATTAAGGGACATGTAGATTGAGTTGTCTACACAAATTTCAGAATTTGAACTCTTAAAATTAGCTTCCACTTTTTGAGGGGGCATGCAAATCACTTTTGAAGTTGAGTGTAAAAAATAGAGTAGCATGTAAAGAAAAAGGATGAACAATAATAAAGTGAAAAGTGGCTCTTCTATCAACCATGTAGAGTACAATGAAAGGAGTGCAGGGATGGTAGGGGTTTAATGTTTATAGTGCAGTGGAATAGTAGTTCAGTTGTATAGTAGATGTCATCCTAATTTTTTTGAGAACTCTTATTGAATTCCCAAAAATAGGAGTACCCAAATGACGCAAATAGATATTATAAATAGAAAACAAACAACAATATTTTCATATAAAAACAACAAGAGCTGATTCATAAGCCCTATGAAAATATCCAACTTTTTGGCCCCCCTTTGATACTTTTTTGCATATGTACATATTACATCTCCATGATTAATATGGACTAGAAGGGTTAAAAGGGCACATGTTAGTCTTTTCTATTTATTGGGCAATAAAGAGTTTGAAGTGACTGAAAGAATCAAATGTAGCTCTTTACTCTAGATGATTTATTCTCATTCGGTTATTAATATATCTAGCTATAAACCATGATGACTTAAATCAAAACTAGAAGAAATATCTTGAAAGCTGCAAGAAGAGATCAGTGATCAGATGAATCATGGAAATGAAACCAACTCCATAAGCCACAACAAACAAAATATGCAATGTAAATGAGAATACAAGCCTTCAAAGGAGTTGTCATGGATAAAGAATCATCCTCCCTTAGATCTCTTTTGAGAATTCCTGCAAGCTCTTCAGTTATCCACAATATCCACATGCTATGAGCGCTGATCCAAAGATTGTGCATAGTTCTCAGTTTATTCAATTTGGTGCTATTATTTTTATCATGTGATTCAGGCTTCAAACCAACCCCTTTCATTAGTATTTGTCTTCTAGAACTATCTAGAAGAGGGTAATCAAAATCAATACTAGAATATCTAAAAGTTGAAGATCCTTTCCCTCAATTTAAAGCTTTGTTCTAGACAAACTAGAGCTAAGACAAGCTAAGAACTAGTGGAAGGGAAGTTGAATGAAAGCTGAGAGCAACTAAAAGCCTTCCTAAGAAAAGTGCCCTTTCCACAATAATTGTCGGTTCTAGTGTCTCCTTGTTCATTTTTTTTGGCATCTCCTCATTTTTCATTTCTTGATAGAGAGCTTCTGAAAGATGTGCAAGATGTTCTTCAATATTCTCAACAATCAATGTTGAGATAAAATGGAAGCATTGATCTTGCAAATAAGGTGCTAAATCATTTATCCTTGAAGGAGATTTATGTGCATGAAGAAAACTTAGGAGGTCTTCTAGAATATTCTTGGACCCCTCATCTATGGTATCTTTTATTTGACTAACCTTAGTTCCAAAATAAGCGTTAAGGCGACCAAACCAATCTTCATCATTTGTCATCATAAATCTAAAAATCAACCCAATTAAATTGTCACTTTTTAGATCCCCTCTCTTGACAAACTAACCCTCACTAGTAGTTAATTTGTGCAAATGGGTTTCAACATCTTTGTAGCTTGCTAGACATGTAACTATGGCTTCAAGGAATTTACCAACCTTAACTCTCTCACGCAGATCTACAAATCCATCAACTATTATTTGTTTCATCCTACTAACAAATAGGCTTTCAAAAAGTTCATCCCACAGACTCTTTGAGTGCTTCAAAACAATCTCACACATGCATTGCCATGGAAACTCAACATTTGAACCAAAAACCATTTTTAGCCACTCCAAGCTCCCTTCAAATCCATCCAGATTGTCCAATGTTTCTCTAATCAATGTCTCATTCTCTACAAGTTCCTTGCCACTTTTCACAAGATTAAGCAAATACTTTCCCCCAAGCCTATCTGCAAAGAGAATATCATTTGCACATGTCTTAAGCCACGCTAAGCAAGAATTTGATATAAATTAACTTGGAAAAATCATCATAATAGCTTGTAGCTTCTCTCTATGAGATTTCCACAACTGAACCTCATTGTTTGGGTTTGGAATCCCACCAAACAACAGTGATTCAAGTGGCACTACCAACACAGTCTTATAAAAAAGAGGCAAATCATTTAGAACCTCCAATAAGAGTTCCCCAGCCTGACATAGCGTTACCTATATGACTTTTACCACATTATAGAAAATGGAACTAATTGCCCCCACCTTATCGGTCTATCGGCTAGACGTGTCTTCTGGTTCTAGTTGGTTCTATATTTTCATCGGCGTGAGGATCTTCTATCTGCGAGATGAGGTCCCTATTCTCGCGATGGTCTGATGGGGATGTCGTTGGTGGAGTTTATGCCCATCGTTGGAACCAACGATAGGAACAAACTCCACTGATGAAAAGAAACACAAGCCATGAAACGTTGTTGCTCCTCTAAATCCTATGCAGGACAACCTCAAGGAACTAGTATCATGACAGTCTAAAAATACAAGATAATCACCATGATACGTCATTGCTCCTCTAAATCCTAATGCTAGGACATCCTCAAGGAACTAGTAGCATGATGAAAACTCAAATTACAAATGCCAATATTAACGATAGTGTTTTCCAAAGTGTTTTCCAAGTATGTTCAGCTGTCAAGTGTTTTGATGTTGAGATGTTAGGTTTGACAAAGTTTAGGTTTATGTGTGGCAAATTCTAGGTAATGCCAACTTCAGGAAGGACACATCTTGAATGATGTTGATGTCGAGAGGATCAATCCTCAAATGTCAAGAGAATCCCTCAAAAGGCTAGATGATAGAGTCAATGCTTCAAAAAGACATATCCTAAAGCATAAATAAATGACAAGATTCATTCTTCAGAAAGACATATCTGAAGAATAACCAAGAGTTGATGGGTTGACTTGCTATGAAAGTTTGACCAAAGTTACTAGATGACTGAGTTGACCACATGCTAGTGTTGACATGCTAATTTAGTTGAAATGCTGATTAAAGATTGCCAAATTTTGTTTAAGAGTTTCCCGATTTAGGACATTCACGAGAAAAGGACAATTGACTCAATAGAACCTACAGGACTGAACCTAGGGGGCCTTGGGGGTGCATCAATGATGGCATTGCCTACGTCATACACTTAGAGACCACGTAGTTTGACTATGACCTACAAGACTGACTAAAAAGATTTGATTTATTTAAAGCTATTAGACGTGTGTGATAGTGAATGTGATGAACCCTAAAGGATTGACCTAGTGCGGCCTCAGGGGCTCATCAATTGATGGCCTTGCCTACATAGCAATGCGTAGACACCTCATAGTTTGAAATGACTTGAATTTGTCTTGATTGAAAAAAGACGAAGTCATGATTTTCTTTTGACAACCCAAAATGACTAACCTAATGCCTCAAGGTGCATCAACAGATGGCCTTTCCTACATCTAGTCACAGAGGCAACATAGTTCGATAATGACAAAGACTGACACAACTAACATGATAGACTATGACTTTGTTTTTGGGATTTTTGAGTGTTTTTTGGATGTTTTTGTGCTTTTGACATGTTTTATTTTTTTGGATTTTGAAGTTTTATAATATATTTTTATTTTTTTTAGGACATTTTTTTATTTTTATGAATTTTTTAAGGACATTTTCTAATTTTTATGGCTTTTTTGGGACATTTTACGATTTTCAAGGACCATGTGCGAGTCCCATTGCAGTCACATGATAAGAGGATTTTCCCTAGTTAGGTCGAGGACTAGCCAAGTTGAAGGAGATGGGAAAAAACCATGCTCGAGATGAAAGGTGGAGGATATGCCAGACCTAATGTCAACAATTGTTAGCCATGGAAAGAAATGGTAGGATAGTATGACAAATATCGTGAGGGTGTCAGAAGATTGGGTATTATTATGGACAAAAGTAGATGGAGTGATAGTAGATGGCGAAGCAAAGACTGACTACACATGGCGCCTGTTTGCCATATTTTCACCATGGTACTTATCCAAAGCGCCACCAAAGTGGTTTTCACTATTGGACAAATTTATTTCTCTTTACTATTTATTTTTATTTTTTTGATGTTTTTGGTGTCACCAAGATGCCTGTTTGCCAGGTTTTCATCAAGGTGACGATTTTTTGTATTTTTATGGTTTTTAGGAAAGCTCTTTGATGCTTTGTGTAGAATTTATGCAAGTGAAAATTATTGATAGGTTATGTCAATTGTTCCCCATTTGGAGTAGCTAACTGATAAGCACCAAAACCAAATATGGCAGTGATGATGTAAGGTCCCAACCAATTAGGCTCAAACTTTCTAGGCTTCTCATGGTCAGACTAATTCTTTGGATTTTGCATTAGGACCAAGTCACCAATGTCAAACTTTCATACCATGACTCTTTTATTATAACTATGGAAAAGATGATTCTAGTATTCCTGTAAATGATTCAAGGCATTGTGTCAATGTTCTTCTAACAATTCCAGCTCATACAGTTGAGAATTTTAATATTCTTCGTCATCAATCAATCCCTTCATGGAGACTCTGAGAGAGGGGATTTCAACCTCAATGGGCAGGATAGCTTCAACTCCAAAGACTTTGTTGGTGCGGTAGGCCCACAAAGTGGGATTTAGTTGGAGATGCCAGTCACAGTCGGCGTCATTGACAATCTTCTTAAGAATCTTGATAATTGTCTTATTGGATGCCTCGTCTTGATTGTTACCTTGCAGGTAATAGGGTGTGGAGAAATGGTGTTGAATGTGGAAGTGTTCACATAGCTCATGGACGTCTGGATTTTTGAAAGGATGATAGTTGTCTATGATGATGGATTATGGAACACCATACCGAAAATGATGTAATTAAGGATGAACTTGGAAATCTGCTTACCAGTTATGTAAGTGAGAGGAATGGCTTCTATCCACTTGGTGAAATATTCAATGGTGGTAATAATGAATTTATGGCCATTGGATGAAGTGGGATGGATTTTACCCACGAGGTCGAGTGCCCATTGTGCAAAAGGCCAGGGAGAAGTGATTGGATGAAGTTCTTGTGTGGGCACATGAATTAGATCACTGTGTACTTAACATTAACAACATGTTCTCACAAACTGAAGGGAATCCTTTTCCATTGTCAGCCAGTAATACCTGTGTCATAGAAAAATGGCCTCTTATCATTTTCATGGCATTTTAAGTCTTGTTTCATGGTGTTTGATCTATTTTTCTCTAATTTTATGTTGTAACATGGATTGAACATGCATATTTAGGTACTAAAATTCAAATAATGACATCTTGTGAAGGTCTTGTGAAGTGTTGTAAGAAATTTCTACACTTTCTAGACTCTATTCATTACAAATCACCTAAAAATCACCTTTTCATCACTAATCAAGTCCTATTTTGAAGTGTTGTAAAATCTTGTAACAAAATTTCATGCTTTTCTAGGTGTAACCTCACTATTTATCCCTTTATTATGTTTTATTTGGCCCCTTTATGCCCTCATATTCTTTAATTAAGTGTATTTTTTAATGTTAACCTAACAAACAACATTAAATACAAGATAATTCCCAAGACCCATTTCAGGTTCTAGGTGGGACCCATTCGCCATGGGTAGCGAATGAGTCCCCCTTGGCTCCAAATTCAAAAATTTTAAAATTTCCTTTCAGGTTTTTATTCAAAATCACTTGATGTCAGCCTATGATGAGGTATGAACAGGTAACTAAGGCACAATATTGTATAAATAAGTGATTTTCACGTCATTTTACATCTCCTACAATCTCCTTATTCATTCAAGCATTCAATCTCATATCTCAAGCATCCTACATCAATTCAAGCATTACTAAAGAACTTTGGAGCATCCATTGACATTACTTCATATTTGCATTATCAAGGGTTTGGTAAGTTGATAGCAATTGCATCTTATTATTTTATCATCCTCTTTCATTTCATTGTTTCAATAAGGGTTTGATTACCAAAAGTGGGGTTTGACCAAGGAAAACCCTTATTTGCGAACCCTCAACCATTTTCCCCCTATTACATGTGTGTTTGTAGAATTTTGTGTGTAGATTTAACAAGATTTTTGGTGTTGAAGATTGGTCAACAATTCAACTAGGTGCGTCAAATCAAATCAAGTCTATTTCAAGCTTGGAGAAGTTTTTCTATCCATTTCCTACTGAATTGACTTCGACAACCCGACAATCAGAGATTTCTAGATCTAGTGTTGCAGAGTTGTTTCCTGATTTTTCATAATTTTATGAGAGGAATGATTCATCACTAGTGGTGAATGAGTCCCACCTTAGGACTGAAAATATGAATTTTGTCAGATTCTAGATCCCGACAGTCAGAAACCAGTTTTTGACACTTTTTCACCAGTAGGATGACTAATTCGCCACCTTGGGCAAATGAGTCCCACTATGAAATTTCAGTAATTTCAGTCAGCATTCACAACATTCTAGATTCATCAAATATTTCCAAGGTGCACTCTATTTCATCCTATTTCTTTCTATTTTGCATTATTTCATCATTTAGTTCATTGTTTGCATATCACAACGTGTTTTCAAGCATAGTCTAAATCTTAGTTTTGCATTCATATTTCAGATTTCTAAATCATTTAATTACATTTTGTTTACTTCATTTAGCTTATAAAACATCCTACATAACATAATTTGAATGAACCCTTAGAATTTTTGGTCCTATCTCTCTCCTTTTAGGTGAAAAACCCTAGAAGAGCAAGAGAAGTCATAGGAACCCAAAAATCAATGGTTCAATACCCATCTCATAACTTTCTTAGCTAAGGTTGGGCCACTCGAATGAGATCCCCATATAACCTCATGTACCTCATGTAAGGTTGTTCTTGCTACATCAGTGTCAAGACGTCAAAGAAGGGTATTGTCAAAGTTGCATCGGTATAAGCTGTCACTGATGATGGCATAACAAGTGGCTTTGTGGATAAAAGATTTATGTTGGTGGTTGGAAAGGTTTGGAAGAAGTGTCTAGGACTGAAGGTAATCATATATGTCTTGATACCAAGGTGAATTGGGACCAACAAGCTCACAAACCATTTTTGACTCAGGTATATCATAAGCGGGAACCAACAACTGTTCCACTAAGAACTCGAATTGTGGCACATTGCTGGGAATGTCTAAAAGAGATCCAATTGTAGCCATTGCATTTTTTACCTTGTTTTGTGCCCTAGGAACTTGCTCAAAAGAGATCATGTGGAAATATGACAGAAAGCTATCAACCATGCATTTATAGGGCATCAAATTTTCATCCTTGGTGTCATATTCATCATTGACTTGGTCGATAACAACCTGAGAATCTCCAAAGACTAGCAGTGTTTTGGTTTTCCATTTTATGGCCATTCAGAGTCCTGTGACAAGTGCTTCATATTCAACAACATTGTTAGTGCAGGGGAAGGCTATTCAGAATGACTTAGGGATAGAATCCCCTTGTGGTGTGATGAACAATATACCTACTCCTGAGCCATGACCTGTATGGGACCTGTCAAAGTACAATTTCCAAGGTGATTTAGGATCCACATGAAAGATAGATTCATTAGGGAATTCAACTACCAAAGGGTGATTGCCTTTTATGGGTGCATCAGCAAGTTGATCCACTATTACCTATCCTTTTATTGCCTTGTGTTCCATGTATTGTATGTCATATTCACTCAGTATCATAACCCATTTTTTGAACCGAATTATCAACGTTGTCGAACTGAGGAGATATTTCAATGGATCAATCTTTGCCACTAAGTGTGTTTTATGGTTTAACATGTAATGTCTCAAATTTTGAGTGGCGAAGAAAACTATGAGATAGGCATGCTCAATGGGCATGTAGTTGAGTTCATATTTGACCAAGGTGTGATTGATGTAGTATATAGCTCTTTCTTTCTCATCATGATCATTTTGTGCAAGCAATTCCCCCAGTGCTAAAGTGGTTGCAGAAATACACAGGATTAGGGGTTTTCCCTCAATGGGTTGCATTAGGATAGATGGTGTCAGTAGATAGTCTTTGATCTGTTGGAAGGTCACTTGACACTTTTCAGACCATACAAAGGGGATGCCTTTGTGCAACAAATATTGAAAAGGTTGGTATTTTTCTGCTAGATGTGCAATGAAGCATCGAATTGACTATAGTCTGCCTTGCAATTTCTTAGTTCACTAATTTCTTTTGGTGGAGGCATGCCCAATATTTCTTTAACTTTAGCGGGATCAACTTCAATGCCTCAGCAATAAACTATGTATCGTAGACGTTTTCCTAAAGTCACCCCAAAAACACACTTGTTAGGGGTTCAAACAGACCTTGTACTCTTCCAACCTCTTAAAGATTTTATCCAACAACTTTAGATGATCGTTGTGTGTCAAAGAATTTTCCAAGAGTTCATCAACATAGTCTTCCATTAGCGTGTGCATAAGGTCATGAAATATAATGGTCATGGCTCATAGATATGTGGAACTTGCATTCTTTAGGCCAAAAGGCATAACATTCCAACAATATATACCCTAGCGACAAGTAAAGGCTGTTTTGTGCTGATCTTCTAGGGTGACGCGAATTTGATTATATCCTGAGAAACCATCCATGAGGGACAACATCTCATATCCCGTTGTAAGATCCACAATGATGTCTATGTTTGGAAGTGGAAAATCATCCTTCGAGCATTCCTTGTTCAGATCACAAAATTTTGTACAGATGCGTATTTGACCATTCGACTTAGTGACAAGTATGAGGTTTGAAATCCAATTAGCATAGTCTATTGATCTTATGAACCCCGCATCTAGTAACTTCTTAAGTTCAACTTTGACTAGAGAGAAAATATACAGGTGCATCCTTTGTAGCTTTTGTTTGAGTAGTTTGGCATCTGGAAGTAAGGGAAAATGGTACAAAACTAGTGTTGGATCCAATCCTGGCATGTCGGCATAGGACCATGCGAAGTTGAACTTACATTCCAAGAAGTTTTTTTGAAATTCAGGATTTTCTTCTTCTGTCAAAGAGGCTGCAAAGAGAATCATCTTAGGATCTTCAAGTGTGGCTATATTAACTTCTATGGTATCCTCAATGAGAATTGTCATTTCTCTTGTGTAATGGGAAGAAATTCCAATCCTCCATCCTTGGGTGCCTCAGAGAGGTTTTCACCCTTGGATACACCCTTTCTTTTTACTTTTGTATCATTAGAAGGTGCCTTGCAGTTTTCACCTAAAGACGTGTCTTTTCATGTTTTATTTTTATTATTTTTGTGGGTAGAGGATTGAACAGTCTCCCCAAAGTATGTAGCAGAATCAAGATCTATAGTGAATCCAACTTTATGGTCCCGACTCGGTATTCCTACATGAAGTACCATGAATTTGGCAATAGCTTCGTCATTCTAAAAAATATCCATAGTGGGCAGGCCTTGTTGATCCTAGTCAATGAGTTGTGGGCATATAAGGGAGATACCATCATCAACATTGGAAAATGGTTGGGATGATGCAAAAATCATGCAATCTAAGGCTGAAAGGGTAAAGATGAAATTGTCCTCAAAGTCCCAGGTGGATTCCATCCAATCATCATCTTCATTAGACTTAGGAAAATTAGACTCATGGTCAAAATAGGGGACAAACGAGTGGGAATCATGTTCACTATAAGGGACAAATACATCAGAATCATGGTCAATAGGATCAAGTGGTGGTTTAGGTTTGTCATCATCATGAGGACAAAATATTTGTACCCAATTTTCTCTTTTAAATGGGACTTTAGGAGGATCTTTAGAAAGTTCAACGTTAAACATTTGTTTGAATCTTTCATCAAAAGAAGGCTCACCTAGTTCTTAGAACATTTTGTCAAGCTCATAGTCACTTAGGGATCTGTCAAAATCATATTCCCACTCATGTGAGTCAGTCTTGGTATGGGAGTCTTCGGTTGTATCAACCCTTTCAAAAGAATTTATTCCCTCACTCGAATGTACATGGGTATGCAGACTGTCAATCTTGAGTGGCTCAAACCCTAACCCTAGATACTTTGGTCTGCTAGATGGCATTATAAGTTCTCTTCTTCCAGTCTTGTTTATACCAAGGCCACTAGTTCCATCATATCCTTTTTCCTTCATCATCTCATAGCCTTTTCCATACTGTTGTACTGGTAATGGAGGTAGGTATTCCATGTCTTTGTAAATCTAGGCTGATATATCTTCAATATCCTCTTTATTCAATTCTCCCCATTTTTTGAAAGTCATTATAGGAGGAACTTTAAAAATCTCTTTGGGCTCTAGTTTGAAATAAGGCCTAACATAAGTTTTTGTAGACTTGGGTATTTTAGTGATACAATAGGCAGTGTTCAACTTGTATTTACCAAAACCTTCATCTTGGATCTTGATGTTAGGGTCGGCACTTGGGATGATGGTAGGAGAAGATATGGTGGAGGTCGAAGGGGTGGATGTGGATGGCTTAGTGAGTGTGGATGGATCAATGTATTTGGAAGAAGTAGACGTTGAAGCTTCATAATTAATGGGAAGTTGGTGTTCAGAAATACCTCTCAAATTGGTGCAATACTAGAAAGGATCAGGATCTCTAGGTATGGTAATTTTGGTCCCATTGAAAGGAAAATTCAAACATTGGTGGTAAGTGGAAAGTATGACCTTTAAGGCATGGATCCAAGGTCAACCAAGTAGGATGTTGTAAGGTAGCTCAAGATCCATGACCTGACATGTGGTATCTACAATTACTGGCCCCACCCAAATATGATGTGTGATAATGCCCCTAGAAGAGTGTTCCTCATCATCATATGCCTTTATGACAATGCTTTTGGTGGCATCCACACATGCATCAGAGAAGCCTAGTGCTTTGACCAATTTTAGAGAGCATATATTCAATCCTGCTTTTCCATCTACTAAGACTCATCTAACCTTATGTTTATGGATGAAGATTTCAATATGCAATGCATCGTTGTGAGATGGTTTAGGTGAGGAATAATCTAGGTTTGAAAAGGTGATGTGATGGGGAGTGGTCAAGTATCTGAAGATGGATTCAAAGTGGTTGAAATCAATGTCGGTAGGTACATAAGACTCCTATAAGACCTTATCAAGTATGGCTTTGTGTACAAACGAGATGCGTAGTAGCTCGAGTATGGAGATTTGAGTGGGCGTTTTACCCAATTGATCAATAATATTAAATCATCCTTTGGGTTATGACTGTTTGGAAGATGGACCAGGTATTGTGATCTTTGGATGTCTAGTAGGAGGACCAACTATTGTGACCTTTCCTATACAGGTGGTGACATTACACTTTGGAGTCTTCTTGATGGTGATGGTATTAATGTGTTCATTAGTAGCTCAAAGGTGATTATGGGTCCACTGGAATAGTCAAAAGTAGTGTGAGTGTAATTGGCTTGATTGTTATTAGTCTTTGGACCTGGTGTAGAGGGGTTACCTAAACCATGATCCTACAATGGGTTTTTATGAATGGTATGGTCCGAGTTTGAAGAATTTTCTTGACTATCTATTTCAATGGTACAATTTTCAATAAGATCATGTATGAGATTTCTTAATTATCTATAGGAAGAAGTTTTGTGCCCTTTTATTTGATGGTAATCATAGAATGTATTATCATCCCACCATGATGGCTTGAACTACCTTGGGTCATATGGTTTAGGGTCTTGTAATGTGATGACATTGTTTTGGAGGAGCTTCTTAAGGACAACTTCAATTGGTTCACCCAAGGGGGTGTATATGTGTCTCTTTGGAAATTGTCTGGTTTTTCGTGGTTGCCCTTGGTCTTGATTACTCTGGTTGGTGTTTGTTGTAGGCATTGGTGTGGTTAAGGGAGAGTTTTTCGGTTGATTTCCTTTGAGAATGATTGCAGGACCTGTCCGGTTTACTATTTTAGCATCAACAACACCATCATTGGTGATAAGTTTTTTTTTGACCCAATATTTTTTTTTGTCATTAGGTGGGTTTGGGTTTGTGTTCTTGTTGGCATATTTGAGTTCTCCTTTAGCAATAAGATATTTTTCAAGTTGGACTCCTTTTTCGATTAGGTCTGTGAAAGTGGTGCAACAATGAACTTGTAAATTGTATTTCAATGGGCCAACAAGGTTTTGAACAAACATGTTTACCTTCTCCTTTTCTGGTATCTCAACAAGACATCAACTTGCCAGACCTTTCCATCTTTGGAAAAATGGAATGAAGGTCTTGCCAATGTCTTCTTGAGTAGTATTACATAAATTGGCAATGGAAATGTCGATGTCGATGTTATAGGCATAATTTTCTACAAATTTATCAACAAGTTCATCCCATGACTTTATCCCTTTGGGAAAGAGAGAAAACCATTCAAGTGCAGGACCTGCGAGACTTCTAGGGAAGAGTTTCATCAGATAAGTATGTTTGTATGCAACGACCATACAATTGGTCATAAATTCTCTTATGTGCTCAAGGGGATTAGTCTTGCCTTTGTATTTAGAGAAGTTGGGTACCACATATCTTGGAGGGAATGGTGGCATATGTAAACTCGTGTCAAATGGGTATGGACATAAGTCATAGGATGTGTGGGTCTTTTTGTTGGACAATTGCATGTTCTCCAATTGTTTTTACAAGGAAACATGTTCATCTGTGAGTGCATCTACTATAGGGTTGTTTGTGGCATCACACATGGCAGTAATGGGTATCCACCCATTTGTTGTGATGGTACTTTTTGATTTGGAATGTATTATTCATATTGGGTGTTTTGAATGGGAATGTGTTGTTGCATATGAATGTGGGATGCGTATGTGGGAATGTGCATTCCAACAATGTTAGTTTTTATTTGCAGAATTTGCTAACCTTGAATGTTGTGATGCCCATATGGAGTCATGTGTTGTGTTATTTGGTTTCCTTGTCAAAATTGGTAAATGTGGCCATGTGGGATATTTGTGTTTTTCCTTTGGGGACATTAGTTTTGGTATTGATTTGTGACGAATTATTTGCATTGGGTTGAGGGTCTTGAATAGTAATTCATCTTTTCTTCCTCCCAAAGGGGTTCAATGAGTTTGTTCCCATGACATTAGTTGAGGACTTGTTCCCATGACATTAGTTGAGGACCCAAGTAAAAGGTTTGACAATGTCATTCCCATGGCATTAGATGAAGATACAAATAAAAGGTTTGATGAATTTGTACCCATTGTATTAGTTGAAGACCCAAAAGTAGCCCCAACATTTTGTGATGGAGTTGTTGATATTTGTGGGATAGATTGTGATATGGCTTGTGATATGGTTGATGTTCCCACAATAGATGTTGTATTGACTGTGTTAGATTTTTTTTGAGTGGAGGTGCCAATGGAAGCAACATTAATGGTGTTTGTTGCATTTTGTGTGGTGACACCAATGGAGGTATTTTTTGCATTATGTTGTGGTGTTGATTAGGGTTGACTAGTTTGTGTAGTATGATTAGGAGATGCTACTCTTAAGGTGTTAATATCAAACCCTCATGGAAATTTATCCCCTTGGTGTAGAAGCATGGCTAGATATCACTCTGAATCTTGTAAGAGTAATTCCTCTACAAAGGAAGCCATGTCGGGGTTTTGGGTGGTAGCTTCTAAGTCTTCCATGAACATTTTTCTGTTTTCATCTCTACATATAAATTGTTCAAAGGGATTGCATGATGAGGATGCAATGTTCATGTCACTTAAAGGGTTGATGAAAGATTTCCCCATGCTTGTGTTTATGTTCATGTCATTAGAAAAGTTGTAGGCGTTGTTGCCTTGTCCAAAGGGGTCCATTTGTATTCTCTTTCTTTGTAGCTTAGTTTCAACCATATAAGATTTGCTCAAATGAGGGATGGTGAATGATAACCAAATCTATGAATGGGAATGAGACAATGTTTTTTTTTTTTTAGATTTTTGAAATAAGGAGTGCAATAGTGACAATGTTGTCTAAAGGGGATGTTAAATGCAAAGTGATAAGGAGGACTAAAATGAATGGAAGACAAAAGTATGTTGAGGTATGTTATGCAAAATGCAAGATATAGGGAAAATCTAAGGTGTAATCAATTTTGGTAGACTTTTAGTAAAGGTTTACTAACCATTCAAAGTTTGGTCAATGTATCAATTTGGATTGTTAAAGGACTGTTTGGAGGACTAAGGGAAATGACAAGGTGACAAAGTGAGGTTTTCTAACTAGACTTATGAGTTGGAAATACCTCACAAAAGGACAAAGACTATAGGATTGATTTTGAATTAGTCCAAATTACAATCTACTTTTGAAGGAAAAGGTTTCACAAAGTATGGCAACCTATTCTAAAGTTTGCAAAAATGAGGACCTAAGATTTTATTTATGTTGAAAATGATGATGGGTCCTAAGATGCAACTAAAAATTTGCAAAGGTGGACCTATGGTAAAAACTAAATGCAAGCTAAAAGATGCAAAAATGGATGATTTGAGAAAATATTCTTCTGGTTTTTGAATAAAGACCTCTAGGAAAAGATGTTTAGCAACATATTGAAAATAATTGGTCTTGGATTTGGACAATGATAGTGAATTTTCTAAATAGCAGTAAAATGTGTTGTTTCAGGTAGAAATGTGTTACATAGTCTCAAATGCATTGTTTCAGACCTCAGATGTAGTTCAATAGGTCAAATGTGTTGTTCAGTATGTCAAATGCATTGTACTACAAGAAGATGTGTGGTTTCATATATCAGATGCAGTTCAGAAGTTCAATTGTGTTGTTCTATGTAGCAAGTGCATCTCAGTATAGAAAGCTTCATTTTTCTATTTGTCAAATGTAGTTTAGCAGGTCAAATGCATTACACAAAGTCTCAGATGCATTGTAGTTTGGATAAAGTTTGGTTTCCTTACAAATTTGGTAGATTTTTGAGATTCTTTCAATTTGAATGTATTTTTTCTAGATTTGTGAAGGATGTTTATGTGTTCATTGATTCAGAAAACACTTGGAAAACACATGATTTTGTCTTTGAGTTGTTTGAAACAAGCACATTGAAAAAATGCACAACCCTATGGATGGCAAGGACTATATTAACTCGATTCCCACTTGGATTTCTCTAGCTACACTTATTCTTAGCGGGTGACTTAGAAGCTTGGCCACACTGGCTCCCCTCCATGACACTCACTTCTCTAAGTCAACCAAGCTTCGAGTTCTCATGACTCTCCCATGACAAAATCTTCACCTCTACTAAGAATTGTGAGAACGTGGGATGGCTTGGAAATGATTGTTGTTGCACTAACAAATAGAAAGGGATTTTGGAAACTACACAAAAGGTTTTTTGTTTGGGCACCTGTTCAAGTGGCTATGCGTGAGACAAGATAAACTTGTCTACATAAAAAATCTACACCTATAATTCTAAGTTTTCCATTAGCATTCACATTTGTATACCAGTTGGGAGTAGCTTGGATTTTAGGTTCATTGTCAGTTTGATTTGCCTTAGGGTGAATAATTTTTTCCCACCAAGGAAGGCCCAATTCCTAGAGTCAATAACAATTTCCCTTGCACCCAGGATCACACAAGTGCGCAAGGGGAGAGGATACTTTTATTATTGAATCAGGGTTATAGAAACATGAAAACACTTGTTCATTTTAATGCCCAAATTGAAATATGTGGGTGGCAAAGTAACAACCTCTAAGTGTTTTTGTTTCTCCAAATCACAAGGCACAAGAGAATTGCATACACACTAAGAAGCTATCACTACACCACAAGACACACCAAATTATTGTGAGACTTGAGCAAGGTTATTTTTAAGCCAATGCTATGAGAATGCATGTAAATCCAATGAGTTTCAATGCAAGTTGTGTTCATTTATAATCCCATGATTGAATGCATGTTCATTTTAAGCCATGAAATGTAAATGCAAGTTGTTTGTTTTCTTTAGGATTGTAAAAGAGTTATAAAATCATCAACAAACAAAGGTTAGCATCTCCTTCCAACTTGCCACATGCTACAAACAACAGATTAGTAACCCAAAAGTCCTAATCTACTAAACTAAAAAGAGAAATCTGAAAAATACTGTCAAAAACTAAAAGTATACCTTTACCAGGCAAATGCATTATTTTTCCTGTCAAATGCATTGCAACAACAGATGTGTCATTCGGACCAGTAGATGTGTTGCAACATGTCAAATGCATCATTTGGGCTAGAAGATGCAACTTGGTACTGTGGATGCGTCGTTCCCGAAGTCAAATTCATCACGTGCATCAAATGCAGCTCAAAAAGTTTTGTTTGTAGCCTTTCGTACTTATACCTACAAAAAATGATAAAAAACCATACAAAAATATACAAAAAAGTGTTTTTTGGCATCAAGTTCACCAATGTAACTAAGGCAACAAGTTAGGTTAGCATGAAAAAAAATGCGTAAACAAAACCCTAGCTAAATAATGAAGTATAATGGAGTAAAAATGTATAAAATAGAGGAAAGATTCACCAAACATTTTTCATTCCCTCCATGATTGACCTTCATTTCCCCTCTCCATTTGCTGCAAAATGGTGTTTTCCCTCATATTTTTGATGAGAAATTATGACTATGACTAAGTCCCAAGCAAATATTGAAGGATTATATTATAAAGTTGCAATGTACTCGACAATTGCAAGCAAGAAGTATGCATAAATATGAAGTTATGCCGGCATGAAGTCAACAAGTATGAATTGTGTCAAATGAGGTTGAAATTGCCTTTTTATAGAAAAGTCAATTTTAGATGAATGGCCAAGATTTTTAGTTGAGAAATGCCCTAAGATCAAAGATTGAAATTAGATGTGACAACCAACAATTAGGGTTAGGGTAAAATTTGAAATCAAAGGTTGAGATTTGATTTTAGAAAATTCAAATCAAAGGTCTAGAATGCATGTGATAGGAAGATATTGGGCATGGAAAAAGAGACTGCTAGAAAATCAAATAATAATTTAAAATTATTTGATTTAAGAGACTGAGTTGCCCTTTTGAATTAAAAATTAATTTAATTCAAAAGTGGTGGGGTCATGCGACAGTAAATAATTATTTTAAATTATTTACTTGGTGGGAAAATAGAAAGTGTACAATTTTAAATAAATGATTTTATTTAAAATTAGAAAAATCCAAGGTGGATAATAATTAAATAAATTATAAAAAATTATTTAATTATAAGAAGACATAAGAAATTAATGACATATTTAAATAAATAAATAAAGTTTATTTATTTAAATAATTAGGAAGAAATAGTGGACAAATAATAATTAAATAAATTTAGGAATTTGTTTAATTATAGAGGGACATAGGAAATTAGCGATGTATTTAAATAAAATAAATATAATTTATTTATTTAGATAGTTAGGAGGAATAAAAGATATGAATTAATTAAATAATTGATAATTATTTAATTAATAGTCAAATTTGTACTATAGGACATAATTAAATATTTTAATTATGTTGAGAAGAAATATGGAGAAAAATAAAGTTTGTAGGCCTAGGTCAATTTTATTTGTCTACAGTTTTTATCTCTCTTAGTCATGCCTTGTTTCCATTTCTTGTTTGCATGTGTTTTCTCTTGTCTTTCAACAATCTTAACTCTCATTGTAGTCAATTAGTTGTTAATTAGGCTTCTAGTTTAGTCTAAAATCTCAATTTGCACTAGTTACCTGGACACTAAAAGAATCTAAATATCTCTTTTCTTTCTTTTAGGTTCTTTCAATTCCAAACAATCCAAAATAAATTAAGATTCAACATTAACTAATTTTATTATACATTTTATATCATAAAATTCATTTCAGTGGGAAATATTAATGAAAAACATGTTAAATAAAATAATCTTATATTCAATAAAAAAAATCAAGTTAAAGTATATGTATCAAACTCAATCTTAATCATACATAATTATGTGTTTCTATTACAGAATTAGTCAATCTATATTCATAAAATAAAAAATATTCATAAACTAGTTAGTCTATTATGCTAAACAGTAAACCGATGTCTTAAGGGGTCCTAATACATGACATTTCTTAAGGGGATCAAAGAAGTTCTCAAAATTTGGTGAAGTTTCCCAAGGAAACCAAATCTAACAATAATAAGATCATGCAAGATTATAATATGAATGAGATTTCATGATCTAGGTTGGTCAATTGAAACAAGAGCTATCTTAATCAACTGTTCCATAAGAAAATGTTGTTCACTAACTTGCAAGTCCATTATTCCAAGGGCCACCAAAGCTTCACCCTAAGTTCCCTAAACCCTATGTTAGAATTAGGTGTTGTACACCTTGCATAATGTTTGTAATGTTTTATTTATTATTATGTGTGTGGTGCACCTAGGGGTTTTCTAGGTGAACGTGCATCACAAGGAGTTATAATGTTGGGGCCACTTTGTTGTATGTAACATTGGGACATAATTGTAAAATGTAATTATTTAATATTGGGGAATAATAAAAAATAATAAAGTACCCAATATTAAATGTGGGGTCACATGTTGTATGGTTTTGGGCACATGGTTTATGTAATACCACTTGGTGGTTTTGTGGGAGCTTGTTTCTATAAAAGCAACCACAAGGGTAGTTGTTTAGGGTTGGATAAAAGGTTGGATCAAAAGTTGGTCAAGGGTTGACAGTTGCTGCAGGTTAGCAGGTTGAGCTAGTGCATGTGTGAGGGTTTGAAGCATGGCATGGGATGTGTGGATTCATGCTTGGTCACATGGAATGCATGGATAGCTTGTGCTTCAGAAGTGTTCATGGAGTCTCTGTAGATGTATTGTAATGGGTTTTCATTGTTGAATAATACATGGAGTGTGGATGCTTTTGGAGGCTGGGTTTTTCCCTCTTGAGGGTTTTCCCAGGGTATATCTTGTGCCATATTTGATGGGTATGTTGTCTATTATCTTGCATGTTGATGTTGAGTATTTTACTTGCATGTTTTCAGATTTGGGTTATGTGGAAATTGTCATTTTATGGCTGCATAGTTTCGTTACAAGTGGTATCAGAGCTTTGGTTGTGGATTGAATAACCCTAGGTTGCACGAGAGAATGAAATAAAATGGCAAGATATAGGGTTTTGCAGGTGTTTTATTGCAGATCTGAGGGTTTTGGGTTTGCTGGTTTGATGGGTTGTTTGCAGATTTGGGGTGAGAAAATTTGGCAAAATAGGGTTTCTTGGTCATGCATTTAAATGAGGGTTTTGGGGGTGGGTTTTTCACAGATGATCTCCTAGTCCAAAATGGACCTCATGGTTGGATTCAGGTTAGCTGAGAGAGAAATTTTGATATATAACATGCCCTATTTTGGTTACAAAAAAAAAAATGAAACCCCTATTCAGCCGTACGAACGTCAAGGTACAGTCTCAGAAAAATTCAAAAAATAAAATTAAAATAAAAAAATCCCGTCGAAAATATTTTTGGTACCTGCAAAATCCAAAACAAAGAAAAAAAAAAATCAAATTGAAAAACAAAAAAAAAAATATTAAAATTGTAGTGGGGTCCGCTCTACTGACCCACCGGCGGTGCGGCGCACCGATGCCGCTCGCTGGTTTGGGGCCACAGTCAGCCGTGGTACGGGCAAAAAACGGCCGACGGCGGAGAACAACTTATCTGGGTTAAAACAAAAAATTTCACAAAGTCCGCCAGTTTATTAAATCCGCCTGGATTTGAAATTTTATATGCTAGATTTTATAATGCGTCGGGTCCGTACACAGAGGGTGGAGCAATTTTTAAAATTGAAAAATTAAATTGTATTTGAACAGATTTTGAAATCCGCCGCCCACCCACCACCGGAGCGCCGCCCGAGCACCACCAGGAGGGCTTCTTACAGCTGTTTTTTTCAAACGCATATAACTTTCACCCAGCATGTCGGATTTTCGACTTCTTATAGTCATTGGAAAGCTGGTTCTGAGCACTATGTAGTGGTACAGGTTTTGTTCCATGATTTTGCAGTTTTGATAGTGTTTTTCTTGGTTGAAGTCAGATGTTCATTTTGAGCTTTGAGAGGGCATATCGGGTGCATACGGAGTCGGATTTTGGACTTCGAATAGTCAACAGAAAGCTTGTTCAGATCACTACGCAGTGGATTAGGTTTGGATATATTTTGACATGGTTTATTTTCTGTTTTCTTTATTTGAGCTGTTTATGGGTCTATTTGACTATGGTATTATTATGAGCTTATGGATTGTCGGATTTGAGATATTTGATATTGGATTCATTGTATGCTCGGTTGTACATCTTAGATTATTATATTTTTAACATGGTTATCAGCATGTATGTTGCATTGTTGTATCTACAAGTTGTGCAATGTTGTAGGTGGTCTATACTTACTTGTTGCACCTATGACTTGGATATAGGTTGTCTTTGCCCATTGATATTTCAGTGTTGATGCATGATCAATTTTGGTGGCTTGGTTTAGTCACTTGGTTTGCTATTTTGGTTGTCATGTTGAGGAGATGAGATGGTATTACCAGGTACAGTCATGATATGAGATCTATGTAGTTGACTATGATTATGCAGATATGTGGACACGGTTGGGTTGAGTTGTTGGTATATTTGGTGGTGATCATGATGTCATGGATGTTTCTTGTGCATTAGAAAATTTGGCATGTTATGATGGTTTATGCAGTTGTATTGTTGGTGGTGTTGGATTGGATCTTGATTCAGGTTGTGGCGGTGTATCTTCTTGGTTTAGGAGATTGGTATCACAATGTCATGGATAGCTTGGTTACACGGTTCAGTGGGAGCTTGTGACAGTGATGGTTTGGCGGTGATGGATATGATGGTTTGGCGGTGTATCATCTTGCTTTAGAGGATGGTTATCATGTTGTCATTGAGAGCTTGGATTCACATGTTTTGTGTGAGCTTATAACAGTGATGTGGTGTTGGTTTTGTGCATCATGGTGCCATGGGATTGTTTGGTGTCATGGTTTAGTGGGAGCATTTGGAAATGATGTGGATCCATTGGTTATTATGGATGGTTATCTTCAGCAGGTGATACTTGGTGTCATGGAGGAGCTCTTGGATTCTGTGTGCTACAGTGAGAGTTCTTTGACATTAGGTGTTGGAGATGTTGAGGTATTATTTATGACTTGTTGGTTTTGACAGGTGATCCTTGGTTGTTGGATGGTTTTGTTATTATGTCATGGTATACTCTTGATTACTAGTTTAGAGTTGTGGCATGGTACATATTATGATGATTTATTCATGTGATCTTCTTTTGAGAGGATGTGAGATCATGGTGTTATGTTTATGTTCCTGATTTTGCAGTTGGAGCTATGATTTTGATCTTGGTTGGTTCTCTTTGTATTGAGTACATTGATCATTTGCTTGGTGTTTAGCATGGATTGATCAGTTACAGGTGCTCATGGATACTTGGAGACATAGGTGAGGCTTGGTGTTCTCTTGTGGTTAGAGACATGTTATTGATATGGTTACTCTTGATGAGGTTTTAGCAGGAAGTCCGAGGGAGCCTACACCTTGGTTGGACGTGAGTTCAACATGGACCAATGAGGAGAGTGTTCTTGGTTGAGTCATGATGACTTGGATATCCTGGAGGAGCATTCTCATTCCCCACTCTTGGTCTACTCGGTAGTTCACTTGAGAGGTATTGCCCATTATTCTTTCAGGTGCATTATGTTTATGCTTTGTCTTCTCATGGATATGGATCTTGAGCCATGGATATTTGGTTTCTGGAGGGTTCATTTGAGGAGTGTTGGCATGTTTATCTCCTTGTACATGTTGGGTTTAGGAGATGGTTTATTGGGCTGATTTCCTTGGTTTGGGAATGATTACTTTGAGTTTGATCTTCTTGTTTTGAGATGCTTACATCCATGTTAGTTACATATGTTATCTTTGATCTTGGTGATTGGATGGATGGATGTGGTTATGGATTTTGTTTTGGGGTATTATGGAGGAGATCATACTTGACACAGTTGGCATTTAGAGGTGTGTGTGTAGGAGGACATGCTACAGGTGTTTGGTTTGCAGGTTTTGCTTATCATTGTGGATGTTCCTTGGTACTACATGTTTACTTCTATGAGATGTTGGTAGTAGACTTGGTATGCCTTTGTGATGGTGCTTTTTTTTGGGATGTTAACGAAGCGACGCATTGAATGTGCTCATTCCAGGTTTGCATTCATCTTGACATTTCCCATGCAGTGGGAGCTCTTGGATGTGTATGTCATGCTTTGACAGGTTTGCACATGGAGTTTTTAGTGTGGTTTATGGGTGGATATGTTGTTGGCATGAGTTTACTATGATATGTATACCTTGGAGGTATGGATAGTTGGATGTGTTGGCACTTGCTGTGGGTGTCATTTCAGCTATGGTGATTTATTCTTGACAGCTACTGGTGCATATTGGATTCAGTGTTTGTGTTTTGAGATATCAGGTTGAGGCAGGTTTATGCTTCTTTGTGATAGTTAGTGTGACGTCTCTTTGGATGTGTTCATATCTTAGTGCAGTTGGCATGGTGGAGGATGGGAGCATTCATGGATGAGATGGTGGTCACCTTGGTTCTTGTTACAGGTATCTTGAGGAGCACATGGAACACTTGGATTCTGGATGGTACATGTTGCCTATGGAGTTTATTTGTTACCCCCTTATGCAATGTATACAACAAGTGGGAGATTGTTAGAATTAGGTGTTGTACACCTTGCATAATGTTTGTAATATTTTATTTATTTATTATGTGTGTGGTGCACCTAGGGGTTTCTAGGTGAACGTGCATCACAAGGAGTTATAATGTTGGGGCCACTTTGTTGTATGTAACATTGGGACATAATTGTAAAATGTAATTATTTAATATTGGGGAATAATAATAAAATAATAAAGTACCCAATATTAAATGTGGGGTCACATGTTGTATGGTTTTGGGCACATGGTTTATGTAATACCACTTGGTGGTTTTGTGGGAGCTTGTTTCTATAAAAGCAACCACAAGGGTAGTTGTTTAGGGTTGGATAAAAGGTTGGATCAAAAGTTGGTCAAGGGTTGGACAAGTTGTTGCAGGTTAGAAGGTTGAGCTAGTGCATGTGTGAGGGTTTGAAGCATGGCATGGGATGTGTGGATTCATGCTTGGTCACATGGAATGCATGGATAGCTTGTGCTTCAGAAGTGTTCATGGAGTCTCTGTAGATGTATTGTAATGGGTTTTCATTGCTGAATAATACATGGAGTGTGGATGCTTTTGGAGGCTGGATTTTTCCCTCTTGATGGTTTTCCCAGGGTATATCTTGTGCCATCTTTGATGGGTATGTTGTCTATTCTCTTGCATGTTGATGTTGAGTATTTTACTTGCATGTTTTCAGATTTGGGTTATGTGGAAATTGTCATTTTATGGCTGCATAGTTTCCTTACACCCTAAACCATGAACTCTAAAATTTAAACCCTAAACCTAAAAGCATTCATTTTGTCCTAGGACATTAAAATGAAATTTGGTTGTCTTAGGCAACTTCACCAAATTTTATTCCCTTAAGCCATGCCATTTTTTCCTAGGACCTTACTACATAGATCCCCTTAAGCCATCCTATCACCCTAAACCATAAACAGATGTCTTAAGGGGTCCTAACAAGACATTTCTTAAGGGGATCAAAGAAGTTCTCAAATTTTGGTGAAGTTGCCCAAGGCAACCAAATTTAACAATAATAAGATCGTGCAAGATTATAATACAAATGAGATTTCATGTTCTAGGTTGTTTAGTTGAAACAAGAGCTATCTCAATCAACTATTCCACAAGAAAATGTTGTTCACTAACTTGCAAGTCCATTATTCCAAGGGCCACCCAAACTTCACCCTAAGTTCCCTAAACCCTAAACCCTGAACTCTAAAATATAAACCCTAAACACTAAAGCATTCAATTTTTCCTATGACCTTAAAATTAAATTTGGTTGCCTTAGGAAGCTCCACCAAATTTTATTCCCTTAAGCCATGTAATTTTTTCCTAAGACCTTCCTACATAGATCCCCTTAAGCCATCCTATTACCCTAAACCCTAAAGCCATCATTTTTTCGTAGGCACTTAATGAAATTTGGTTACCTTGGGAAACTTCACCAAATTTTATTCACTTGAGCCATGTCATTTTTTCCTAGGACATCACTAGACATAGATCCCATTAATCCATCCTATCACTCTAAACCATAAATTGATGTCTTACGGGGTCCTAATGTGACATTTCTTAAGAGGATCAAATAAGCTCTCAAAATTTGGTGAAGTTTCCCAAGGCAACCAAATTTAACAATAATAAGATCATTCAAGATTATAATATGAATGAGATTTCATGATCTAGGTTGATCAATTTATGGTTTAGGGTGATAGGATGGCTTAAGGGGATCTATGTATAGTAAGGTCCTAGGACAAAATGAGATGGCTCAAGTGAATAAAATTTGGTGAAGTTTCCTAGAACCTTAATGAAATTTGGTTTCCTTGGGCATCTTCACCAAATTTTATTCACTTAAGCCGTGTCATTTTGTACTAGGACCTTACTACATAAATCCCCTTAAGCCATCCTATTACCCTAAAACCTAAATCCTAAACTCTAAACCGTAAACCCTAAAGTATTCATAAATTGTCCTATATTAATAGTTAATTGTTTTTTCATTCAAGTAACATGCCTTAGAAATAAATGAGGCTTACACATTTTATCATTTGTATTCAAGTAGGCCATTTATATTGAATGGTTTAAGGGTATTTCCTAAACATGTATCTTAAATTTTGAAATTAAAAATCTAATGCAAGTTCACTTATATCTTAGAGATCACATGGATCGATTCAATAATATTTGTAATCCACCTCCATACCATCCATCTCCACCACCTTCACCTCCACCTCCACCACCTGAAATCCATGGTGCTCACTTGCAAGCATGAATCAATAACAATGTTATAACCATTCAAGATCAAATCAACATTACTCAAAATGAAGAATGTATCACACCACCTTTGAGGATGTTTACATATAGGATGCAAAATGTTGTTGATGTTGTTAGGGCTATGGATGGGATCTTAGATGAGGATCGAAAATGGATAGAAGAGAGGAGAACTTACGATTCTAAAAAGGAAAACACAAAGAAATGAAGAGATGTAGTAGAGAGCCACAACAGTTTATAAATTAAGCCAATGATCTTATAGTTATGAATTTATGAATTTGGTTCGATGGATATTTTGTGTGATGAATTTATGAACTTATAATGATGAATTTATAATAGTATATATTTTATGACTATCTACTAGATCATGATTTATCCTATTGGAAAAATATTATATATATATATATATATGCGTTAGACATAAAATGAGATTTTTGTGAATGTTTCAAGTTTATTTTTTAGTATGTACATGTATTAAAATTGCATAGTTATAGATCTTAAATTCTGAAATTTGTATGTATGTACATAGTTTAGTTGAATGATGTATGCATGCAAATTATGCATCATATTTTTTTATTTTAAAAATATGTACATGTTAAATTTTGAAATAAGTATGCACATGCTCAAGTTCAATCAATGTATGTATGTGTATGTATATGTTTGCACATCCTATTTAAAAAAAATTGCATGTACGTCTCAAATTTAACTATTTCTTGTAATTTTGTATGTTAATTTTGTATAATTTAATGTAGGTGCACTTATATCTGATATCATGGATCAATTTAACATTGATGATATCATCAATCCAACACCTCAACCACCTCCACCTCCCCCTCCACCCTCTCCACCTAATATCCCACCTCCACCACCTGCTAGATTTGATAGGCTCACTTACGAGCATGTATAAATGATCAAGTGGCATCCATTCAAAATAAAATCAATGACATGCAAAATCAAGCATTGATTCCACCACACGTGAGATGTTTTGCATATGTGATGCAAAATTTTGTGGATTCCATTTGAACTATTGATTCTGATTTAGATAGGCATCAACGAGAAAGAGAGCAAATGAGACAATTTTATGAAGACAGTCTCTCTTATAAACAAATGTTAGACCTTAAAATAACAAAAGCCAATCTAGCCCCTTATTTTATTGACCCTATTACTTGGCAACCCATTCCTCCCAATAAATCTAGAATATCCATGAGGTGGTGTATACATCCACAATTGAGTGCACATTTTTGGGATCGATGGTATATGGTTTTTGATAGTCCACCACACACTAATATGGAGGTCCCATTGTATTTTTTGAGGAAACTATATGTAGAGTTTGTTATGGGGAAAAATCCCAATTATTTTGATTTTAAATCATTTTAAGGTGTTGGTGGTGGCATGCCATAACAGAGGTTAGGGGAAAGGGTTGATCCCCAACGCCCCGTGCATGCACAACCCCTTGTTTCTCCTCTTGGTCTTGCCATTCCTGCACTTGTGCATCAACGTGCGGTGGTATCGCCATTAGGATCCCTTAGTACGCTCGCAAGAGACCTTGATCAACATGCTTCTACCTAGCGAGTAGGGAGCATAGAGACGATGATGATGGAGGAGTGTTTTATGGAGTTGGTCCTAGTACCACTCTAGGAGTGTCAAGACCACATGTATGTACTAGTTGCCATCAGTTATGTTATGGACCCGATCAAGCCACAACTAGTTTGGGTGGACGTGGAGATTTTGGTGGTTCATCTGGTCACCTCAGTTCATTTGTAGAATTTCTTACAGTAGACCATCACCCTAAGGACACTGCGACACAAGTATACATATGCATCTACATGTTGAATTTATAAAATTTTTAATGAATGTATAAATCAAAGAAAACTTTGCAATACATTTTAACAATCAAACTGTTTGGTGTACAAATGACACTAACAATGGGGAAATCATTCGCTCTACGAGTACATACATCAACACTAGTCCTAGTCAACAACCCTTATTGATCTGTAATTAGCGGTTTACAATTTCACTTGTAAATTAATCCTAATTACAAAATTTTCCCGATCCAACAAAATTGCATGACTATGTATTATAATCATTGAAATTATAGAAATTAGAATTCACTTGTCTTTTATCCAAAATTAATAAAGCATAAAGTAATTTACATAAAAAAACATAAGTAGGAAACTCAAGAAAAAAATACTGAAGAGAATTATAAGACAAAAGAGAAGAAGAGAGATCACGCGCTTGATAATGGAGTTCGCTCAATTTGAGCTACGTCTCTAGGTCTGCTTCTCAATGAGGAACCACTTTATTAATGACACCAAATAGTGATGTTTTGTACATCACCCAAGATTTATCCCCTCCAATAAAAACTCTTATAGTCTCTTCTTGCACCTAAAGACACCCTCGTACCCTCCTGCTTAGGTTAGGCTTCAATTTCCTCATAACCTGATTAAAAAGAGAAAGTATTACAAATTACAATGTCTTTGTGCTTGGAAAAATCCTCCCAATTGACTAATTCTCTTCAAGGGAATTCCTTGTGAAAAATATCTATCACATCACCCTGATTGAATTTCAAAAGGCCTATCACCCCTTTTTTATATACATAAAATAAGCCTAATAAGGCTTAACCACCAAAATAATGACATAACCCCCTTAACCAAGAATACAATTTGTTTACAACTCCTTTATCCTCCTAGGTATTCATGTACAACCTCCTTTGTCTTCTTGTTGAAGTGGTAGAGGTTGGTTTGGCTTTATATGCTTATTTGTTAACAAGTCAACCTTTAACAGTCTTTAAATAAACCCGTTTCCTTGCAAATACTCAAACCTGTCGGTGGCCCAATGGTGGGTATTTGTTTTACTCTGCAAGTAGTCAAGGGTTCAACCCCCCACTTCTATTTTTAAAGTGGATTTTAATTTTTTTAATAACAAAACAAAGTGCTACCCATAAATGATAAGAATACACACACATGGTGTGTTGGTGAAGCCATGCTGCTCAGAGGAATTAGGTGGGGGGTTCAACCCCCACCAATTAATTTTTAACAAAAATACAAAACCAACAAAATAAGGAGGAGGGCGCTGACATGGGGGTGACACATGGTGCTCCCAAGAGCTGCCACATGTCATGATATGATTCCCTGGAGGAAGTACACATCATCTGCCACGCTGACTTAGATTGTTGATTGGATCGCCACCCATACTACCACGTAGATGCTGACTGGATGTATAGAATGCCACATGTCATTTGTTGGTTGGTCCATGTCACCTATACAGAAGCTGACTAGACTTGATGACGTCATCGATTCAACCCTTTTACCTACAAACTTTGACCTTGTGTATCTTCTACATATGAGCTTCATTTTTGATGAAACAAATGCCATTGGAATCGTGGCAATGAGCTCTTCGTGATGACACCAAATTTGACCAATTTAGAGATGATCATTTTTTTCACCTTTGACTGGCCTCTGGTACCTAAGTTGACTCAACCTTTGACCAAGCATAACTTGCATGTACAATCTCCTTTTGACATGATTCAAGTTGTGTTGAGACCGTGTTAGCGTGCTCTTCAATCTAAGACCACTTTTGGCTAATTTTGAAACTGTGAATTTTTTGAAGTTTTTGGATCCTCCTGGATCATTCCTCCTAACTGAGAAGCTTTTGAACCACCAAAAGTCTATTTTATGTGGCATTTGAGTGAGGACATTGTTGCCTCACTTGCTAGTATCATCTGTCCTTCCTGATGAAATTTTGAACATCTGACCCATCACAAATACAAAGAAGTATGATATAGCTTTGATGATACAATCAACTACATGTTCATCAATATTCATTGTCACATTCATCATCCACATAGAAATAACTAGAAAAATAACAAGAAACGATGTTAAATACGCTGATGTGAAGGAAATAGTATCAACATTATGAATCTCCTGAGCATGAACATTATTAGAAAATGAAACATTCAAACCCTCTTTTACCACCTCTGGCTGAAGGCCTAACCCTGCTTGCAATTGATCCTCACACTGTGCTATCTGTGACACCTTATCATGATTAGAATCACCATGCTTAGTATCACTAGTTGTTATAGACATAAGGGTTAAAGTATTTCTTGCATTTACAATCATCTTCAAATGCCCTGTGTTTACAACAGATTTGTCATTCTTCATGTGATGAGCTCTAACACTGAATTCAATTATATCCTTAAACAAATGATACCTATTATGTTCCTTGTAGAAAATGGGTTTTTTGTCATACAAATAAGGATTGCCTAAAACCATCCCACAAATTTCAAGTGGAATAACATCTAACTCTACCTCATCAAAAAACTTGGATGTGATTGCAAATTGGAGTTTACACTACTGTGACACATGTAGTCGAGCATTACCATACACCCAACCCAATGGATATGGTTTAGGATGAGGAGTTTTTTTTAATCCCAGTTTCCTAACAACTTGTTTAGAGAATAAATTTACTTGTGATCCACTATTTATGAGTGTATCAATTTTTCTCTGCATTGCAATAGTCTTTATGTGGAATAATTCATTCCTTTTACTTTCAATAGGGATCTCATTATTCTTTACAGAAGAAGCTTGGAAACTAGTACTAGCAATAGTAATATTACCTTTGATACCCACAACTAAAATCTTGGTTTCATCATTAGAACTTGAACCGAGATCCTGCACAATACTTGCGGACTTATGCTTACCCTTTCGATCCTTGAACCACTTTGGCTTGTTTTTAGGATGCAATTTCCAACTCTTTGCATCTTCGTGCCCTTCCTTTTTGCAGTGTGACCAATAAGGATTTTCATTCTCTTTCTTTGTAGTAGCTATTCACTTTGATTTCTCTTTCCCTTTCTTGCTTCCTTTCTACTTATTGGATTCCATCAACAGATTGTCATGGCTATTCCTTGAGCTTGTTTCTAGATGGATAGCTTGCACACTAACTTCATCAATGTTAGTTGGATTAAACATAAGTATGGTATGTTTCAAACTCTCACGTATCCCACCTATGTACTTTAACAAAGTTTCTTGTTTGTACAATGGAATGCCCAAAATTAAAGCCCTCTTCCTAAATTCCTATGTATATTCTTGCACACTTTTTCCTTTCTCTTTCCTTAATTATTGCCAATTCATTACTACTTTTTGCATGTGTCCTAATGGATAAAATTGTTTCTTAAGTGTAGCTGTAAACTCAAATCAAGAAGAAATGATTTTACCGTATCGACTAATATCTTCTTGAGTCTTACTCTCCCACTAGATTAGTGTTGTGCCTCCTAGGCGAAGAGTGGATAACTGGATCTTTCAAGCATAATCAGTGAACTTTTGTACCCTACAATAAACTTCAACTTGTTTGATCCAATTTTTGAGTTTCTCTGCATCCAATTCTCCATTATAGGTTGGAAAATCAAATTTAACATCAAGTTTCAACAAAGGTGTATTATTTTGGATAGGTTGTTTCTTTTTAGAAGAGTTAGATGAAGAAGAAGAAGACAATGAAGAAGATGAAGAAGATGAAGAGAATGGGGATAGAGGTTCAGGAGGGTCACCACCACCTCCTACTCCTTTACCTTTGTCTTCTTTCAACAAGGATTCAACTTCCTCCTTCTTCCTAGCCTTGCCTTCCTTTCTCTTCTTTCATTCTTGCCTCTCTTAGAAAAGAACTTCCACCACTGACTCCATCTCAAGGAAAGCTTGTTGAAAAGCTTTTGGATCGAGCTCTAGAGCTTCATACTCAATTACAATCTCTGACATCTTCGATGGAAAGGTCTATTGTTTTCTGATCTCTGGATTGAATTCTTCTAGTGCACCTTCTCCTTGTTTCAGTTTCAACCTAGTTAACATTCACTTCTGCAATTTCCTGCAAATGAGCTCTGATACCAACTTGATCTGTAATTAGCAGTTTACAATTTCACTTGTAAATTAATCATAATTATAACATTTTCCTGATCCAACAAAATTGCTTGACTATGTATTATAACTGTTGAAATTACAGAAATTAGCATTCACTTATCTTTTATCCAAAATTAATAAAGCATAAACTAATTTACATAAAAAAACGTAATTAGGAAACTCAAGAAAAAAAATACTAAAGAGAATTATAAGACAGAAGAGAAGAGAGATCACGAGCTTGATAATGGAGTTCACTCAATTTGAGCTACGTCTCTAGGTCCGCTTCTCAATGAGGAACCACTTTATTAATGATGTCAAAAAAATGATGTTTTTGTACATCACCCAAGCTTTAGCCCCTGCAATAAAAACTCTCATAGTCTCTTCTTGCACCTAAAGACACCCTCATGCCCTCCTACTTAGGTTAGGCTTCAATTTCCTCATAACCCGATTACAAAGAGAAAGTATTACAAATTACAATGTCTTTGTGCTTGGAAAAATCCTCCCAATTGACTAATTCTCTTCAAGGGAATTCCTTATAAAAAATATCTATCACACCACCTTGATTGAATTTCAAAAGGCCTATCACCCCTTTTTTTATACATAAAATAAGCCTAATACGGCCTAACCACCAAAATAATGACATAACCTCCCTTAACCAAGAATACAATTCGTTTACAACTCCTTTAGCCTCCTAGGTATTCACGTACAACCTCCTTTGTCTTCTTGTTGAAGTGGTAGAGATTGGTTTGGTTTTATATGCTTATTTGTTAACAAGTCAACCTTTAAACAATCTTTAAATAAACCCGTTTCCTTGGAAATACTCAAACCCGTCAATGGCCCAATGGTGGGTATTTGTTTTACTCCGCGAGTGGTCAGGGGTTCAACCCCCCACTACTATTTTTAAAGCAGATTTTAAAGTTTCTAATAACAAGAAAAGGGCTTCCCATATATGATAAACATACACACACATGGTGTGTTGGTGAAGCCACACTGCTCAGAGGAATTAGGTGGGGGGTTCGACCCCCATCGATTAATTTTTAACAAACATAACAACCGATAGAAGAAGGAGGAGGGTGTTGACATGGGGGTGACACGTGGCACTCCCAAGAGCTGCCATGTGTCATGATATGATTCATTGGAGGAAGTACACGTCATCTACGACGGTGACTCAGATTGCTGACTGGATTGCCACCTGCACTACCACATAGATGTTGACTAGATGTAGGAAATACCATGTGCCATTTGCTGGTTGGTCCATGTCACCTATACAAAAGCTAACTGGACTTGTTGACATCATCAAGTCAACCCTTTTACCTACAAGCTTTGACCTTGTGTATCTTCCGCATACGAGCTCTTTTTTTGATGAAATGAATGTCATTGGAATCGTGGCGATGAGCTCTCCATGATGACATCAACTTTGACCAATTTAGAGATGATCAATTTTTTTCATCTTTGGCTAGCCTCTAGTACCTGAGTTGACTCAACCTTTGACCAAGCATAACTTGCATGTATGATCTCTTTTTGATGTGATTCAAGTTACATTGGGACTGTGTCAGTGAGCTCTTCATTCTAAGACCACTCTTGGTTGATTTTGAAACTATGAAATTTTTGAGGTTTCTGGATAACTTATGGGGTATTTTGATTTCAATTTTTTAAATTATATATGAAATAGTTTTTAACTTGAGTTTTAAATTTATAATTGAATCATGAAAATATGTTTTAAATATTTATGTTGGTTTAGGGGAGTTAATCAACTTCCACGTCGATTCCACCTGAGGGGTTGTCGAGCACTCCTCCACTGTCGAGCGTCGTAGATCAGGGGTAGGTACATTTATATTGTAAATTATTTAACTTACATTAGTATAGTTACAATTATGAATTTTGAATTCACTATATATCAAATGTGCATGTACACTTGTAAATATTATAAGCGTTAAATGTCTATATGTATGTCTAGGTTTATACGACAAACATTAGATGTTGCGGCTACTCGTGAGGCCTTTGAATTTTAGGTTGTTTAAAAAAAATTCTACACAAAATGTGCAAACTTGAATATGTATATTTTAACCTAATTCAAGTATATACATGCTTTAAATTTGATCTTGTAGGACTTTGTTAGTGCAACTTTCTTCCATGACTCAATCATAGTTACACCTCCAGGAGGACATACAGAGTAGGCTCCAGATATCATGGTAATTTAAATTTTTTATTATATTTAAAGTCAATTACAAATTATATATTCTGAATAACTTTAATTTAAAATTTAAAATTGAATATATATATATATAATATGAGCTAATACATGTTTTAAATTCTTTTTCTTTTATAGCATGAGACACATCTTGTAGTTGAGCATGTACAAATAGGTCTTAGAGTAGAGGGTGCACAACCTCAAAATACAGTACAATTTAAATATGATAAATTATAAATTAAATTGAATTAAATCATTTTTAATTGTAGACTTACATCTAATTTCAACTTTCTTTGTCTTGTTTATGTAGATTGACTCAGAGAATTTAGAGGTTGGTCTAGGTGCACCAGACCATCCAGACCCAGATATGATGGTAATTTAATTTTATGATGAATTATAAATTAAATTGTCATTAAATCAGTTTTCATCGTCTTACAACTGTTTTCATCTTTCTCTTATATAGAGTGTTTCGGGTCATCCGCATTGTCTACATGGTGTGAAGAGGTCTCTTGATTAAAGAGACGATACATGACCTAACCGTGATTTTAAGGGTCATATTTGATTATTCATGGACTACATATTTGGTTTCTCATGTACTCTATTAGACTTTATATTTCATCGATCAAGTACTTTGTTGGAATTTAGTTCATGGGTTGTACTCTGATGGACTTTATTTCATGCACTTAATATATTGGTTTCATGCACTTAATATATTATAAATTATGGACTTTATTATTGTTCAATTTTAATTTACACATGTACATTTATGCATTTTATGTTCATAGTCAAGACATTAATATAGGACATTAATGTAAAATTAAATATAAATATGAAATTAAAGTTGAAATTAATAGAACATTTTAATATTTGTACTTTACAAATTTAGTGATCCCATACATGATATGTACATTCAATAATTAGCTATAATTATTCAATGAACTTATTCAATTCACGTCAATCAATAATTAGTCAATAAATCATAATTTACAAACAAAAGCAATCTGTTTATATACCACAAAGGATGAAATTTTAAGAAATAAACAATACCATACAAGATTAGAGAACAAAAACATTAATAAATTCTATAAACTAAACATAAATACCAATCAAAATGCAACAAGTTTTGCCAAAAAATTTCTATAAGTATACACCATATTTCCTTGTTCTTTTACAACATTAAATTAAAGAACTTAATTATCCAAAACTAGGCTAAAGTTTTGAAATTAAATCTTGTAGTCCCATATTTACAAATCATGCAAAGTGCTAGAGAAAACTTGAGAACATAAAAGTCCTCTTGACCTCATGTTCCACAAAAAAATTTATAAGCTATCAAAACAAATAATAGCATCCAACACTAATTTATAGGTTATCTTAAGGGTTCCTAGTATGACATCTTAAGGGGATCAAAGGAGAGTATAATTAAGTATAAATATTAAGTGATATAAACAAGTATTATACTTTAGGGTGATTAATGATAACAAATGATATAATTAAGTATAATATTTAGGATATGTGCTAATACGACACATCTTAAGGGGATGTCTTAAGGAGTCCTATTATGATGTCTTAAGGGGATCAAAGAAGAGTATAATTAAGTATAATATTCAGGATATGTGCTAATACAACACGTCTTAAGGGGATGTCTTAAGGGGTCCTAATATGATGTCTTAAGGGGATCAAAGAAGAGTATAATTAAGTATAAATATTAAGTGATATAAACAAGTATTATACATTAGGGTGAGTCATCATAACAACTGATATAATTAAGTATAATATTTAGGATATGTGCTAATACAACACATCTTAAGGGGATGTCTTAAGGGGTCCTAATACAAAATCTTAAGGGGATCAAAGAAGAGTATAATTAAGTATAAATATTAAGTGATATAAACAAGTATTATAAGTTTTAGGGTGACTCATCATAACGAATGATATAATTAAGTATAATATTTAGGACATGTGTTAATATGACACGTCTTAAGGGGATGTCTTAAGGGGTTATAATATGATGTCTTAAGGATATAATTGATTTAACAATAATTTATACATGATATTTAGTGATTATACAATCAAATATAAAGTTTCAAAGTAGGAAAACATACACATTTAACAAACAAAATATATAGAATATTGATTTTGATACATAAAAGTACATAGAGTACATAATTGTGTATGTACATGTATTTGTAATTTGTACAAAATGTTTAATTGTGTATGTATGTATGTACATATATGTCATCTCAAAACAATGTTTAAAAAATTTTGCTATGTCATCTCAAGAACATCTCAAATTTGTGCCTGAAATGTAGTAGGTCTTCATGCCACCCGATATCAAAAAGGTACAAGAAATATCAATGAAATCATCAAAACATACATATTTTAATTTATATAAAACTATCTATATGTACACAACTCAAGTACCTATATTTAAAAGTATTCCACACGTGTGTAGGTTGAATTTAGGCATCCTCTCCTTTTTTTTAAGTATGAGATCAATGTGATGATGGTTTAAGGATACAAAAAAGGATAATAAATCAATTTTAACTATTAATGTACAAGCAATATCAATATATAATCAAAAAATGTATTTAAATATAATTTAACTAATAATTACCTATTTTTACCAAGTATTCCATGTTGTCTAGGTTGAATTTGCATGGACTAGATCCTTTTTGTGATTATGGCTTAAGGATCTATAAAAGGACAATTTAAATCAATTTCAACTAATAACATAGTTGACCAATATCAAAAGATGTATTTAATCTATTTAAAAGGACAATATAAAACTAAAACTATATTTACCTATGTTTACTTATTCCATTGTACCATCTACATCCTCTCTTTTTTTGCAATGCATTTATGATTGTTTCATGCTCTTCCATAGAAATTGTCCATAGAACTTTATTTGTAGGTCTTCCACAATACCGATCTAGTTTTATATTTGTTGCCACCACCAAATGTGAATAGTGTATAATCTTTTATGCATTTCATAATCTTTGAATGTAGGTAGACCATTCTTCCTTGTCAGGTATTTTTGTAGCCAAGTTCCAACAACCACCACTGATCCTATTGGAAAACATGAAAACCATCATCAAATAAGTTCTCAAAAATTTCTTAAGGGGATCAAAGACTTGTTCTAAATATTTTCTTAAGGGGATAAAAAAATTGCTATCAAAATTTGCTTAAGGGGATGTCTTAAGGGGATCACCATACCTATTGGATAATGATATCCATCATCATCTTCTCGAGGTGATATTAACTTATATTTAGTCTCCACACAATGATACAACCAATATTCTATTTCCCTTCATTCCCCTCAGGTGCAACAACAATATACACATGTCTTGCAAACAAAATTTGATTTAATAACTTGCATGTATCTATATAAATAATTCATATTACAAAATAGCTTAATAAAGTGAAATAAAATAAAATAAATTGAATTAAATTGCCTTCTTGTACAAGGTCTAAAACAAGGTCATAGCCTTCAGATGCAAACACTTGATCATTTTCTTCAATAGTTCTTTTATATTGATCATGTGATTGTGCAGGTGTCAACGATCTTCACTCCCATTGTTCAACCCATTATGTATTTTCACATGCTTCCCAATCTCTTGAGATATAAAACTGACAAAAACATGCAAACTCCCTTGTCTTGATAGTCCATGTGCTTATTGTTGAACTCCTAAATGAATTCCATTTAGTAGATCCACTTATTGTCTCACAGTCAACTCTAGGTAGAATGTTCTCTTCTTCAACTAACCAAAAGATTCGACGAACTATAGAGTACTCACTTGAACTAGGTGTAGATAACATTGTATTATAGCAATCCACAATCCCACATACATCTTTAAATTTTATTTCATCTCGAATTTTAATTGTTCTTTAGCAAGAATTCTTTTGACACACACACCAACTCTATCATGTTCTCCTTTACCATGCCCAACTTCAAAAAAACTCCATGTATGTTGGAAATTAAGTTCCTTGTGAACCCTACTTAACCAATAGAACATTTGAGCATTCTTGAACTTCCCCGTACAATTATCTGACCATATGAGATGTTTTTTCATTGAAACATAGATTTTTGGGAACCTAAATGTTGGCTCTTGCACTTCTAGGGTTTTTCACCTAAAATGAGAGAGATTTAGGTCCAAAAATGCTTATGTAACACTAAAATTAGGATGTGTGCAATGTGATATGATGTAAATGAACTTAACTAAATGTGATTGACTAATTAGAATGAACTAAAATGAATACAAAAGTGCAATTTAAGCTATGTTTGAAAACACATTGTGATATGCAAGCAACTATGAAAATGAAAGAATTATGCAGAACAAAAGGTATAGGGGTAAATCTGAGTGCACCTAGATGATGTGTGAGATTTATGGAATGTTTGGAATTTTGATGAAATTTACTAATTTTCCATAGTGAGACTCATTCACCCAGGGTGGCAAATTAGTCCTCCTACTGATGAAAAATTATCAGGAGCTAATTTCTATCTTTCAGGATCTAAAATTTGACAAAACTCAAGTTTCCAATCCTAAGGTTGGACTCATTCACCACAAGTGGTGAATCAATCCTCTCCCAAATTTATGAAAAACCAAGAGACAACTCTGCAACACCAGATCTGGGAATGTCTGCTTGTCGGGTTGCCGAAGTCAAATCTAACTCTTGATAATGCAAGTCTGAAGTAATGTCAATGGCAGCTTCAAAGTACTCTAATTGATGTTGTAAAAATTCTTGATTACTTGAATGTATAGGTGGATAAGTGAACTTGATGAATGGGGAGATGTAAAATGAGGTGAAAATCACTTATTTATACAATTCTTGTGCCTTACTATTTGTTCATACCTCATCATAGGATGACATCAAGTGATTTTGAATAAAATTCTAAAAGGAAATTTGAAATTTATTGAATTTGCGGCCAAAGGGGACTCATTCGCCACCCATGGTCAATGGATCCCACCTAGGACCTAAAAACAAGTGTCGGGAATAATGTTGTATTTAATGTTGTTTGTCAGGATAATATGCAAAAATACACTTAATTAAGTCATATGAGGGCATAAAAAGACAAAATAAAGCATCAGAAAGGTGTAAATAGTGAAGATGTGCCTAGAAAAGCATGAAGGCTTGTTACAAGACTTTACAAAACTTTAATATAGGACTTGTTGATGAGTGAAAAGGTGGTTTTTAGGTAAATTGTATTAAATAGAGTCTAGAAGAATGTAGAAATGTCTTGCAACACTTCACAACAACTTCACAAGACATCATTCTTTGAGTTTTAATACCTAAATAAGCATGTTCAAGCCATGATACAACATAAAATCAAAGTAACATAGTTCCAACACCATGAAACAAGACCTAAAAGGCCATGAAAATGATAAGGGACCATTTTTCTACGACACATTTAGCCCCCACTTTAGTGAGCGGATGAAACTACTTCAAACTCACACTAAAGTAGCCATGAACATCAAGGGAGGGTTTGAATGTACTTATGTTAGCAAGATGGAATACAACAATCAAGAGGGATGATTAATCCCCCAAGATGAAGATCCCATGGAAAACTAGACATAAGGACAAAGGAACACACAAGTGTTGAAATGAATTGAATGAAGCTTCGATCATTAATCCAACTACTTGTGAAAAGATCTAGGCTGATTGTTTGAAAAAGAGAATTTGTGTACTCACTCTGGGGCCATGGAACTTCAGGTTGTTCATAGGGTGAAAAGGCGCAATTGTATACTCACTCTGGGGCCAGAAAACTAGTTGTCTGCGAGGTGAGAAAGACCAAAAAGTAAGATACATATGCTAGTTGGTATGCACTCACAAACACAAAAGTGGCTATGGGGAAAAGTCATGCCGCTAGGTGGGCTTCTTGCTCAACCATGCTAAAGATATACCCATTTGATAACTTTAACAAGGTACCACAAAGAAAAATGAAATGTAAATGTTAAGCTTTAAACTTGATATGACACTACATGCATGCAAGTTGTGTTATGCAAGGTGGACAAGAAATGAAACAATGTAAAGTGAAAAAATGTAATGTGAAAGATTTTTCAAAGGAGTCTTTTTCAATTTATGCAAGGTCAGTCACTTAGGGAACATTGTGTCTAATGTCTCCAAGAGAGGACCAATCAAATAATAGTATATTCACAACTTAAGGGATGCAATGTGTTGCATCAAACCACCAAGAGGAATGCAATATGCTTAGAAATATCACACTTATGAAGGAAATCACACCCAATGTCATCCACAAAGTGACAAATACATCACATAAATGAAAACGCTACACTAAGAAACATGAATGCACAATGAAATAATGGTAATCTATGCCCCCCACTTTAAAGGAATTGCTACACATCGTTCTCTAAGCAATGACTTGAAAGTAGAGAAGAAAATAAAATGCAAAAAGAAAACAAGACATGAGAGCCAACTTGGAAAGCTCTATGCCAAGTCATATGTTTTGAAGCTAGGATGTATCATGTCAAGGAGAAATGGAAAACAAAGAAAGGGATTTTCCCCCCAGAAAAGAAAGTACACCAAACACATAAGGGATCTATGGATTTGGGGTCAGTATGCTTGTTGCTGTAATGCTTTTATGAAAGAGCACGAAACTATCATCAGTCCCCAAATACACATAGAACTGGAAGAATGAAACAAAGAGAGCGAAAACAAACGAAAAACAAAGTCCATTTTGATTCAACATGGAAGAGACATTACGATCTTGATGCCTTCTATCATCCCCAAAAGGAAAACACAAACGAAACAAAAACAAAAAGGAAAGGAAAATGAAAAGGCTTTTGGATCAACATGAAGGAGACATTTCAGTCTCAATGCCTTGCGTCATCCCCAAAAAAACACAAGAAAAGAAAAAGGAAACAAGACCATTTGGGTTAACATGGAAGAGACATAGGAAGTATTTATGATTTGTGTCATCCCCAAAAGGAAAACAAAAAATGAAAATGAAAAAGACAAGAACCATTTGGGTCAACATGGAAGAGATGTAGGGTGTCTCTACACTTTCCATCATACCCAAAAGGAAAACACAAAACAAAGCATGACAAATAGAAGAATAAAGGTACGAATAGAAGAAGTGGACTAAGATGGAAAACATCAAACACATGATATGGGGGATGTTCATGATACGCACGTGAAAAGAAAAAGGAAAAGGACAAGTAATGAAAATGTAAGTCAACCATTAACTAAGTTATTGGTTTCTCAATCTTGGATAGACAAGCAGAAAAAGGAATAACATGGTTAAGAGACAAAAAAAAAAGCATTTTAAGGACAAGGCTAACAATGTCTTGCCCCCCACAAAGTGTAAAGGCAAGAATGAGTCAAGATGGGTGATGGGAAAGGGTCATGCAATAGTGAGAATAAGAAACTCTACAACTATAGCATGACAAAAGGGTTTACATTGGTTTAAGGTATGACAGGGAAACAATCGGTATCCGTGAAGTGATACTTATCCAATATGTCCTTCAATGTCTGACATTCTTCTATTCAATGTCCAAGAATACACTGATATTTGCAATATGGTATATGAGAATCGTTAGGAAGAATGACCAATCTATTGGAAAGTGGTAAGAGTATAGGACCTTTGTTTAAAAGTAGTTGAAGTCTCTGTTCACATTCAGGTGGAGGATGTGTAGGAAACTTTATCTTCTTCAATTTGTACAATCGTTTGTGTTTACTAGGTTCTCCTTTTTCATGAATAGGAGGAAGGGGACCCATAGGGATCCTAACATCCTTGTCATTAGAAGGAGAGAATGGTTGTTCACATGGGAGGAGAATGTTCAAGTTAGGAGGAGGATTCAAGACCACTGTATTAGCATCTTGAATTCTCCTAGGTTGAAGAGGATGTCTATCAGGATGAGAAGGATCTTGATATCCTAGTCCTATTGTATGTGCTTTAGTTGATTGTTGTTCAAGAAGTTGATGGATGCCATGTTCATTTTTTGTGTCACAACCTTGTTTACTTAATATAGTGAATCCTTTACCATATGTTTCTTCAAGGTTGATAGGAATGTTTGTGACTTTGTGCTCATAGAATGGTTGGGTTTATGGTGGTTGAGAGGAACTAGGTCCATTTGAGGGAGGAACTGTAGGTCCTATGTTGACTTCAGGATGTAAATAAGAAAAGTGATTAGGAGGTGCAACAAAAGGAAGTTCTTGTGATCTCACAGAGGGGTAAAAGGATGCATTTTCTTCTAGGTTGTCAAGGAAATCATTGTAGAACTTGTTCATGCTAACATCCTATTCTCCAATGATGTCTACATCACGAGGAGGAAAATCATGAGGAGTTAAAGGAGCATGAGATTGTTCAAGGTCATTAAGGTCACAACAAAAGATATAGTTGGACATGACTACCAATGATTTAAAGGAATTCCAAAACTTATTGAAGGAGAATCCCATGATGCCAATAAACTAAGATGCAAGAAATGAGGAAAAATAGAGAATCTGTAATTGAAAACAAAATGTAGGAACAATGAACAGGAATGTAGAAAAATGTCAAAATAAATGCAAAAATACTGTCTAAAAAGTGCAGAGGGACTGATTCACCCTGGGTGGCGAATGAGTCCCAGGATGCAAATTTTTTTTTGTGTTTTTCAGAATTTTAAGGATGATTTAAATGTTCTACAAAATGCAGATTTTTACTTTTTTCAATGAATTTGAATGCAAAAATGAAAACTAAATGAATGTTTCACTAATGCAAAATGAAAGGTCCTACAATGCAATAACAAATCAATGCCCTAATTGAATGCTAATGCAAATGAAAACTAGGATGAAAGATGTGAATTCAATCAGAAATTTAAAGTGTTCAAAAGTTGGGTTCACCAAAATGAAGCATAGATTTTTGGGAACCTAAATGTTGGCTCTTGCACTTCTAGGGTTTTTCACCTAAAAGTAGAGAGATTTAGGTCCAAAAATGCTTATGTAACACTCAAATTAGGATGTGTGCAATGTGATATGATGTAAATGAACTTAACTAAATGTGATTGACTAATTAGAATGAACTAAAATGAATGCAAAAGTGCAATTTAAGCTCTGTTTGAAAACACATTATGATATGCAAGCAACTATGAAAATGAAAGAATTATGTAGAACAAAAGGTTTCAAGGGTAAATTTAAGTGCACCTGGATGATGTGTGAGATTTCTGGAATGTCTGGAATTATGATGAAATTTACTAATTTTCCACAGTGGGACTCATTCGCCCAGGGTGGCGAATCAGTCCTCCTACTGATGAAAAATTGTTGGGAGCTGATTTATATCTTTTGGGATCTAAAATATGACAAAACTCAAGTTTCCAGTCCTAAGGTGGGACTCATTCACCATAGGTGGAAAATCAGTCCTCTCCTAAATTTTTGAAAAACTAGGAGACAACTCTACAACACCAGATCTGGGAATGTTGCTTGTTGCATTGTCGAAGTCAAATCTAACTCTTGATAATGCAAGTTTGATTACTATAAATGGAAGCTTCAAAGTGCTCTAATTGATGATGTAAAAATGCTTGATTGCTTGAATGTATAGGTGAATAAGTAAACTTGATGAATGGGGAGATGTAAAATGAGGTGAAAATCACTTATTTATACAATTCTTGTGCCTTACTATCCGTTCATACCTCATCATAGGACGACATCAAGTGATTTTGAATAAAATTCCGAAAGGAAATTTGAATTTTTTTGAATTTGGCACCAAGGGGGACTCATTCGCCACCCATGGTGAATGGGTCCCACCTAGGACCTAAAAACAAGTGTCAGGAATAATGTTGTATTTAATGTTGTTTATCAGGATAATATGCAAAATACACTTAATTAAGTCATATGAGGGCATAAAAAGAAAAAATAAAGCATGAGAAAGGTGTAAATAGTGAAGATGTGCCTAGAAAAGCATGAAGTCTTGTTACAAGACTTTACAACACTTTAATATATGACTTGTTGATGAGTGAAAAGGTGGTTTTTAGGTAAATTGTATTAAACAGAGTCTAGAAGAATGTAGAGATGTCTTACAACACTTCACAACACATTCACAAGACATCATTCTTTGAGTTTTAGTAACTAAATAAGCATGTTCAAGCCATGATACAACATAAAATCAAAGCAACATAGTTCCAACACCATGAAACAAGGCCTAAAAGGCCATGAAAATGACAAGGGGTCTTTTTTTTATGATAGAGTCATTTGGATTCCTCTTTCTCTTAAATTTCTATAAAATATATTGAAACAATATTGAACAAACTTTGACAGGTGTAACCAGTTGTCACTCAAATAAAAATGATACTCCCTCAAAAAATTTCTATCATCCTCTATGCTATCATCTACATGTCTATAAACAATATGGAAAAACATAGCTATTTGCACTGAATTATAATACTGTGATTAAATTTCCTATTGTGGAGCTAGAGTATAATTTTCCACAAAATAAATCATTGAAAGTATAGTACCAATTGGAAATGTGTTTCTACATGTGCGAAATTATCCATCAAGCCATCAAGCATGTTGAGAGTGCATGACATATTTTGGTACAATATTATTCTTAAATTCACTCATGAATGCATGTACACTAAATTTTTCTATAACTAAATCACAACCCTTTCCTATTTTTCCATCTTTTAAAGAATAGTCAACATTCTTGAATCTTTTAACATCTACTATTTTTTTTCCCAAAATAATTATCAAAACTTTCATGCATAAAAATTCTTAATAATGAAATATTTCCACAACTAGTGCATTGTCCAGAAATACAAGAACTTAAATTAAAAAATTTACCATTAGATCTTTCACAAAAAAAACCTGATATAAACTCCCTTATTGTTTCAGGTGGCATATTAATACCACATTCCTATATAATCATGTTAGTATGCAAAGTACAATGTAAATAGATCAAAAAATATCATAAAAATAACAAAATTGAATATGTGTTTTACAACAACAAGATATTCATTGCTTATTAATTTTTACATACCAAGGTTTACATTTTTCAAAAGACCTTTGACTTATTTTAATATTACTAGGTAACACTAAATCACCACAATTTTTTTCATAAATTCAGTTTGTGTTGTATCTAATAGGCGTTTTAGATGAGGATCACAAAATTTGGACCCCACTCTTAGTCTTAAAACGTCTCTAGCATTAGATGATACCCTAGTATTATCATGCCAATATTTTTCAATAAAAGATTTAATTTGAACATTCAATTTCATGTTAGACCTCGGGATTCAACCACTAAAACTCCAACATTGATTAATTGGATCATTTTCTATACTTTCTCTTATTTTTTCAGCTCTTAGAAATGTTTTAGGATGTATTTGTAGAACTTTTTTTTTTTTTTAGGTCGCAGGAATCGGGTAGCCGAACCCTATAAACTGCAGTGCGCCTGGTAAACTTTTTAACGTGACCGGCGGCGCTGGCGCGACACGCCCTCCGGTACCACGGGACGGGGGAGACTAGAACTCGTGACCAGCAGAGCTGCAACGGAATTACTTAGCCAACCGAGCTAGGGCCCCCGCCCATGTATTTGTAGAACTTCACTAATATTACTTACTATTATTTTATCCACAGTTGCTTTATCCACTATAGCAGTTGGTATAGCTCTTCTTGCTACATTTTTATCTTTAGATTGACTATTTTTCCCAATAGATTGAATGGCACTAGCAACAGTAGACATACCATGTTTTAATGATTGGTCTTTTCTTCTTGGTTTAACAAAAAAGCCTAACTTTTTCATTATTTTCCTCATTTTTTGCATTCTCATCAATTGCATGATTAGTTGACATTGAAATGCAAGTTTTTTACGATAAAATATTTTTTTGTATATTCTATTCACATGTGTTCTTATTTTCCTCCAAGAAATCTTACCAAGAAGATTATCCAAAACATCACTTTCAATTTTTTTAAAAATATTTTCATTAAATACAACATCGCATTCTAGATTTTCATTTTGATTTTCAACTTCAAAACGATTTACATTTTCATCAACAAAACAATTTTCTTTTTCATTTTCATCAACAAAATAGTTTTTGTTTTCATTTTCAACAAAAGGATCATTCTCATTTTCATTTTCATTTTCAACAACATTTAAACAATTTTCATTTTCATTTTCTAATTTATTTTCAACAAATTTTATAAAACTTTCATCTCTCCAAATATTATCAATGTCAACATTGTTAAGTCCTACATCTTGTAAAACTTCTACAAAAAAAATTCCATTTCACTAAAATGTGGATTTGAAGACGTACCTGGATTTGTGATATTGAAACATTCTCCATAGCATTGAAAGAGGGATTTGAAGACATACTAGGACTTGTTTGAATAATCATATTATTTTCCAAATTGACTTCTTGCAAATAAGCTTCATCTACAACCATGGTCTCCTCAATGTTTTCGTCTTCAATAGTTGTGGAATTGGATGCTCCACCATCATTCATTGATTTAATTATCATTCTTCTTTGTCTTTGTCTTTGTTTCTCCTCTCTCTTTGCTTGAATTTCTTCAGGAGTCAATGTCTTCCTATCTTTCCTCTTATTACGAGCTTTTGAACCCATGATTATAAAATTCTCAAGCACAAATGAATGTCAATAGTGAAATTCTTCAAAAAATTCAATCCAAATTGTAAGTTGAAGACCTGTAAGGACAAAATTCTTCCTCATTTTTTCCTCTAAACAAGTAGAAAACTAACACAATTCCACTAAAAAAATTGTTTTCATGATGCCTCCTTTCAAAAATTCAATCCAAATTGCAAGTTGAAGACCTATAAAAACAAAATTCTTCCTCTTTTGTTCCTCCAAATGAGTAGAAAACTAACACAATTCCACTTCAAAAAAAATTTACATGATGCCTCCTTTGAAAAATTCAATCCAAAATGCAAGTTGAACACCTATAAAGACAAAAGTTGACAAAAATAGTGAGTTTGGACATATGGATGACAACTTTTTTTGTAGAATTTTTTGACAAAATTAAAACCCATTATAGATGAGACAGTTTGGATTCCAAATATGTAAATTTTTTTACAATTGAATTTTTTTTCTATTTTTCAATTAATTTTTGATGAAATTGGTCCATAAACTTTAAATATTAGGGTTTTTTACTATTTTAATAATTTTTTATTGAAATATTTTTTTGTAAAACGAATTGCACAAGAACGTACTTTAGACAATTATTTTCAATTTAAAAAAAATAAAAAAATGATAATTTTAGGTCATCTTATGTGTGATGTACATGACAATTTTTCAAAACGACAAATATGGCTAATAAAAATTTAACAAAAAAAATATTCAACAAAAATTCACAAAAAAATATTGAAAACGTGCTTTAGTGAGTTACAAATCTTTCCCAAAAGGATTTAGAAAAATATGATAATTTAGGTCAAAATATGGATGATGTACATCTGCATGGTATGGTAAAAAAAAAGTGACTTTTAAACAATGGTTTTTAGAAACGCCTATTGTAACTCAATTTGTACAATTTGGGTATTGAAATAAATTACATATTTGAAAACTAGACTCCAAGTACTACATTTTATGATCAATGACTTTTTTGAAGATTCCATCTCTAAGTGCTTCAAATTTTAAGGTCAAATGTGTCAAATTTTGAAAATTAGGGAAAACACTTTCACTTTTTGGCCAAAAAGTGGACTTAACTTCTTGCCAGCACCCCACACTCCTCAAGATGTTGAATTCTATCAGTTAAAGCTTTACATTCATTAGTAGAATGACCACGAACTCTATGATATGCAAAAAATGAACTTTTGTAGTAAAATTTCTTTCGTGTTCTTGGAGGGAGGGATATCAAGCGATCTTGGAGGACTCTCAACAATATACTCTCTTGATCAAAAGTAGAAATGTTCCTTTATCTTGTGACAAAGATATCTCTTGCTTAGTACATGATGTCATACTTACACAAGACTTTAGATTGTGATATTTTTTACTCTTCTTTAAATGAAGGTGTACAATCTAACAAACTTGAATAATTAGTGTTTTGCATGATGACATTGATGCTAAGCGAAGATTTCTTTGCTTCTTTCATTTCTTTCAAAGGATAATAATCAAGACCACTAGTGTCTATCAGTTTAGGACACACTAATGTTAAATTTGGCTTAGAAGGATGTTGTAAAATAGTGTTGATATTAAGTGAAGGCTTGTTTGTGTCTTTCGAGGGACAATAACCAAGACCACTAGTCTTTTCTTGCGTGTGAGGCTCTATAAGGACACATATAACTTGTTCTCTAACACCACATCCTTTTACACTATAACCAAGTTGTTTCATCATTTCATAACCTTAAATTCCATAAATATTTTTCATTTCTTTTGGATTTGGTGGTTGCTCATAATTAAGTTCATTAAAGTTTGTTGTGTACTTTGTTCTCTTTTGTTCTAAAGTAGTTGAGGTGGATGCTTTCGAAGAGTTGTTTGAATTTTTTATTGACATTACCACTTTTTCTTTTCCTTTTTTAGAGTCCTTTTCCATGATCTTGTATTCTCCCATGAATGATGGTGCAAAATCTAGGGAACCCCAATCATCTTCCAATAGCTTTGTGACTTCCTCAATGTGTTTTTCTTTATCTTTTTGTTGCACGGGTTCTACTTGTGTAGTCAGTGTCAATGTTTTCAAAGGATTTTCCTTATTTTTCTCAAATTTTAAGCAATTGTTTGGTTTAGGGTATGCTTCAAGTGTGTACACTTTGTTATTGTAGACATACTTCATTATATGATGAAGAGTAGAAGGCACCCCATTCATTGCATGAATCCACGGTCTGCCTATAAGGAAAGCTTAAGGTGTGGAACAAACTCTCCTAATGCCAAAACTTAGAGAAGAATGCATATATGACTTTAAATTTTTCAATTACAATTCAATAAGATACACATGAAAAGAATAAAAGAATTGAGAAATAAACACATACACAATTGGACACCAGATTTACATGGGAAAACCCTTACAGGAGAAAAACTCACCACACCAAGTAAAGTCTCTTTGTATTATAGTAAATAGAATTACATACAGGGATCAAACTTCACTTTCTAATGCCAATTTTCAGCAGCAACATTTCCTTGATCAACCTTGTATAGAACATCACTATTACAATGCTCTTCTACAACATACAATGAAATTCACACTTAGAACAATCCAACTGCTCAATCGATCAATCCTCTACTAAAACCAAAACTGTTCACCATTTCACAAGCGTTATGTTCATTTCCCACAAGAGAATGGTCACAACAGTTCAACTTCCAATCGGTTTGCATTCTACTTCTCTCATTGGTTCAAGACATACCACATAGGATAGTCATTTGGTCAAAGGCTTCTCAAATGTATTGCTTATCGGTGAGGCAACAAAATGTGTCTCATCGATGCCAAACTATCCATTGATCATCACATGCTCCACAACCTTCTAATGGTCTATCACTCAAACTTGATGAAGTTTTCCCGACCACAAGACCATCGGCATGACCAATGTTATCAATGAAAAACTGAGATATCATATTGATAGTTTAGGTCTCCTCGATGTCCCAAAGAACACCAAGACCACGTACATCAACAAGAATCACACTGACATTCATCAGGAGAAGAACCATCGGCAAGAGTAATACTATCGACATCAGATCAGAAAGTCTCATCGACAAACCAAGTCACCCCGATCACCTCATCAACAGGAGTCACACTGATGTCCAGACCCATTGGCAAGAGTAACACCATCAACAACAGTTTGAAATGTCAAATCGATAGTTCAAGTCACCCCAACACGTCCATCGACAAGAATCTCCCCGATGATCTCCTTCGGCAAGACATCTACCATTGGAACGAGTTTGGAATCTCACCCCGATAGTTCAAGTCATACTGATGACTTCCGTCAGCAAGATAGGTCTAATGTCACACCGATTTGATCCTTTCAAGACTTTAGAACACTGCTGCTTATCGGCAAGACATTCTAGAGGTCTCACTGATTCTTCTCTTTTAGGAGTTCCATGTCAGTAAGCTTGAGGCACTTTTTCCAACACTACCTAAAAGGAGATTAAATGAAATATCATGGGGCATAACATGGATCGGTGTTTCCAATGTGGCCTTTCTATCTGTAATTGGAAAAGTGATCACACCAAGTGGTTGTTTTCCTACATTGTCAAATCCCTTAATAGATAAAGAGTCGGGTTGAATTTTGATTTATCCATGCCAAGCTTATCCAAAAGGGATACACTACACACATTAAGGGTGGAGCCATTGTCAATGAGGGTTCTTTTTATTCCTCACCCATCATAGGCAACTATTATCATGAAAGCATCATTTTGTTTTTGCACTTCCAAAGGAGGGAGCTCACTTTGGTGGAAAATAATGTCAGTGCTTATTCCTTGAATTAGGACTACTATGTCATCCGGTTGCACATTAGAAGGGATAGGAACTTTTTGTAAAGCACTTTGAATCATGTTATGGTAGTGATGGGAGGCTTGAATAAGGTCCTATATGAGCAACGGTATTTTAACTTGATTGTTGCGAAACATTATTCTTAGGTGGGTAAAGGATAAGTTTGGGTTTGTTTTTATTTTTTGGTTTGTGTGAAGGCATATAAAGAATTAGAGGATTCTTAGGATTCCCCACAAGGTATGTATGAGGTCCATTAATCAAGGGGGATCTAATAGACAATTGTGCATTCATAACCTCAATGGTATTGGTTTGATGTATTTCTAATAAAGGACAATCTAGTGTCATTCTTTACCATCATCTAAGGAAGCCAAAATGTTGTCATTTTCTTCCACCATGATATCTTCCCTAGTAGGAGAGTTTTTAGGAGAACTACAAACTATATTTTTATGACATTCAAAGGTTGGTTCTTCTAAAATGACTTCATCACAAGTAGGGGAATGAACAATGGTTGAATTGTCTTGTTTATCAATGATGGTATTCTCTTGTTCACTAATGTTTTCCATAGGGAAAGAGAGACACATAAGATTCTCATGACTTTCATCGATTGCATTTTCTAACATCAAAGTATCTTCTTTGCAACTAGGAGAGATACTAGGAGAAGAACCAATGTTATTTTTATGATTGTCCATACTTTCATTCCTTTGTCCCATAATGTATTCTAAAATAGGATAGGAAGGGGAAGAATCATAAGGAGGGTTGTCATAGATCTTAAAGATTTAATTATCTAACACCAATATGTCCTCATCATTTAAAACATTAGCACAAGAGTTGAAGATGTTGGGAGATGAATGTAGACTAATTGGAGTGTTATGTAGGTAGGTTTCAATGGTCTCTTGTTGTGTTATGTGATCGCCATGATTACCTATTGTTATGTCTTATTGTTTAGTAATTTCTTGCCTAATAGGAGAGGTAAGAGGATAGAAACAACTAGGGTTCTCAAAACTTTCATTGATTAGTTCTTTTAACACCAAAATATCTTCTTCACAACTAGGAGAGATATTAGGAGAATAATAAATATGATTGTTATGATTACCCAAGGTTGTATTCTCTTTCACTAGAATGATATCACAAGCAAAAGGTGAATGGAAACTAGGTAAGGTGATGTTTAGAAATGTGTTTATGATCTCATTCTCTTGTTCTAAAATATCTTCTAAAGGGGAAGGAAGAGAAGGACAAACAAGACTCTCATGATTCTCAACAATTGCATCTTCTTTCACCAAGATACCTTCACCACTAACAAGAGAGGTATTGGGAGAAGAACAATTATGATCTCCATGGTTATCTATGCTTGTGTCTTCTTCTATCACATCATTCCCACAAATAGAAGATATAAGAGGGGGTATAGGTTCAAGGCAAGCATCAACATTTTCACTCTCTTGCACTAAAAGACTCTCATAACTAGGAAATGCATTAAATGAATGACTAACATGCTTATTGACTAACTTTTTCTTTGCAAACTTGGAAAAGATAGATACCAACATTTGTGAAAAGTAATATATGCAAACTTAAAATGCAATGTAAAGATCTTTAATGAAATGTGTAAATGCAATTTTCAAATTTCAAACAAGGTAATTTACTGATTACACTATGCAACAATTTGAAAATGAAATGTTGTAAATGAAAATTTGTAATTAAGCAATGCATGAAATGAACCAATTTAAGATAGATCTAGTGAAATGCATGTAACATAAACTCAACCAATTGAAACAAATAACTAATGACAACAAACAGAAGTGTAGAAAAAAGGTTTTTAATGCTATAAAAAGGTAGTTTTAGGGCTGATATGAGACTAATTCGCTCATAGGGATGTATGAGTCCTAGTTAGGGTTTTTCATGGATTCAAATGTTGGAAAATGCACAACACAGAAATCCCAGAAAGTAGGAAAAATAACCTATACAGGGACTAAATCTCCTAGAGGGGTGAATGAGTTCCAAAATAAGGTTTTTGCACCATTTTTAGCAAATTCTGTGTAAATTTTATATTTTCTAGTTAGGATGATGTCTAGGCTAAGTGTAAATGTTGTTTTCAGATGAAATTCACTAATGCAAGATTTAGAAACCATAGATGCCAATTAACTAATGAAAAACCTACTGCAAAGTCAATACAAGCTAGATCTAGGATGATGATGCAATCCAAATCAGAATTAAGATGTTCTAAATGTAGGTTCACCAAAATGAAACATAGAAAAATGTAGGCCCTATATTTTGAGGAATAGAACTAAAAATTTTCTCCAACTTTCATTCAAGGAAACCCTAGAGATCTCAATCCAAGGGTGGAATGAAGGAAAGAGATCTACTAAAGGTTGTCCTAAGGTTTGATTTATGACTAAAGAGGGGTTCATCACCAAGCTAGAGCTTGGAAAGACAAGAAATATGAATGACATGAAAAGTACTATACAAAACCTAACTAAATGACCTAGGAAATGAAACTAAAATACAAAATAACCAACTGAGAATGAACAAAAGTGCACTTGGAGGAAAGATGTGATCAAAACAAGCTCCAAAGCCATGAAATCCTGACTCTCAATGCTCACTAGGACTCATACACTAGCTGTGGAGTATGGGTCCTAGGTGGGTTTTAAAGAGTTGAAAATTTGGAATCTGGAGTTGCAGACTGAGAGGAACACAACCCATAAACTATTCCTTGAAACCCTAACTGAGACTCATACACCCAGACTATCATGAAGTGTCCCAGGAGTAGAATCTTAAACTGAAACTTTGCAAGCCTCTAAAGATGGATCAAATAATCACTTTGCCGCTGATTTCATGCAAATTAGATGGATATTTTTCCCTAAAGTTGAGTTTTCGTGAGTCTTGACAATTTTGACAACATTTGCAACTTTGTCATTTTGGTACTTTTGAAGGCTTCAAATCCACTTTTCTTCAATCTATAAACCTACAATCACACATTAAAAAGAGGAAAACTTATTGATTGTTAGGAAATGGGGGTTTTCCTTGGTCAAACCCCTTTTAGGTAATTAAACCAAATGATGAAATAATGAAATAGAAGTATGAGATATGAAATATGCAATGATGATACCTTGAATGATGTCTTGTAAATCTGCAATCTAACATGAAATTTCCATGAAGAATGTAGATCTAGATCTTGAAATAAGTGTATAATAATGCTTAATCTTGGATCTTGAATGCTACATCACAACACTAGCTCAACAACATGCTTGATGCTTGATGACCTTGACATGATAATGGATCTTGAATTGTTGCAAAAAATGATGAATTTTTCCCTTGAATTCCTTAGAAATTCACTTGTAAAATCCCTTGACACACTTGTGAAGTCTTGTAATCATTAACTTGATATTAGGAATGATCTCTTGAAATTCTTAGGTGAAAATGAGTGAAATAACCTTGTATTTATTCTTGTTTATACCAAATTTTTCAAAATTACAACACTACAAGCCGACATCAGATCTAGGAGGATAAAATCCCACCAAGAATTTGAATTAAATTTTATTTTGGGCCACACAAGACTCATACAATAGAAGTGGCATATGAGTCCCATTAGGCTTAACTATGGGACACATTTTTTCAAAAAATCTTAGAATGATGTAAAATTAGGATCGGGGCCCCAAAACTTAGGTGGGAATCATACACCCAAAGTGGCGTATGAGTCCTAGATCACTAAATCTAGTCCACACAACCTAAAAACACTTGAATTATGATTGTATGTTGGTTTATGTCGAGATTATCCTAAAAAAGATGCATTAATTAAGGCTTGTGGATGCAAAATTAGGCTAATTAAGGCATAAAGAATCCCAATTTATTAATGAAACCCTATATTAGTGTGAAAGTGTGGTAGAACAATTTACAACACCTCAAATAAGGTACCATTAATTTCATTTAGTTTACAAGGGTCCTAAACTTAATGTGAAGGTGCAAATAAATACACTTTACAACATTAAATTAAGGAAAATTAGGTCTATTTATCTTTAAAAGTCCCTAAATTCAATGTGAATGTGTAAAAAACATTACAACACTAGATCAAGGTGACATTAGGTCCATTTTAATGTTAATCATTCCCAAATTAAGTGTGAAAATGTAGAGGGATACTTTTTCCATTGCCACACCAAGAATCACTATCATCTGTAATAATAGCTTCCTTGTATGATCTAGGTTCATCATTAGTAATTGATAAAGAAAATATACAATGAAAATGTTGTGGGATATACCTATCAACTATATTATGTTGTCTTGAAGATCTTTTGAGATTAGGAGTATCAGGCTTTTCTTGTTCTAGAGTTTGCTCAACTTCTTCTTGGTTATCTTCCATAACCTCTTCATTTTTCTCCAAATATTCATCTAAATGCTCTTCTTTTTATTCATACTCATTTCCAAATCACTATATTTATTCTTCCCAAGGTGCATCTTCTTGCTTAGTCTCAAAATACAATATCCTTTCATTTTCTTTTTCTTTGGGTTGTTCAAGTTAAAAAATAACTCTAAGTTCCTTAAAAATCATATCTCTAGAATAGATATTTTTCTTGGATAGTGAACTAAAAATTTTATAACCCTTATTATTCTCACCACATCTAATGAAAAATACACCTTTCAACTTTTTAATCCAACTTAGATCATGTTTGGGTGGAAAATAGGGCTCACCAAACTGAATCAGCAAGATGATGAACCACTTAATTTTCCTACACAAAACACATGCAACTATGAGAGCCAAAAGATGCAAATAACAATAAGAAATGATACCTAACTGCTATAGCAACTATGAGGGAAGTTTTTAGAGCTCAAAGAGGTGTGTACCTTGTTGCAAGAAGCCTGTTTTTAGGGCAAAAAGGACTCATTCGCCTTTAGTGGCGAATGGGTCCCTATTAGGGTTCCTAAAACTCATATCTGGGTTATTTTCCTTGATGTTTGCACTCTTAGATTCACAATTGTTAGCTCATGAAAAAATATACTTAATTTTGTAGCTTCAATTCTTCATTCTTGCACTTTGAAGGTCTTTCTTGCAACTTGACAACTTTGACAATTTTTCTCTAAACTTCTTCTCCACTTGATCTTCAACTTGTACATCTACAAACACACATTCAAGGGAATAATTTTTTTTTTATTGTTAGTGAATAGGGGTTTTCCTAAGTCAAACCCCTTGTAGGTAATTAAACCAAATGATGAGATAATGAAATTGAAGCATGCAACATGAAATGATGCAATGTTGATACCTTGTAAGATGTCTTGTAATGCAAATCTGCAAACTAACATGTAGTGGCCATGAAGAATGTAGATCTTTGATCCTTGAATAACATGTGTAAATATTCTTGCAAGTAGATCTTCAATGCTACATCAACTTTCTTAGCTCAACAACATGCATGAATGCACTAAACCCTTGTCATGATGATATGATCTTGAATTGCTGAAATAAACTCTTGATAATTTGCCTTGAAATTCCTTTGAAAATTCTCTTGTGATGCTCTATAATTATCTTATGAATGTACTCTTGAGTTCTCATGAAACTATGCGAATTAACCCCTTATTTATACTAGATTAGAAGATTAACCCTAAAATTCAAACAATTCAAGCCAACACTAGATCTAGAGATAAACATTATTAGATTCCCGCCATAATGAATTTCAAATAGGGGGTCCTCATTAAAGGAGGACCCATTTTCCACCTAGGGCGAATGGGTCCTGGCACTGTCTTCCAGGACCATTCCTTCAGGGGATGAAAGATCACCAAAAACCCATGTAGAATCTACTGATAAAGGGGGGTCCTATAGAGGGAGGACCCATTCGCCACCTAGGGCGAATGGGTCCTAGCACCAATTTCTAGAACTTTTATTTTTCCCAATTAAATGCTATGAAATTTGAATTGTGGGTGTTGGGATAGATCTTCGAGAGGTGTCACAAATAAGGCTTAAATTTGAAGTAAAGGGGACAATTAACTCCAATTAACCACAATTAATTAAAAGGACCCTAGATAAATGTGAAAATATGTTACAACACTTTACACACTTAAATAAGGTACAAATTAAGTTTATTTTATTAAAAGAGGGCCCAAGATCAATGCAAATGCATTACAACACATTACAACATTGAACTTAGGCAAGATTAGGTTAATTCGATGACAATTATTCCCAAATCAAGTAAGGAAAAATGACACTTTTTCCTATTACTAAATTTTCCCCCCACTTTAGTGAGAGGATGACACCATGCCAAATTCACACTATAGTAGGCATTCAAGACAATTAAGTATGAAACACTAACTAAGATACATGATCATACCCTATCAAAGGTATTTATAAAGAAAAAAAGGATCAAGCACAACCATCCCAATGCGATGTGAAATGGGGTTGTTTGTCCATAACATGAGCTGCTCACTCTAGGGTAGTGGAACCTCAATTTATCCACTAGGTGAGTTATCCCAATGAAGTGGAAAATGAGAGAATCATATTAGCCTCTCATACCATACCAAAGTTATCCTCTTGACAACTTCAATAAGGCACCACAATGCAATGCTTTTTGTAAATGCTTTTGTAATATAAAATTTTGTTAAAGGGGATTTTTCTTTGTTCATGTAAAGGTCTTCTTCTTAGGGAGCATTGTACCTAATGTCTCCAAGAGAAGACAAGTCAAGGTGTTAGATTTTCACTCATGGGATGCCTCACTGGCATCATGCCATGACAGTAGATTGTACACTCTTGGATGATATCAAACCCAATGACACCACCAAGAAGAGGAAATGTCGTAGGAAAAAATAAAAAATCATGCCATGGAATTTTTTCAAAAGATGTCATCGATGCATGCCCCAACTTTAAAGCGGTTGCTACACCATTACTATGAGAAATTTCTTTAAAGTAGCCAATTTTTTTCCTAAGACATGCGAGCTTTCCTTGGAAAACCCTATGCCAAGTCATATGTTTCCAAAATAAGCTACTTCATCAAATAGGAAGGAAGGGTTTCCCACACAAATAAATAAGAGATATATGGATTCAGGGTTAGTATGTCTTTGCTACAATGTTGTCGCAAAGCATGGAACTATCATCATTCCCAAAATACTCATAGAACTAGAAGAATGACATAAAGAGAGAGAAAACAAAGAAAAATCCTTTCAGGTCAACATGGAAGAGACCTAAATGCCTAGACGCCTTGCATCATCCCCAAAAGGAAAACACAAGACAAATGAAAAATGATTATGACATATAGAGGAGTGAAAGATACATATAGAGGAATGCACAAAAAGAGAGATAGATCAAACGAAACAATATGGGGTATCACATTATGCACATGCAAAAAGAAAACATGAAAAATAAAAAGGATAGTAAGGCACATGTGATTCAACCTAAAGCAAGTCATCCACATCCCAATCTTAATCGGTATAAATGAAAGGCGGACAACTAGCCAAAGGGAAAACGAAAAATACATTACTAGGACAAGACTATCTAATTCTTTCCCCCACTTAGTGCAAGACAAGAATGAGTCGAGACAGGTCATGGGAAAGAGCTCCTTGTGCTTTGAAATGATTTGCAATGAATATAAAACATGTAATAGTGAGAATGGTGTGATTCTACAACCATTACATGGTAATGAGCGGAAGGTCATGCTATGCAATCACTCGATAAAAAATATTTCCATCGAAGTGAAATTTTGTCAGGATTATTTTGAATGTGCGACACTCATTGGTACTATGTCCAAGACTTTTGCGGTATCAACAATGTGGAAAATTTGCACCTTTAGGATATAATCTTGTATTTTTTTTCATGGGTGGTAATGTTATAAGTTCTTGGTTTAGAAGTAGTTGTAATTTTCTTTCACTTTCAGGTGGTGGACAAGGGAATTTTAGTTTCTTTAACTTGTAAGGCCTTTTTGTGCTTGCTAGATTCACCAATTTCCATTGGTGGATATAGGGAAGGAGGACTGAAGATGACCTTTTCTTCTTTATCATTTTCATTAGGAGGAATTGGTTGCTTTTAGGAAGGAGAACACTTCTGTTAGGAGGAGGATCTAGAGATTCCAACCATCGTTACGAGGTATTGGTTGTTCTTTAGGAAGGAGGACACTTATGTCAGGAGGAGGATCTAATATCCTAATCCTTTTGTACCTTTAGTTGGTATTTTCTCTAGGAGTTGATGAATTTCATGTTCACTTATTGTATCACATCCTTGTTTACTTAATATCATGAATCCTTTTTTGTATGTCTCCTCAATGTTAATTGACGTGTTGGTTACTTTGTTAACATAGGATGGTTGAATTTTTGCTTGTTTGGAGGAACTAGGTTCACCTATGGTAGGGAACTTAGGCTTAACTTGTGACTCAATTTTAGGATGTAAAAGACCAAACATCTCAAGTTGTGTTGGTTGTTTCATGGATGGGTAAAAGGATGCATTATTCTCACGGTTGTCAAGGAAATTATTTATGAAGTTATTAATGCTATCATAATCTTCTCCAATGATGTCAACATCATGAGGGGGACATGCAATAGGAGTTGTGTGAGCATGAATGAGTTCAATTTCGTTAGGGTCATTGCCAAAAACACAACTTGAAACATCAACCAAAGAGAACAAGGACTTCCACACATTTCTTAAATAGTTGTCCATTCTCAGGACTCTAGATCTAAACATGGTAATTTACTAATTAGGAAATGCAATAAACTAAAATGGAGTGATTGAATGCAATTTTGATTTTTTTAGCGATGCACTAAAATGAAGCAATTTAAGCTAAATGCAACGAATTTGATGAAATAAAAAATTAGGAAACTGAAATAGGAAAGTAACAACACCAAAAAAAAGCCTAAAATTGAGATTTTAATTTCCAAAAAATGTAGATATGTAGCTAACAGGGACTCATTTGCTGGTAAGGGCGAATGGGTCTTGGTTAAGTTTTTCTAAGATGTTTCTGTAGATTTTAGGGTGATTTTTAATGCTTTTTCAGATGCCAGAAGGTTTAACTTTGACTTGATCAGGGAATCATTCACCAGTAAGGGAGGATGGGTCTTGGTAGGTATTTTTAAACTATTTTTTAATGATTTGCAATATTTTAGTAATGTCTTTCAATTCTAAGTTTGAGGCAGTGAGTTTTAGTTTCATATTTTCCAGAAATACAAGGTGAAAATGCAATGAAAAGATGAATGCAAGGACCTATGTTGAAATGCAATTTTGTTTTGATTTTCAAATGCAAATAAATGAGGTCTAAATGAGATGCACAATGGTTGATTTGATTTTGTATTTTTTAGATTTAGAGAGATGAAAAATAATACAAATTTAAACCCTAAATGAGATGCAATTATAAATGCAATGCAAGAAACCCTAAATGAGATCTTAATTCAATGCAAGTGAGATGCAAATGAATGCGAGATCTAACCCTAATATGCAATGAAATACTTCAAAATCATAAAATTATAATGTTCAATATGTTGGGTTCACCATTAATGTTTGGGTGGAAAATAGGGATCACCAAAATGAATCAACAAGATGATGAACCACTTAATTTTCCCACACAAAACACATGCAATTATGAGTGCCAAAAGATGCAAATAACAATATGAAATGAAACGTAACTATTATAGGAACCATAAGGGATTTTTTTAGAGCTTAAAGAGGTGTGTACCTTGCTGCAAGAAGCATGTTTTTAGGGCACAAAGGACTCATTCGCCTTTAATGGTGAATGGGTCCTTGTTAGGGTTCCTGAAATTGAGATCTAGATTATTTTCCTTGATTTCTATACTCTCAAATTCCTGGTTGTTAGCTAATGAAAACCTATACTTAATTATGTAGCTTGAATTCTTCATTCATGCACTTTGAAGGTCAATCTTGCAACTTGACAATAGCAACAATTTTTCTCTAAAATTCTTCTCCACTTAATCTTCAACCTGTAAATCTACAAACACACATTCAAGGGAAGAAAAAATTGTTGATTATTAGTGAATAGGGATTTTCCTAAGTCAAACTCATTGTAGGTAATTAAACCAAATGATGAGATAATGAAATTGAAGCATGAAACATAAAATGATGCAATGTTGATACCTTGTAAGATTTCTTGTAATGCAAATATGAAAAATAACATGTAGTGGCCATGAATAATATAGATCTTTTATCCTTGAATAAGATTTGTAACAATGATTGCAAGTATATCTTCAATGCTACATCAACTTTCTTAGGTCAACAACATGCATGAATGCACTAAACCATTTTCATGATGATATGATCTTGAATTGATGCAATAAACTCTTGATAATCTGCCTTGAAATGCCTTTGAAAATTGACTTGTGATCCTCTATAATGCTCTTGTGAATGTACTCTTCAGTTCTCATGAAAATATAGGATTGCTTAGGATGAAACTATGTGAATTAACCCCTTATTTATACTAAATTAGGAGATTAACCCCAAAATTCAAACAATTCAGGCTGACACTAGATTTGGAGATAAACATTATTAGATTCCCTCCATAATAAAAATTCAAAAAGGGGGTCCTTATTAAGGGAGGACCCATTCACCACCTAGGGAAAATGGGTCCTGACACTTTTTTCCAGGAGCATTCCTTCGGGGGACGAAAAATCACCAAAAACCCATGTAGAATCTATTAATAAAGGGGGGTGCTATAGAGGGAGGACCCATTCACCACCTAGGGTGAATGGGTCCTAGCACCAATTTCTAGGACCTTGATTTTTCTCAATTAAGTGTTATGGAATTTGAATTGTGGGTGTCAAGATAGATCTTTGAGAGGTGTCACAAATAAGGCTTAAATTTGAATTAAAGGGGCTCATTAACTCCAATTAACCACAATTAATTAAAAGGACCCTAGATAAATATGGAAGTGTGTTAAAACACTTTACAACATTTAAATAAGGTACAAATTATGTTTATTTTATTAAAAGAGGGCCCAAGATCAATTTGAATGTGTTACAACACATCACAACATTAAACCTAGGAAAAATTAGATTAATTTGATGATAATTATTCCCAAATAAAGTAAGGAAAAAAGATACTTTTTTGTTACTACAAATCACTTTTCTTTATGCACACGAACATAAGAATCACAACCAAAAACCCTTAAATGTCAAACAAAAGGTTTCCTACCTATCCATACTTCATAAGGTGTTGAATCTGTAAGGAAGCTAAGGTAAAGAAAAAACTTCCTACACTAATCTCGAGAGGATGGAAATGTAAAGATTTATATATCTTTACAATTGTTAGAAAATATTAAATATAAATAAACATAAATATCATGCATACCACAACATAATGATTTACATGGGGAAAACCCTTTGAGAGAAAAACCCCACACTCCAAAAGTTTCCCAATATATTATTTATAAACCATGAATATTATAATATACTTACAGAGCAAGCCTCTCACAAGAGTATCACCAACTAGAGATCTAAAGGCAACACAAAAACTATGGGAATCTCAATAATACATCATAATGTATAACTTTAATAAAATTCATTCATAAAATAGGGTTTCCTTCTAGGATAAGAGAAGCCAACAAAATATCTACTGTCAGATCATAATCCTAATGATGAATGGTCTAGATTTACAATAATAAAATATACATAAAATATAAATAAAATGTGACATATTTATTAGACTCTTGGCTTGGTAGATCTCATCTAATCATTTCCATAGATCATATGTTTTTCTCCTCATAGATATTCAATAGGATAAAGTCTACAAGAAAAAGATGGATGGTTCCCCATTACTTCTAATCTGTCTTATCCCAATCATATTGATCTGTCTTTTTTGGTTTCTTTTCCATAGTTGTTTCCAACTATTGTTCCCTCTCTTCAAGGAGATCCTCAAATTTTAACTTCCATAGCTCATAACCACCTCCATTGAATTTATCAATGTCCAAGTGAAATGAGGATGTAGCCATAGCTTCTACACAAAAAATGTAAAATAAGGTCAACTAAAATCCCCACTACAACTCAAAAAACCTTCACACTTCCACCTAAGAAGCAAAGTTGGAAAAGCGCTAATATGAAATGTTAGAAATTAAAGGTGCAAAATGATAAAATGGATATCCTAATTCAACTATAAATCTTATTTTAATAGTGCATTTAACCAAATGGATATTGTAAGAAACTATATCAACAATAGAAAGAAATATGGAATATAAGAATTAAACACATAACCCTGTGTTTACATGGAGAAACTCTTTGAAGAAAAAACTTCACCAAAATGGGACACTTAGATCTGTAATATCTTCAAAATAGAGATTACATAAAATTATTTCTTTCTCCTCTTCAATCTTCAATCATTTAACGCCTACAAACAATGTTTTTTCACTCAAGTAATAATTACACCTCCATACTACCACCTTATGGCTTGTTTATATATCATGTTCACCTCCTAAATGGGGCATCCAAGTTGTTTATCAAATCCCAATGTCTCTCATGGATAAATCCAAAAATTTAATACATAGGATAAAGTAGGTTGCAACCAATTTACTCACTTACTTGATTTGGACACTTGGTTGTTAATAGTTTCTAAATAACTTGGTCATTATTGTTTATAACCAAAGTAATTTTATCTTTAAAAATAGCCACCCAAAATGAAAAAATAGCCTCATAAAGCATCTTTAGGAAGTTGAATGTCCATAATAACCTTATCCTCTAAGATTTCCTCTTGGTGTCATACCCTATATTTTTTCACAACAATCAATACACAATCACATTTTTTTTAAAATATGTATAAACACTAATAATCATTAAGCCGCACACAAACATGGTACATATTATTGATAAGGTTAGTATTAAATCTCCACAATAACATTAACTTAACCCCAAAAGATATTATTACTCGATTATTTGCGTATACCATTAAATTAGAATCAAATAGGACATCTAAAATTATTAGTGAAGGTAAAATCAAGATTACATAAAGTTTGAGGTATACAATAGAATCAAATACTAAAGATGCATCGTAAGTGGTCAATCAACCTTAATCTATTTACCATTCCAAGTGAGCTATTTAATGCCTAATCAGTAGAAATAAAGGCAATAATCTAAACAGTACTTTAAACCAATATTACAAACATAAACATGCAAGAAATAAGCTAACAAGAACTATACCATCCAATATTGAATACACTAATGTTATAGGACTAATACATCAACAACCTGAGATTGATTATGTATATTTACAGTATACACATACAACTAATCATATAAATATACACATAATTCATGACTATTTAATATGTTAACATTTGTTAGTAACTATATTTTAATGGATTAACAATACTACATGAATACCTATCATTAAGCGATGAGGAAGAGAAGATCAGCGAGTGAGAGGGAGAATTCAAATTCAGGGGTGGGTACGACTGAGGGAGTTACTGAGGTGGAAGATGAAGGAGACACAAATGATGGCATAGTTATGGGTGTGTTGGTTCCCAAATCAGCATATGCAATGAGTCCTAAAGAGTAGCCACTCTCTCATATTTAGACTCAACAGGTTGATATGACCAACAAACAAGATTCAGTCAAAGACACTGAAATATTCTATACTTCAGAATCTAATAAACCTGGGAGGGTGATCTTGATCAGTATATTTATAGATACTTGTGTGCCAAAGTATCAAATATACTGTAAAAAAAAAATTCTCCTTTAGATGCTTAATAGACACAATACTATAAAGGCTTGGCTAACCTCTACAGTAATGCCTAATTTAAACATGAGAAATGTAATAAAATGAGCTCAACACACAAACAAACTGAGAATGATATTTGATTTGATTTAAATTTATGATCAGTTGTTGAATCAACCAACAAAATATAACATGAATAAACCACTTAGATCAGTGCTTCATTCATTGGAACAAAGTCATCTTAAACACCCACATAATCTAATAACAATCTTCAAACTGACATTACATAAAGCTCTGAAATGTTGCATTACAATATTCTAGCATAATATCCTAGCCACTACTTCTTATTAGAATCGTAGCACTTAATTCACATGAATCTACAACTTCATTCAAGCACTTATATTAATTCGTTGAATTAATGGGCAAGAAATAAACCACACACCCATTGAAAACCAATGGAGATGAAAAAAATAATCATTGATTATATGTATTCAAAACTCATAAAACAAGCACATAGGAGAGGAAGTAGTCTTGAAATTGCACTATTTAGTATTATTTTTCCAGTATTGCAATCAAAATTAAAAAGATATCATAAACTCCAACCTGAAAAAAACCAATGAAATGTTTTATATTCACCTTACAATATGCTTTGTGATTAATTACAAAACAACCTCTCCTCTTTGAATGAGGCAGAAAGACAATACTTAAGGAAAACAAAAACCCTAAATGCTCATCTAAAGAAGACACTTGGCACATTTAGGTTCACTGATCTTCAATTGCCTTTTCTTGCTGAAGAATCTTCAACCTGCTCTATGTTTTCTTGCTCCTCACTCCATTTCCCTGCAATAGAAAAATATTCATCTTTATGAAGACTCATCATTCTCTTTATTTTCTCTTTACCCACATTGAAGAAATGCCCTACTGTAGAGAATATTTTGCTAGCCTGTAAAAACCCTTCATCGTAAAAAAAAATCTCCCCTTCACCTGCTCATCTTTCACTCAGCTATGTAAAAATGGCCCTCTCTATAAAACTCTTCTCCAACAAAGAAACATCCCACTATGAATATTTTATTCACTTTATAAAAATATTACCCATGCTTTCTTTTTCTTGGGAAAAATATTTTATCCTATGCATCTGATTTCAACTTTACACTCCAAGCAATATTATTTTCCACTTTGCAAACATTTTGTCAAATATTAATATTTGACAATGAAACTCGAGCCCACCAAGTCTTTATTTCAACATTGCCCAATATTTAGCATCACACATTGTTCATAAAATGAAGAAAAATAAAACAAATTAGCGATGCATGATCATTATTCTGTTCACCTGAATGTTCTTTCCGAACAATACAAAACATTTTACATTTACATTATTGCCCATTATTTTTAATTTTTTTACCTTTTTATATCAATGAAGGCTTTTAGTTTTATCTCACTTGGGCAAATAGAAATTATTACCCATACACCATATTTTTAATTCACCCTCTCATTTAAATCGGGCAAAAGAAACCTCTTTTCCATGCACGTATATTTCATTTCTTATTTAATTCACCTTTTGAAAATAACCATCAAATATCAATGAGTGATATTGATCACGGGTCCCACCACACCTCCATCTATCACTACTAAGTTACTCTCGCACATCGTAGATAAAAGAAAAAAATGAAAACATTTGATTAGTGATGCCTGATAAAATCAACACAACTTTGTCTCGCCAATCGCTATACAAAGTGGAGGTGGTGAGACCAAATAGCGATATGCAATGGAGAGCATCACATATCACAAATGTAATGAAGGCAAATCACAATGCGTGATAAGATACAGAGGACCTCAAAATTGGTCATTTTTCTTGATATAGGGGTGTTTTCATGGTTGCAGGCACCGAGAAAATGGCCATAACATCATTGAAAGTGTTCCCAACATATGTGGATAAGTCCAAAAATTATTTGGAAGGTAAAAAAGCATCATTTGCAACACATATACAGCTTCAAAAATCTGCCCGAGAGCCAAAAACGTGATTACATTAACTAATTGTAAAATCCCTCTTTGTTCCTTAATTTTTACCTGTGAATTCACCTTCACATTTAATTTCCCAAGATCAAATTTTCCCCCAAATATTTCTATCAGACAACACCCACTGGCTCACTACCACTTATTCCATTATTTCCAGGTTTCCATTGCACATCGCTATTATAGCCAGAAAATGGAGACAGTTATTGGTGATGGCCGTTGAGGAAGATATGAGATCACCCATCGCTGATAGAATGTGGAGAAGGACAATAAAATTCATGATCAATGATGAAAAGGAACTGCTATCACTAATTGCAATTCAAATGGGAATTATAAACCCAAAACGACCATTGGCCATGAGTTCATCCGTGCAGTAGTGAAAGCCGTGAAAGCACTTTTCAGCCAATCACAAGAAAGAATTAAACTTGCTTATCCTCCAAAACATTTGAAATTCATTTTATGTTTGCCCTAAATTCCCTTTTTCATTTGTACAATATTTAAAATATTCATTATATTTTAAATATGAACACTTGAAACTTTAGAAAAATTATGAATTTTAATTACGCCTACGACCCAAACAGAGAAAATTCACTATGGGAAAACCGGGACACCTGGAGCCAAGATTTCCATTTCCTCAAATTTTTCCCAGCCATTAAAAATCAAGTACCTTCTTTGTAAACAGACCCCCGGGATGTGTTTACCACACCTAAAATGCATTAAAACAACACATCATATGACCTTCGTTCTTGATGAAAATGAAGCTATAGAGGTTTGAGACCAAAACAAAAATGGGTTGTCATTAGAATTGCAAAATTTGACACTTTCTAGAACACCATTTTTGGCCTTGTCACGATCAGAAAGCAATTAAATAACCCATCAGAACTTATCTCGAAGGTGCGAAATTGAACAAGAATGTAGAAATTTGACTCTATAATGCAATGCAAAATACGGTTTGGAAAAAGAGATCCCGAGGTGAAAGTTATTCAATGTCAAAGTTTTTCAATCGACCATTTTTGCAACCACACCTGTTCAGAACTAATTAGGGCTCTCAAAGTCACCACTTTGAAAAAATATCAAAACAACTTCTAGGGGGCTGCCACTGGACATGCTAGGTCAGTTGAGTACACTGAATATGTGTGCAAGAGGTATTTGAACTGATTTGATCACATGTGCGAGATATTAATGCTCAAAGTTGCCTTCTTTGAAAAACTGGAAATGCTGATTCTAAAACCCTGATAAAGTGCATTTGGAATGGGCTTTGAAAAAATACCAAATGAGGTTTTGGGGGGCTACAATCCAACATGGTGGTAGATAATTATATAGATAATCATGGGAAACATTCTCTTTGATGTGTAGGTCATTAGGTCACCAAATATAAATTTAAATGTAGGGGCACTTTTTGCAGATTTACACAGTTCAGTTTGCAAATCTAAATAAGTTTCCAACGGAATCAAGCTGGGAAACTTGAAAAATGGATTCATGGGGTTATGCCAATTGACATAATTCTTCATAAAGATGTATAGAATCATATAAAAATATTAGTTGGGCTTAATACCCAACAGGCACAAAGACACAATATCACAAAGATGGCCTACCCAAAAAAGTGCAACATGTGTCAACAACAAACCAACTTCTGGACCTTGAAACCAAGACTTCAAAAACTCACCAAAACTGATCCAATGAAGCTATAAATGGTCACACACCATCTCTGATAAGTTCTCAACACTTCCCCAAAGTGATTTCTCATGACAATTCATGGGTGTCAAATTATAAGCTCCCAAAGTGAGCTACGTAGGCTTATTCTGCTAGGTACTTTTGAGTGCATTAGGCAAAATTTTACATGGGCCTCAAAATTTAGCCAAATTTTGGAGGTCCCAACAGTGGCTCTGACTGGGGATGTATGCCCCTTGTGGGCATAGCAAGAATTCAGATCCTTTGGAGAAGCAGACTGAGTGCCTACTTTATTGGGCGATAGAGTCACTAGGTCATCTCTACCCCCTACTGCTTTGGTTTGACAAGTCAAACCATATCTGATTGCCCAAGGCCACCAAAAAACTATAGGTCTCTGCTTACCTATGTCATAAACATGATTTTCCCTTGATCTTATTGAAGCCAATCTGAAGATATAGCTGGAATGTCACTGATCAAACATACTGACATCTCTCATCCAACTACCATACTTAGTATCATAAGTGCATTCAACGCTATCAAACATTTGAAACTCGTGCACAAACTGAAAATATTGATTATTGTGTGACACAAACACGTCATGATCATCAAACAAAACATTTGCATGATGATCATAACACTTTCTATGGTTCAAGTCACTGTCATATTTTATGGAAATATCTCCCAACTGAAAAAGAAAAGACTCACACTCCATCACATAGTTGGGAACATAGGCTACATTTTGGTCCCTAGTTTTCATGCCAAAAAGGAAATTCTCAGAACTCATCCTCAAACCACATATATCATGCAAAACTCCATCAAGAACATAAAAAAAGAAATAATCATACATAATTCTTTCAGGTAACTGCAATTCATAATGTTGATAAGAATCTTCACCTTCATGTCCCAAATCCCTTCCAATACTCTTTCTATCAGCAACTCATTCACATGGAAAACCATCATCATCATTTTCCCATGGTTGCGCATAATCACGCATCTCTGACTTATCCTTACACTCTGATTTCATACTCAAATATGATTTCTTGTCCACGTGAGGATATTCAAAGATCTCTAACCTATCCTTATTCTTTCTCAGTTTGACATCCTCTAAACACATGTCAACATCTTCAAAATTCATAGCTTGTTCAAAAGTGAGCAATTCTGGTTCAAGAAAATAATCTATTTTTTCTTTAAAATCATCATCCATATCGACATGAAAAGACTCATAACTAGGCTCATCTAAATTAGGAAACAAATACTTATCCAAATCTGCATTAAAATTCTCAAAATCTTGCTTATCAAATATATAAACTTCATGGTTATTTGTTGTTTCTAACTCATCAAAACAAGTTTCTGAACTTACATCAGCCTGCATACTTTCATGCTCATCATACAATGCATCATAAAAATCAAATGGTTGTTTGTCATTACCCACATTATCACCATGCTGACCAACTAGTTCGTAACTGGAAGGAAAGTGACTTCCACTAGAACTACTTGCATCACCAAGTTGTAAGTTAGGGTTTATCATGATATCACCATCATCAAGATTTGAAAACTCAATGGAGTGGGTGTCACAACAACAATCCTCATCTTTTTTCATTTCAATATTGGGCTAGGTGTCATCATTGAGTTGCTCATCCTTTTGAGGATAGACACAAAAATTTTCACTGTCACGATCATTAGCAGTAGACATTGAATCATTCTTAATTTCTTCCTTATCAAGTACGCACTTGTTTGGATTTAAAACTAAAAACATTTGATCATTTGTATTCATATAATTGTTGGTTTCATCAACATGCTTATCCACAATTGAAGACAACAAACCTTACACATATTCATTCCTCATTTTTTCCATATTATATAAACATGTGTAAGCCATCTACATACTCAATATTCTAAAATCCTTAATCAGTGCACTAGATCCCTCCTCAAAAGCTTCAAAATACAAATGAATGCAATCTTATGTACTAGGTCTGAAACTTTTAGGGATTAGTGAAAGAGAAACAAAAAATTTGTGACTGACAACAATACTTGACTCTTTACCTTGTTTTTTAAGCTGCTTTAATGTTGTGACAAGGTTAGAGGATTCTTTTGAAAATTCTTCTCTATAAGCATCCACTAGTTTATCCCAGCAGGAAAAAGATTTCTCAGGAAAACTTAAGTACCAATCCCTAGCTCTAGCTTCAAGAGATCTGACAAAAAATATCATCCACATATCCTGATCTCTAAATGAATGTTTCACTATGAAGCTATAGAAACTTTGGACATGTACATCTCCTTCACACACATTGTATCCATTAAACCTAGGCATCTGCTTATAGACTCGAGATGGCATTCTTTTAACCTTGTAATCAATCCATGACAATTCTAGTTGGTCATAAAATGAATCAAATGAATTTCCAATAGGTGCAAAAATTTGGCTAACAGATCTAGTATGATTATCTCTTAACTGGGCTTGCATAGCCATCAGGTGCCTTTTGTTCAACTCTTTAACTCCTCTTTTGAATACAACTTTCCATTCCAGCCTTATTCTAGGCCTATTCACACTTAGGTTCATGCACTTTTTGGTATCAACTGTTTGAGGATTATTAGACTTCTGAAGCTTCTTGACAATATGCATCCAAGTTTCTAATGGCATGGTTATTTCTCTTTGATGATCCAAGGGTGTATGCAAATCTGGTATTAACTAATGGTGCACAATCACAACTATGACAATATGAAGGATCACTAGGATAGTTGCTAACAATGGTGGTAACCAGGGCTTGAGACATATGATAATGTACATGGAGGCAAGTCCCTATGATATACAAATTCACTCAAACCATCCATACTAGCAAATTTGGGAATACTTAGACAAACATTTTAAATGGAACAACAATTGTATTCAATATGACAGGTTCAACAAATGAAAATATGCAGAGAACTATGTACCTTCACACCTCCAGTTGCTGCAACTTTGAATAGAGCACTTTCATGTTACAAATAATAAACAACAACCCTTCATGTGCATAAATTGTAGAGAAAAGTTGCCACCTCTTCAACAAGAGGAAAACCTTTGAAGCAAGGATATCTTTCTCTAAGTTCTTCCAGCAAAGTCACTTCACAATATTTTGAATTTGGGGCTGCTACGAGTCAATTTGTAGATTTGGAACTTCTTCAACTTCTGAACCGGTCATTTATTCTTTTTGACTCTTTCCAAATAGACTTCAGCAAATTTGAACCAAAGATTCAAAGTTCTCCCCAGTGGAGTCACCAATTTGGTGGTTCCCAAATCAACAAATGCAATGAGTCATAAAGAGTAGCCACTCTCTCAGATTCAAACTCAACAGGTTTATATGGCCAATGAACAAGATTCAGTCAAAGAGACTGAAATCTTCTACACTTCAAGCTCTGTTAAACCTGTGAGGGTGATCCCGACCAATATATTTATAGATACTTGTGTGCCAAAGTATCAAAGACATTGTAAACAAATGTTTCTCCTTTAGATGCTTAATAGACACAATACTATAAAGGCTTGGTTGAACTCTACAGTAATGCCTAATTTAAACATGAGAAATGTAATAAAATGAGCTCAACACACAAACAAACTGAGAATGATATTTGATTTGATTTAAATTTGTGATTAGCTGTTGAATCAACCAACAAAATATAACATGAATTATAAACCACTTAGATCAGTGCTTCATTCATTGGAACAAAGTCATTTTAAACACCCACATAATATGATAACAATCTTCAAACTGACATTACATAAAGCTCTAAAATGTTGCATTAAAATATTTCAACATAATATCCTAACCACTACTTCTTATCAGAATCCTAGCATTTAATTCACATGAATCTACAACTTCATTCAAGCACTTATATTAACTCCTTGAATTAATGGGAAAGAAATAAACCACACACCCATTGAAAACCAATGGAAATGAAAAAAAATAATCATTGATTATATGTGTATTCAATGGAAAATTAGATGTTGTTAGCTTATTAATCAATAAACATCAAAAATCCAAAGAGGCTATCAAGAACAATGGAAAATTAGAACAAAGAATGATTATACCTTCCTTTCCTTCCATGCTTCACCTTCATAGCACCTTCTTACTTGCTGGATGATGTTGCCCTCAGATTCATTGTTTGAGCAATCTGCAAATGTCTAAGACCTACAACAAGCTTTGAAGGATTTATGCAATGTCTAAATGCCTATGACTATGACAATGTCTATGTAAATAATGACTACTAATGCCAAATGACTATAATGACTATTAAATTAAAAATGAAGTTGTCAGATCCCGAAATTATGAACAAAATTGTCTTTTATAGAAAACATAATTTTGAGTGGACGGATAAGATTGAATTCTAAGAAAGACCTAGAATGAGAGGTCCGGATTAAACCTGAGAATCCCTAATTAGGGTTAGGGCAAGATCATTAATCGAACAGTCAAGAAAATGTCTCAGATAATCGAATCAATGGTGAAGAATAAATAAGACAAAATAATTAAAAAAATAAAGATCTTTGAAAAATCAAGATGATAAGATTGCCTGATTTGCAAGATTCGAAAAATCAAGAAGATAAGATTTGGACAGAAAACTCGATTTGGAAAATCAAGAATCTACCCAATTACTTGATTTTTAGAAGATTAGATGCCAATTTGAATTAAGATAATTCAAATTATGGATTTTGAAAGATAATAAATAATCTTTTTCAGATTATTTATCAAAAGGGGCTGACAGTTAAGATTGAAATGACATTTTAAATAATTTAATTTATTTAAAATGAGGAGAATATTAATTTTGACAGTTAAATAATTAAATTTAATTATTTAATTTAGGAAATAAGACTAACTAATTAAATAAATTAATAAATTTATTTAATTAAGACCATCAGTGACGTATTAAATAAATAAATAAAATTTATTTATTTAATAATCAAGAAGAAATAAATGACGAAGGGGAATTAAATAAATTAAGAAATTTATTTAATTAAAGGAAGACTTAGACAATTAATGACGTATTTAATAAATAAATAAAATTTATTTAATTAATAATTATGAAGAATAAATGACATGAATTAATTAAATAATTATGAATTATTTAATCAATAGTCGAATGTGGACCAAGGACATAATTAAATGTCTCAATTATGTTAGGACGAAAATGATAAAAATGAAGCTTGCAGGCCTAGGTCATTTTTAGGTGTCTACATTTTGCCCATCTTTGTCATAATGTAGCATGTCGCATTGTGACAAAGAAAACAAGTCAAAAGTATGCCCCAGTGCAAAATAAGATGAGGAAGAATGATGAGGAGGGTTATGGTATGCCCCCTCAAGAGGACAGACGGGTTCGAAGAACATGGGTGTGCTCTCGAAATTGGTTAGGAGACTAGAATATGAAAAGACGAAGAAATTTTAGTGCAAAAGACATGAATGCAATGCCTATATGAGATGGGTGAGAGAAGATGACAAGACTAAAGAAGATGCATGCTAGTCCCTAGACCAAATCCTTCAAAACATTGCCATAGGACTTTAATATTCATTGCTCTTAATCATCATTGGGTAGTAAAAATGACACAAATGGACAACAAACACCATGATATGACGTAGACCAAGGTGTGCAAGGTCATCCACTTGAAAAATAGACAGTCACAGATAAGGAATGTCCTAACTCATACTAAGGGCGAAGTTGCCCTAGTCTTTTTGTCAAGACAATCCACAGACAACAGTCAAAGAAAATAAAAAAGGCCAGGAGACGTCATCGCACCTCTAAATCCTTCATGGGACATCCTCGAGGTAGCTAGTAACGTGACCAAAAGACAAGACAATAAAAATATAAGACAAAATAGCCAAGATAGTCAAAAGATAAGACAAGATAGACCAGAAAGATTAACAACCATTTTATTTTGTTTGCCAATGTTTGTTTTCCAAAGATTGATTTCTTGTCGGTTTGACAGTTTTGACCATTTAAGATTTTTGCCAATTTGACGGTGTTGACAGTTTGACAGGGCCTATTGTCAGGAAGGACACATCCTGAAAAGGCAAAGGACATTTTGACGAGGTCTAACTCCAAGAAGGACACATCTTGAAGAGGACCAAAGAGTGACGAGACTGACATTGTTTTGACTAATATGTTTTGGCAAGTTGACTGATGTTGACTGTATGATTGATTGGCTATGTTGTCTAATTTTGACCAATTTTGACTTGACGTTTCAAATGACTGTCTTGTGTCTAAGTTTGACTATGTTTGACTTATTTGACCGATATGACGATTGTGACAAATTCCATGATTTTATTTGGACCAACCTAAAAGGACTGACCTAATTTCTCAGGGACTCATCAACTGATGGCCTTGCCTACGTAGCAAATGCACAGAGACAACGTAGTTCAACAATGACATGGACTGATTGAGATGATGGACTTTGACTCTATTTTTAGGATTTTGACATTGATTTGGATGTTTTTGTCTTTTTGTCATTTTATGATTTTTAGGTCTTTTTTAAGGACTTTTTACGATGTTTTTGGTCTTTTTTCAGGACTTTTATGATGTTTTTGTCTTTTTTTCAGGACTTTTTGTGATGTTTTTGGTCTTTTTGTTGTTTTATGATTTTTTTGGATTTTGACGTTTAAGAGGATCTTGACAAATGCATATGACTGATGCCTACACATGAGAATCCAAGGAGAAACATGATTGTGCCCCTAGTCAAGCTGAATACCAATTGACAAGTGATGACAACGTTGTTTGACGTGGGAATGACGCATCCCGAAACAACGTGGGGACGATGACGACAATGTGACGAAAGTATGGAGGTCTACAGCTGGGCCAGGAACGTAGTCAAGTAAAATTTTGGATAATGTGCTTGTATGGCTTAGACTCGTTGCATTTGGAATGACTTGGTTAGGGCTAGATGAGATGATGGAGTTTCCTTAGACCGTTTGACAAGGGAAAGCCAAGATAGGTGACAGACATGAAAGGATGAGAGGGTGGCCTTGGTAAAAGACGGGAGACATGAGACTAATGGAATTGTCATATGATTTTCAAGGACTATGTCATATAAGGACAATAAGACTATGACGGTCAATGACATAATGTTTCATGAATCATGTATGACCGAAGGATAGACATGTCAAGAGTTTTCCCAAAACATGATTTATGTGTGCCAGTTTTATGTCAAGACCAAGGTAGGTGGGCAAATGGACGGAAATGATAGGGCCTAGATGGATGTCAATGTCATGAGGAAGGCATGGGAAATGAGACGACTTGCCCCCAAGTGTAAGAGTCCACATAGACGATTTATTTTACACATGATGCCTGTTTGCCAGGTTTTCATCATGGTACTTATCCAGGGCGCTTGTTTGCCAGGTTTTCACCATTGGATGAAATTTTTCTCTTCACTATTTTTTTTGAATTTTTGATTTTTTTGGTGTCACCAAGATGCCTGTTTGCCAAGTTTTCATCAGGGTGATGATTTTTTGATTTTTGATTTTTTTTGTATTTCTAATTTTGTGGATAGCCTAGATGCTTTAGATAACCACTGACTGTTCTGAATCCACTGACGGTGTCGATGTATAGACTGATGCCATGATATGCCAAAAATGACCTTGCTAAAGGAGTTGTCTTGTCAAGATCGTAGCACTTGTTTACAACTGATCGATGTCATTGTAATCCTTTCTGATACTAGAATTGGCCTTATCAAAATACACACATCGCAATAGAGTGTCGTGAGAGTCCTTGTGGTAAAGAGTTGCTGCCATGATGTGACGGATTTGTGACGTAGGATTTTTGGACTTTAGGCGAGATGTAGGATTATGACAAATGATGGTAGACGTGGAAAGGTTGTTTGGACGTTTGGATGAATGACTTTTTATTTTCCAAACTTGGGATGGTGTATGATGGATTTTGGAGGGATGGCGTTTGGAACCAACACTTTTATATGCCTTGATTGATGACCATTTTGAAGGAGGTGGACATGTGTTATATGTGGAAGTCCTCTTGTCTTGTGGCTCCACATTGTGATCAATTGACTTTTGTATGACTTGATGTCTTTGTTTGATCCATCTTTCTTTGGGATCCATTTTAATTTCATTTGTCCACTTGTCCTTTTGTTTGATTCAATGGCCTTTGACATTTGATTTTGATCTTTTGACTTGTAAGACTTTTGTTTTTGTTGGTCCCAAAGGGGAGGTTGATTCATGATAGAATGACGGTTCATGGTGTGGGTAGAGGGGGTGTTGGCAACAATCTTATGACAAGGATTTCTCATGGATTCCATTTTGACGTTTGCATCTGACAAGGTTGCCCCCAGTATCGAGGAGGTACCACTAACATCGTTTGATTTACTAACTGAGGAATAACCAAGACCTCGGTGTCCGTAATTTTCCTAAAGTTGTATTGGTTCTAGAATTCCTTGCTCATGTATGCCTAGTCCTTTTCCTTGATATTGCATGCTTTGATAGATTCTATTTGCGATGGGGTATTTATTGTTTTGAAAGCAAGATGCTAACCCATCATGATGTCTATGGATACTGTCACTTGTAATATTTTCATCTGCACGAAAGCCTGCTCTGACAAAGATAGATGACCCTAGTTGATAAAGTGTCTTAGCTTCATTTTCATGTTGGACATATTCCTGACTAATATCTTTGGTCTGATCATGTGACATGTCAAGTTCAGATGATTCTGTTGGTGCTTCCAAAGCAATGTCAAATCCATCATTATGTTTAGTGTCATAGAGTCCAATGATTTTAGCTATAACTTGATCATATGCAAGCATGTCCTTAGTGGAAGATTCTTGTTCTGGAGGAATATCGTCTATGTGTCCTATGAAGGCAAGTGTCTCATCGTGGGAAGTGTCAATAGTCAAGGCTTGTATAGGGTCGGCAAGTGTTTGATCATGAAAGGCGTAAAGGTCAAGGAGTGCATCGTTTTGGACTTCTTTGTCAAAGGTAGGGTCTTGGTCGAAGATGGGGTTGTCATGGATTTGGACTTCTTGGTCAATGATGGGGTCTTGGTCAAAGATGGGGTTGTCATGGATGATACAATCAAAAATAAGGTCATGGGATGGACTACCTTGTTCTTGACATGAGGGTGACATTATAAGGTCATGCTTTGGGCTTTCATTTTGACATGTATCCTCAAGTTTATTAAATGGGATTTGTCTTTAGACTATGATAGAATTTGCATGACTAGATGTGGCTTGTGAGGGGGTGACTTGAAAAGGATTAATGACCAAAGGACTAGGATAGGACGTGGGAACTTGGATTGGACTAGTATATGAAGGACTAGGATAGGAAATGGGGACTTGGACTGGACTAGCATGTGAGGGACAAAGATAGGACATGGAGTCTTGGACTGGATATGTCATGGAGTCTTGGACTGGATTAACTGTTGAAGGACAAGGATATGACATGGAGACTTCGACTGGATTGGTGTAAGGTTGATTGAAAGAGGACATGGAGACTTGGACCGGATCGGTATGGTATGATGTGGGGACTTGACATAAGTTGATAGATGGTTGATAGGGCATGTAGACTTGGATGGGATTGATAGGTAAAGGGTCAGAATATGACATGGAGGTTTGGAATGGACTAGTGGACAGTTGGCTTCCCTTGTCAAGGTTAGGATAAGGGTGATAAGTGGACGTTTGTTGCAAATTTATGGCAGGATTTGTGTCAAGTGACTGTTGATTGTGAGGGTAGACAGATGGTGGTAAAGTATTTATGTCAAAGCCTTGTGGTAACTTAGCCCCTTCATCCAAAAGCATGGCTAGATACCTTTGAGGGTCATGTAAGACTAATTTTTTTACAAAGGAGAATATATCAGGATTTTGCACTGCAGCTTCTATGTCTTTGAAATATACTCATCCATTTTGGTCTCTTTGTATGAATGGTTCATAAATTTTTTGTGATGAAGATGGTATGTTCACAGAAGATTGCATGTTCATGTTGTGGAATGGGTTGGAAAAATTCCAATGTTGGCTTGTGTCATAAGTGTTATTGTCGATGTTGAGATTGGAATCTTGTCCAAAGTTTTCCATTTGTCGTTGCTGTCTTTGAAGCCTAGTCTCAACCATAGAAGGGAATTGTTCAAATGAGAATGATGAGAATGACAACTAAATGCAAGGATGACACTAGCCTATGTTTTTCAGATTTTTTTTTTTTGGGATAAAGGATGACAATGCAAGAAAGTGATGATGACCTAAAATGACAATGTTGACTCAAAGTTTACCAATGCAAGATTTAAGATGACAAGTATTTTTGTATTTTCAGAATAGGGTATGCAAGATACGAACTAGGACTAATGTGACTTGGCAAAAGGAAGTACCTAAGCACTCTAAGCACAATCGTTTCTTTCTAATTGGAAATACCAATGGACTTGAAAATGACAAGGATGACAAAGGACAAGAAAATTTTCTGAACTAGACTAATGAGTTGGAAAAATTTCACCAAAAGGACAATGACTAGGAGAATGATGACACAGTCCAAGGGTAATCAAATTTTGAAAGTAAAGATTTTGCAAAGTATGACAAGGTTAACCTAAACCAAGGTATGGAAGATGACAACCTATGGTCAAACTAATGTCAAAAGACTATGACTATGATACCTAAGGGCTGAAATGATAATTGAAAAATTTATACCTAAAGGTGCCAATGCAAAATGATGGAAAAATAGTACAACCTTTGAACAATTTCAGGATAATTTTGACAGAGGCTTGTTGAGGACAGTAAATTGATTTTCTGAGTTTGTGTTTAAAAAGCAGAAATGTTGATAGTTTGACCTTTTAGTGTTGAATGTTTTGTTTAGAACTGTGATGAAACTAGAAAGCACTTGACAAACACAGTGTTTTGAATCTAAGCAATCACACATAAGACAAGCACAATCCTAAAAGGCCAATAGGCCAAGGGTTTGTATACTTGATATAGCCCACCGATATACCCCGGATTGGTGATAAACACCTTTCCATCTCGAGAGCGGATAGCTTAGAATTTTGGTGGCATTGGCTCCCCTCCACGACTCATTAATGCCATTCGAGCACACCAAATTCGAATTCTTGGGTAGTGACTTCCCAAGAACTGCTATCTCTACTCAAGGGGATCAGTAGTGAGTGTCTTCGGGCATGATACTGTACCCTGCACTATACCAAGCAATGGCCATAGAACGGTCAGACACTAAGACAAGAGGTTTTTAATTTGGGCATTCCATTCATGGGGCATAATCCATGTGGCGAGAGTCCCCTTTCGGATCCATCTCGTCGGAACCACACTCGTGATTCTTGGGCTTTCCCCAAGAACCCACTTTTATATACCAGTTGGACGTCCCTCGGTGTCAAGGTGCTACTGGTCTGAGTCATCCTGGGGTGAGTACTTTTTCCCACCAGAACAGGCCCAAGTTCTAGAGTTAGTAACCGTTTCTCTTACACCCAAGATCACACAAGTGCGCAAGGGGAGAGGATAATTCGATATACCAAATCGTGAAGGTGTACAACAAATAAAATGGGTCTGGTTTTCTGATCACCGAGTTTTCACAAGGTGAGAGCATAATCACCTACCATTTGTTCAAACACAATCAGACACTTGCAAACAAAATTCATTTTAGAGCACCAAAGGAAATGTTCCTAAATTAAAAAATGCAAACAAGTGGTTTGAGAGATAAATCTTCGATAAACGTAGCTGCAAAACCACATGTCAGTAGTTTGAATATATGTCTTTGACCCACGAAAAACTCCAACGCCACATACTACCAACAAAGATTAGTAACAAAAATAAAAAATAAAAACTTAAATGAAAACAACAAACTTAAAATAGTGATAACTTCCTCCAAACTTAACAAAATTTTAAGTGGTAGATGTCCATGGAAAGCTGAAAATCAAACCTTCAAAACCCAGAAAGAATTTTCCATGATTTTGCACAAAAAAAAAGGTTATATGCAAAAGAAAACGTAGGTTTTAAAAATGAAATTAAAAAAAACAGCGATCACTAAAATAGCCATAACTTTCTCAAATCTTAACAAAATTTAAAACCATTTAAAGTTCTAAAAAGCTGAAACTGAGATCTACAAAACCCAGAAAATGTTTTAAAATATTTTATTTGCCCATTTTTTTGTGCTCAAATGAAGGTGACAGGATTTCGTATGACTTCTTGGCTGTAACCTGCAAAATAGTGAAAACAAACAAGAACACACACAAATTTCTCTACAAAATGTCAAGTTCACCAATGTATTCAATGTAAAATTAGATGTTGTTAGCTTATTAATCAATAAACATTAAAAATCCAAAGAGGCTATCAAGAACAATGGAAAATTAGAACAAAGAATGATTATACCTTCCTTTCCTTCCATGCTTCACCTTCATAGCACCTTCTTACTTGCTGGATGATGTTGCCCTCAGATTCATTGTTTGAGCAATCTGCAAATGTCTAAGACCTACAACAAACTTTGAAGGATTTATGCAATGTCTAAATGCCTATGACTATGACAATGTCTATGAAAATAATGACTACTAATGCCAAATGACTATAATGACTATTAAATTAAAAATGAAGTTGTCGGATCCTGAAATTATGAGCAAAATTGTCTTTAATAGAAAACAAAATTTTGAGTGGACGGATAAGATTGAATTCTAAGAAAGACCTAGAATGAGAGGTCCGGATTAAACCTGAGAATCCCTAATTAGGGTTAGGGCAAGATCATTAATCGAACGGTCAAGAAAATGTCTCAGATAATCAGATCGACGATGGAGAATAAATGAGACAAAATAATTAAAGAAATAAAGATCTTCGAAAAATCGAAACGATAAGATTGTCTGATTTGCAAGATTCAAAAATCAAGAAGATAAGATTTGGACTGAAGACTCGATTTGGAAAATCAAGAATCTGCCCAATTACTTGATTTTTAGAAGATTAAATGCCAATTTGAATTAAGATAATTCAAATTATGGATTTTGAGAAGATAATAAATAATCTTTTTCAGATTATTTATCAAAAGGGACTGACAGTTAAGATTGAAATGACATTTTAAATAATTTAATTTATTTAAAATGAGAAGAATATTAATTTTGACAATTAAATAATTAAATTTAATTATTTAATTTAGGAAATAAGACTAACTAATTAAATAAATTAATAAATTTATTTAATTAAGACCATCAGTGACATATTAAATAAATAAATAAAATTTATTTATTTAATAATCAAGAAGAAATAAATGACGAAGGGGAATTAAATAAATTAAGAAATTTATTTAATTAAAGGAAGACTTAGACAATTAATGACGTATTTAATAAATAAATAAAATTTATTTATTTAATAATCATGAAGAATAAATGACATGAATTAATTAAATAATTATGAATTATTTAATCAATAGTCGAATGTGGACCAATGACATAATTAAATGTCTCAATTATGTTAGGACGAAAGTGGTAAAAATGAAGCTTGCAGGCCTAGGTCATTTTTAGGTGTCTACAATATGTATCCAAAATTCATAAAAAAAGCACATAGGAGAGGAAGTAGTCTTGAAATTGTACTATTTAGTATTATTTTTTCAGTATTGCAATCAAAATTACAAAGATATCATAAACTCCAACCTAAAACAAAACCAATGAAATGTTTTATATTCACCTTACAGTATGCTCTGTGATTGATTAAAAAATAGCCTCGCCTCTTTGAATGAGGAAAAAAGAAGATACTTAAGGAAAACAAAAACCCTAAATGCTCATCTAAAGAAGACACTTGGCACATTTAGGTTCGTTGATCTTCAACTACCTTTGCTTGTTGAAGAATATTCAACCTGCTCTCTGTTTTCTTGCTCCTCACTCCACTGCCCTGCAATAGAAAAATATTCCTCTTTATGAAGACTCATCATTCTCTTTATTTGCCGTTTACCCATGTTGAAGAAATGAAACATCCCACAGTGAATACTTTATTCACTTTATAAAAATATTACCCATGCTTTCTTTTTCTTGGAAAAAATATTTTATCCTGTGCATCTGATTTCACCTTTACACTCCCAACAATATTATTTTCCACTTTGCAAACATTTTGTCAAATATTAATATTTGAAAATGAAACTCGGGCCCACCAAGTCTTTATTTCAACATTGTCCAATATTTAGCATCACACATCGCTCATAAATGAAGAAAAATAAAACAAATTAGCAATGCACGATCACCTTGAATGTTCTTTCCCAACAATACAAAACATTTTACATTTACTTTATTGCCCATTATTTTTAAAACTTTTATCTTTTTATATCAATGAAGGCTTTTGGTTTTATCTCACTTGGGCAAATAGAAATTATTACCCATGCACCATATTTTTAATTCACCCTCTCATTTAAATTGGGAAAAAGAGACCTCTTTTTCTATGCACATATATTTCATTTCTTATTTCATTCACCTTTTGAAAATAACCATCAAATATCAATGAGTGATATTGATCACGGGTCCCACTGCACCTCCATCTATCTGCTAAGTTACTCTCGCACATCGCAGATAAAAAATAAAATGAAAACATTTGATTAGCGATGCCCAAAAAAATCAACACAACTTTGTCTTGCCAATCGCTGATACAAAGTGGAGGTGGTGAGACCAAATAGCGATATGCGATGGAGAGTATCACATATCGCATATGCAATGAAGGCAAATTACGATGTGCGATAAGATACAGAGGACCTCAAAATTGGTCGTTTTTCTTGATACAAGGGCATTTTCATGGTTGCAGACACTGAGAAAATGGCCAGAACATCATTGAAAGTGTTCCCAACATATTGTTGTCAATTAGATTGCACCCAAATGCATGAATGATTAAATTCAACAATATGTTGAAACATTGGATCAAACTCAGGTTGTGGGTGACCTATAATGAGATTGAACCTCCGGATTCTAGGCTGGCTTCCCATATGATTCTCAAATTAACTGGTAACTTACTGGGAAAGAGGATAGAAGAACTATTGCTAAATGCAAGAAATTGTAAATTGAAGGTAATGCACCTAATTGATAAAGATCTGCAATTTTGATTCACAATAAACCTCAGAAAACTATCCACACAAGTCAATTTTCATAGTTTCACCACAAAAATTCATTCTAAGGAAGGCTTTGAATAAATCACCTTTGAAGGAAAACATGGTTTTCACAACAAAGAAGAATATTATTCATTTACACAAACTTAGACCTGTGATTTTAACTATTCGAATGTATGCAAATATAATTGAGACAAATATTTTAAAGGTTTTGATATTTAAACACAATAAAACTTCATCAAATCATTCATAAAGACAACCAAATGACAAGGCAGACTTTGATTTCACTGCAATTTGAAGGAATCTTTGCAAAAAGACACAAGTAAACCTATAAAAACTGTTGCAATATCTATTAAACTTTGAAAATTGAGTTACAAGACAATTCACTTTGCAGAATGCAAAGGCTGAATAACAAGAACCAAATGAAAAAGATAAACTTTTTCAATATATACAATTGAGAATGCACTTCAAAGTGCATGAACAAGTAACTGAAAGTCAATTTCAGTGCGAAAGTGATCACTCCAAGGTGAAATCCAAGTAGAAGCAAAAGTCCCTGAAAATAAGGTTCAAACTCATGCAAAAATGAGTGAACTCGGTCTCGAACTGGTAGTCATAAAGCATGCAACTGATCTGTAACTCGAATTGAACTGGAAATTCCTGAAAAGGTGGGCTAAAGCATGCAAAACTATCTCGTTCTTGTCAATTCGCCCATGCACATTGGAACTCCATCTTCATGTGAAAGTCTTTAGTTGAGTCTAATGTGTAACTAAAGTAAAATTGTGATTTAGCTTTACATAACATTCTTTATTTGCATTGCATAATCAAAATATCTTCGAAACTAATATGGAACGACTTCAATTGTGCTCAAGTTGTGTTTTTCTTTGCATGACTATGATTAAAGGTGGTTGCTTTAATTAAATATTAAAAAACAATCATTTATTATTATTTTAATAATTAATATGTTTGAGTCTCCTACTCATGCATTTTCATATTAAATATTAAGGTAATGAGAATATTACCATCTAATATTTAATTACAATATTTATTTTTGGTCAAAGTCATGATAAAACATAAAGTGACGCTCCATCAAGAAACTTCACGATCCACCTTTAGATATTAGGTTGATTGATTTTAATAAATCAAGACCACATCATAATAATAATATGAAGTGATTTATTAAAATCATAAGTCAAAATTGCTCATGATTCGAATTAGGGCTTTTGGGTAAAATCCATCGAACCCTAAAACTCATTGTTCATTTTGCATACTCTGAAATGAACTTTTGCGCCGCCATGCTGCTGAGGTTTGAAGTTTTTTTTTTGAAATTCATCATCTTGCATCATTTGAACACTTGGGGAGTTCAGCTTTGCTACGCCACCATGAGTCATTGGTATTTAAAGGTTTGAGGAGCTCGAATCTTCACTATACTTTGCTGCTCCATGTCGATTTTCCTCTGGAAGTTGCTGGAAATTCATGGTAAGTTCATTAAAGCCACAAATCTGAGATTGAACTTCGTTTAGAAGCTTTATTTTTCATGATTTTGAGAATATCTCTGTTGATGTTTTCTTGCTCTGAGCCGCCATTGGACTATATTGGTTCGAGCTTTGCACACAGATTTCTCCAATAAATGATAGAGGTAAGCTTGTGAATCTATTATTTATCCTTCTCTTCCATTGATACCGTACTTAAAGAAAAACTTATGGCCACCATGGAATTTCTAGTTTTTCTCCATTTTTCTGAATTTGTTGTGAATAATCTCTATATACCACAACCTTTGTATTGCATATTCAAGGGTTTTAAGAACCCTGGGCTTGGCCTTCACAGAACTATGACTTCTTTTCATTTTGAAGACTTTATTTATTTGTTGAGGACACATTTTGTAAAACAAACAACTGGTAATATACCAAATTTTACTTATTGTTTACAATCCTCCATTTCCTTATACTGTATATTTTATTCATAGTCATCAGACTATATTTATCATCACTGGCAATCTGGAATTCTTTATCATGTGTGTTAAATTTTATGACATCATGACTCTTTATTTTACCACAAGATGAATGGCATAATTACACTCATTGACTTCCACTGTAGATGGTTGTTCCTCTTATTTACACATGCTCCCTTATCGAGGACTATTTGTTCATTCTCATTTAGCACATAGATATGGCTTGCTATATGCTCTCAACCTGATAAAAATCCTCTGTGAGTAGATGTTGCTTGAAACTTCTTCTTTTTCTGAAGCATTATTACTGTACGTATTTCTATATCATTATTTGCACAAAACCTGGCTTCCCTGTAGAATCATATGTTTTCTTTTCTGTCTTTCAAGAATTCTGTGACCAAACCTTTGAATAATTCTTGTCTTTTATTTGTATGCACCATACCCTATATGCAAATGAAATTGCATTCTATAGCTCCATTCCTCCTCTTGAAATCTTCTTGGTATGGATAGCTAAGGCAACATAAGACAATGTATGAGTAATCAAGCCTTCCTTTCAAACTGTTAGGACTGCTAACACTATTTCCTTTGCTATTCATTGAGCTGAAGCCTGAAAATCACTGTTATAGATTTTTACAACAGCAAGTTTGCATTTGGAAAATAATGTTGTTCTACTTATATCTGTGTGTTACCATGACTACACCTTTCTTGTTTGAGATCCCTCTTTTACATGACTCATCTAGTTGTTTGATCAATTATCCAGTCATGGAGAATGATAATATTTTCCTTGCATATGTGACTGTTCTTATGATGATGATACTCTTTTTGTTTCTTTGATAAATAAATCAAAGGCTGCTCTTGTAAATTTGTCTTATAGACCTATAGCTTACTGTGTTATTAGCACTTTTTAAATCTATTGTCTTCCAGTTATGCATTCATGCTATCATGATGGTCATCCTCGAACCTTTGCATTCTTATGCCTGTAACCATCATTTATGACCATAATTTATTATTGATGGCAGATTGATTTTAGAAACACCTTAATTTGTATCATCCGTTTACATTGAATCTGCACTTGATCATGATTGTTGTTCCATCATTGATGATAGCTTTTTGCAATGAATGACTGGTAACTGTTCTTGATATATTTTTAACATTATTATCATCAGGTACTTGAAACAAATATGCTTGTAGATACTTTTTTGTATTCTCCATACCTCTTAAATGTTGTCTAAGCCATAATTGCTGCTTTATGTTGAGGAACTTGTAGAGAATTGGATTATTGCAAATTTGTTATACTCCACGATTATGTAAATACTTTGTAAACCTTTGGACTGTCATGTATGGTGATATGCTTCTGAAGTTATAAAAAGATTCCAATACTCGAATATTTTGTTTCTCTTCAATGCAAAGAGGCTCTATACTTCATTTAGATGTAATGTGAAAACATAAAGCAGAGCTAAACAAAATATGAATTTGATGAATTCTTCACACTACTTTTTTGAAATCTCTTTGAAATAAGGCTACTTGCATGATTATATCATTTAGTTTCAGTAGCATTGATGCTTTTAATGACTATTATCAATATTCATGAACTTGCGTATAGAACTTCACAGTGTATACTCCTTGATATGCCAAGCTCAACCCTTGTGGGAGCCCGTTTTACTCCATATATCTGATGAAATGATCTCGAACATGATGAACCTGTTCCTACACATTGAAACAAACATGTTAGCAAAATAAAAGAAGCTGAAAGATTCCATTGAGTTATGTTTTTCTTGATTGTCAGCCTTTCATCTGGTGAATGCTTGATTTATCTCAAATTACATTCATGTTGGTAGCGTAGGCATAAGGCATAATGTAATTCATCATTGCTTAGAGTACACCTCTAACTCCATTTCCTTTACAATTTTGCAGGTTCATGGAGAGAGGAAATGAGGCTACAGTAGCTTGGAGACGCGACAACTGAAGACACCAACGAAAGTGATTCATCATTATAGGAAATGATGAATTGGTCCTCTTCTTTACGCTTATGTTATTTTCAGTAGTGTAGTTTGTCCTTGAATTTTGTATTCATCATTTGATTGTCAGAATCAAATTCAGTTACTCTCGCGGCTTGTGCGAGATTCAGTGTTTTTACAAAATGAGTAAAAGGCATTACTATGCAAATTTTTAATTTTCTGTTTCAAATACTTGCACAATAAAACTATGATTCAGATGTAAATTGATCTCTATGATGATCAATGAATACTTTAATCAACAAAACATGAAAAATTTTGTACCTATCAATGATAAATTTGATTCAGCTCTACATGTTTGAGCTCGTAGTGAAAAATAGGTAACACATATGTGGATAAGTCTAGGCATCATTTGGAAGGTAAAAAGCATCATTTGCAACACAATTACAATTTCAAAAATCTACCCCATTACATTCACTAACTATAAAATCCCTCTTTGTTCCTCAATTTTTACCCATTTTGACCTGTGAATTCACCTTCAAATTTAATTCCCCAACATCAAAATTTCCCCCAAATATTTCTATCAGACAACACCCACCGACTCACTACCACTTATTTGATCATTTCTAGGTTTCCATTGCACATAGCTATTAAAGCCAGAAAATGGAGACAGTTATTGGTGATGGACACTGAGGAAGATATGAGATCACCCATCACTGATATAATGTGGAGAAGGACAATCAAATGAGAATTACAAACCCAAAACAACAATCTCGCCCATGAGTTCATCCGTGCAATAGAGAAAGCCGTGAAAGATGCTTTTTAGCCAATCACAAGCAAGAATTAAACTTGCTTATCCTCCAAAACATTTGAAATCCATTTTATGTTTTCCCTAAATGCCCCTTTTCATTTTCACAATATTTAAAATATTCAAAATATTTTAAATATGAACATTTGAAACTTTAGAAAAATTATGAATTTTAATTACGCTTGTGGCCCAGACGGAGAAAATTCACTGCGGGCAAACTAGGACACTTGGAGTTGAGATTTTTTGTGTGTGGCCATAATCAATTATTTAGATAAAACCCCTTTCCTCAAATTTTTCTGATCCATAAAAAATCAGGTACCTTCTTTGTAAACTGGCCCTCGGGACGTGTTTACCACAGCCGAAATACATTAAAATAACACATCATATGACCTTTGTTTTTTATGAAAATGGAGTTGTAGAGGTTTGAGACAAAAAAAAGGGTTGTCATTAGAATTGCAAAATTTGACACTTACTGGAACACCATTTTTGGCCTTGTCGTGATCAAAAAACAATTAAATAACCCATCAAAACTTATCCTGAAGGTGCAAAATTGAACAGGCGTGTAGAAATTTGACTCTATAATGCAATGAAAAAGACAGTTTGGCAAAAGAGATCCTGAGGTGAAATTTATTCAATGTCAAAGCTGCTCAGTCGGCCATTTCTGCAACCACACCTGTTCAGAACCAATCAGGGCTCTTAAAGTCACCACTTTGAAAAAATATCAAAACAACTTCTAGAGGGCTGCCATTGGACACACTAGGTTAGTTGGGTACACTGAATATGTGTTCAAGAGGGATTTGAACTGATTTGATCACATGTGCGAGATATTAATGCTCAAAGTTGCCTTCTCTGTAAATCAAGAAATGTTGATTCTGAAACCCTAACAAAGTTCATTTGGAATGGGCTTTGAAAAAATATCAAATGAGGTGCTAGGGGGCTACAAACTAGGAATGTGGTAGATAATTATATAAGAAATCATGGGAAACATTCACTTTGATGTGTAGGTCATTAGGTCACCAAATATAAATTCAAATGTAGGGGCACTTTTTGCAGATTTACACAGTTCAGTTTGCAAATTTGAACAATTTGCAAACGAAATCAAGTTAGGAAACTTGACAGATGGATTTATGGGGTTATTCCAACTGACATGGAGCTTCATAAAGATGCAGAGAATCATGGAAAAATATTAGTTGGGGTCAATACTCAGCAGACACAAAGATACAATATCACAAAGATGATCTGCTTAGAAAAGTGCAACATGTGTCAACAACAAACCAACTTCTGGACCTTGAAACCAAGACTTCAAAAACTCCCTAAAATTGATCCAAGGAAGTTGTAAATGGTCACACACCATCTCTGATAAGTTCTCAACACTTCCCCAAAGTGATTTCTCATGACAATTCATGGGTGTCAAATTATAAGCTCCCAAAGTGAGCTACTTAGGCTTATTCTGCTGGGTACTTCTGAGTGCATTAGGAAAATTTTTACATGGGCCCTCAAAATTTAGCCAACTATTTGAGGTCCCAATAGGGCGAAGGTCCTATTTTCCCGGTGTGTCCTTGGTTTGATGGAGGGGTCTCTGCATTCGCCTATGGGCTGCAATTGTTCCTCTCTTGAGTGCTTCTTGCAGCTGGCTTTGAAGGAGTTGTCCTTGGATTTTTTGGTGTCCTTCTATATGTTTGGGAAGCTGCTCTAGGAGGTCTTTCTTGTTTCCCTTGGCAGAGATCTGTTTCTCTTGGTAGTTGATTCTTTGTTTCCTTCGAGGCCATGTTTGGTTTATTTGCTTTATCTGGCGTGGGTTGTGCTTGCTTGGGCTTTCTTGCCTTGTTTGTTCTGGCTTTTTGGTGTGCAGTGCCCCATGTTGCTGCTTTTCTTGGCCTTGGCCTTTATTGGATGAGGTATGGTGGCTTGTGGCGGCTCGTGCTTGGTGCAGGGCTTCTCCCCCCATGGGAGTTGCTATGGTTGGGGTTGGGTGCCAACTATCCATCCTAGTGTTCCCTCTTTCTTGTTGCTAGCAGCAAGGTTTTCTTGGCCTCATTTTGTCCATTTCTAATTTGAAGGCTATATCTGGCATAGTTTTTGGTTGTTTGGATGTTCTTGCTTCTAATATGTAGGATCTAAGGTGTGTTGCACCCCTTAGCTGGGCGGCTTTGGCTTTGGGAGCCTCTGTTACCCTTGAGGCTTTGGTGTTGTTACTAATGGAGGATGTTGTGGCCTTTGTGCCTGAAGGGTTTATTCCCTATGAGGTTGCCTTTTGGGTGGTGTTGTTGTTGATGGTGGTGATAGAGGCCTTTTTGGTGCAGGGGTTTGTTGCTCCCCGTGAAGGTTTTTGGCTGCTGATGATGGTTGGGAACCTCTTTGTTGTGGCTTGCTGCCCCTAGTTTCTGAAGATGAACTTGATAAAGGGGTTTGTTATTGCTTTTTGGGGTTTTTTCTCTTCACAGTTTATTGGATATGGTTTTATTTCTTTTGTTGTGAAGTTGTTGATATGTGACTTTTGGGTCATGTTCCTCCTTTTGATGGTGATGCTTACTCTGTTCAAGGGAGTTTATGTTCTTCTGATGGATTTTTTTTGTGCTGGTTGATGGCTCCTACATTTATGAACTCTAATATGCTAGGTTCCAACCATGGCTTTTCTTCTCCTTTCATGTACCAGTTTCCTTCCTTGTCAAAGGTGGTAATGATTTCCCTCTCTTCTGATGTTTTCTTTCTTAATCTATAGTTGATGTCTTCTTTAGAGGTGAAGACTGCTCCCACTAAGGCAAAGCCCTCTTCTATTGAGGGGAAGGTGGTTGTTGTAGATTGGGTAAGGAGTTCTTTTCTTGTCTGCTTGTTCCTATAGAGGGGGAGCTTGTGTGGGAAGATGAGTGAAGTCGTTGGAGGTTTGGGCTCTCATTTCTTCCTCTCGTATAGAGGGGAGCTCCCTCATATTGAGGTGGGGTTGGAGTTGGCATTTAAGGTTGGGTGCTACTACATGAAGGCTATTGTGTTTCAGTGCTCCATAGTATCCCCTTTTGAGGTGGGATTTTTGGAGATGCTGGTGCTTTTGTTTGGGGGCTTGATGGTGCTCTATACCATCAAGAGGATTGTCTCTCTTGGCTTAGGGGTGTATTCTTTGAGCAGTTGGTTTGATGATTCTTGGATGATGCATGTGGGTTCGTTGTTTATCTAAGAAGGGTTTTTGGTCCCTGTTAAAACTAGGTTGTAAAAGGGTTTCACGCCCTTGTTTGTTTGTAATTTTCAGCGTGTGTAGTCATGTTAATCTTTTAGAGGCCACTGTGGGGCTTCTATTGGTATATGGGTGTTATTATTTGCAACTTGCTTAATCTTGTTTTGGGTTTCAAGATCCCATCAAAACCTATTTTTTACCCCTAATCAAAAACTATATTCTAATGGATTTAGAAGCTTAAAGGTTATAATTCACAAATTAAACCTTATTCCTTTACTTCATGACTCTACCCAAATTATTATTCTTCTTACAACACTTCTTAGGTGATTTCAATTACCAATTTTGCTTACTATACCTAGACTCTTTTGATAAGTTGTTTGAATTAATGGAGAAATTATTCAACTAATAATAAACTAAATAAATAATTAAACTCCCTAACAAGAACACAATCCTAAAAATAAAAGAATAAACAATTTGGAACCATTATTTGTAAACACTATTCAATTAAGGCTCTTAATTGATTTAACTAGAAACTAATTTTGAAAAAGAAAAACTTAAGAATCCATGCAAGGGATTTTACTCATGTTACTATCTTGCTAACTGAAGAGTTCCTTCAGATTTCTCTTTCCTTCATGATACCCTAACTTGGTTTCACTCAATTTTGTATTTATCAATTTATTGCTTTAGTTTCAAAGTAGGAGATGATGATGTTTTAATCATATTCTTGTTTGGTTTACTAGGTTTCTTTTATTTTCTGATATTTTCTACAAATATTGGATTTGTAGAAACCCTTTAAATTTTATCATCTAAATCTTTTTCTTCCATTCTATGCGAACAACTATGTAAAACTGCTTTATGACAATTTTTTATTGTGAATAGAGACGTCAGTATTTTCTTAATAATTCATAATTGGTGATCTTGGTTAATACTATTTTTTAATATGTTTTTCTGAGATTAATAATTGAAAAACTCATTAAATTATATACTTCAATAGTATTTTTATCGGTTCTTATGATCAAGTATATGCAACTTCTTTTAAATAGATTATTGTTTGGCATAGGGGCAACAATAGTGTAACCTCAACAATTGATTAATTAAGTGGGCTAGGATGAGTATTTGATATTGATTTTTTAATACTATTATTCATTATTTATTTAACAATAATATCCTAGAATATGCATTAGAAAATTTACTTAAATAAAATTAAGCATACTTGGAAAATTATGTATTAAACATTTACATAACGACTTTCTATACACAAAATATCTCATTAAAACTTGGATTTTTCTAAGTTAATCTTATCCTTTGAATTCTATAATCCTCCAAGATAAAATCAACTAATCTTTATTCTCCCTATTCCATTTTAACAAGTAGATTATAACACCTTCAACCATAATTGAACTCTAAATGACAAAACATTCATAGGTTCCTAATAAGTTTGTAAACCCTCACAAGACCAACATCTTTCTCTCTTGAAATATATAGGTTGAAAGTCCCAAGATACATGTACCTGAAATAAAAATATCCACAAAGAAGAAAAAAATAATATTGGCCAATGGGCTCTCTACCTAACTATATGATTGAGATTCAATCCACCCCCAAACTTTGAGGGCCACATAGCTATTCCCTTGCACACACACATAACTACTATTCATAAGGATCGCTTAGCAATTTCATAAACCATAAAATTCATGTTTACAACCATTTGTAGACAATAAAAATTCTCAAATCAAGAAAATCTCAAAACATAACTCAAAATCATAAATACAAGGAATTCAATACAAATTTTCACAAATGAATTAAAAATACCACAACCATCCATTTACTTATCAAAAAAGATATAACAACGAAAGATATTACCAAAATATTTATCATACATCTTGTGGAAGCCTCTCCTCCTCAAACCCTTCCTTCCATTCTTCACCAAGAGTTCTCCTTCCCAAAAAGATCAGAATGTTGTTAATTTTTTTAGCTTGGACAGGTGTCTCCAAACCCAAGAATATTTAATTAATTAATTGATTTTTCTTGAGACTTCTATAAAGGAGTTAGTTAGAGTCCAGATAATTAATTAATTAATTAATTGATTGATTCCTTTAGAAACTTCTAGAAACTAGTTAGTTAGGGTTTGTTAGAGTCTAATTAATCTTAGCCATTGATTGAGATTAAATCATGGCCATTGGTTTTTCAATGAGAATAGTATACAAGGGGATCAATGGGCATTTGGAGAACACACACTTGAGAAATATTTGCAGTGATAGCAAATAAATTTGCAGTGATAGAAAATAGTTTTGCAGTGATAGCAAGGGTGTAGTGATAGTGTTGGAGACAACATTAGTGGAATTTCAGCAAGAGAAATTGAGGGAAGAATTTCAGGAGAAAAATATTGTTAGAGCTTTGCTAGTAAGAGATAAGCAATTTATGTATCTCTTGATTTGCTGAAATTTAATAAAATTCCTCATCTATAATACTAGTTTTCCCTTTGGGGTTTTTCCAAGGACAATTTGTGCAAAATATTTTGTTTGTTGTAACTTTGCATGTTTTCTTCTTTATTCCTGTGGTTTTATTTGTGAAGTTGCAGTTGTGTTATTTTTCAATATTCGTTGTGAATTAATTTTCAATAGTCAAATAATCTATATAGATAGGAGATTAGTAATTAGTAATTGCAATAGAATTTTCACATGGTATCAGAGCAAATTTGAGGGTAGAAAAAGTTTAGTGTACGCAAAGGAAGGAAAAATTGAGGGTTTATAAAACCTAGTTCTACCTCTTCAGAATTATTATTATTATTTTATCATTTGAGATGGCCTCAACAGGTTTAAGAGATCATAATAGATTGGATGGAGCCTCAAATTTTGGTGTTTGGAAAGCCAAAATTTCTTTATTGTTGGAAGAGAATGGTATCAAGGAATATGTGACCAATGTTGTAGCTATACCTACAGATCCAACATAGCTCTTAGAATATAAGAAGGAAGATGCCAAGGTGAGGAGGCTGATTCTTGATGGTGTTAAGGATCATATTGTTCTGCATATTGCAAAGTTAGATACATCGAAGAAGATGTGAGACACCATTATGAATCTCTACTAAAATGCTACCATGAATTGGAAGCTGATTCTTAGAGAAATTTTGAGGAACACTTGGATGAACACAGGAAAAGACATTACAAGTTACCTCACTAGGCTTAGACTTGTCAAGGATGAGTTGGAAGCTATTGGAGATAAACCAAATGACAACGAGCTAGTACAAATAACACTAAATATGTTTACTAAGCAGTGAGATGTCTTTGTTCAAGTTATTAATGGATGAGACACCTTACCGAGTTGGGATCGACTATGGAGTGACTTCACTCAAGAGGAGCTTAGACTAAGTCTTGTCAGTGGAACCAATAGTAAAAGTCAAAAAAGTGAGGCAAAACAGGAAAATGTTGCCCTAGCAGGAAAAGGGAAAGTGAAGAAGGGGTCTAGCAAAGGATCAAATCCACAATGTGAGAAGGACTTGTATAAGATCAAATGCTATGGCTTCAATGAGTTTTGCCACTATGTTAGCGATTGCTCGCAAAGGAAGAAGAATGAAGAGAAAGGAAAGAAGCAAATGAAAACTTCAACAAATACAAATGAGCTCTCTAGTAGAATGGAGGATGAGTTTGCACTCATAGCTTGTATGGTTAGCTCAACCTCATAGGGTGTTTGGTATATAGAAAATGGGGTGTCATTTCATATGATAGGAGTTAGAGAGTACTTCTCCAGTTATAAGGAGGAAGACATCAAAATCCAAATTTCTATGGGGAACATGTCCAAACTCAATCCAGTTGGGAAAGGGACTGTTCTATTTCAGAGGGAGAATAGAAAGCTGATTCCCATTCATGATGCATTGCATATGCCAAGCTTGGGTATGAACTTGATTTCCATATCCATCCTTCAGGATAAAGGCTACAATGTACTCTTTAGAGGGGCACATGTGTTAATCAAGCATAAGGATTGGAAATCACCCATACCTATTGGAGTTAGGAGCGGTTGAATTTACAGGTTGAAGTTTGATACTCATAAGGCACTCATGAGCAATAGTAATCCTAGAGATTAAGGAGAGCTATGCCATAGGAGGATGGGCCATATACATCATGGATCACTTAAATTGCTTCAAGAGATAGTGACAAGTGTTCTAGAGGTGAGCACAGAGCATGATGATGTATGTAAGGGATGTGTATTGGGGAATTTTGTGAAAGAAAATTTTCCAAGGAGTGACATCAAATTCAAGGGTGTTCTTGATCTAGTACACTCAGATATATGTGGACCAATGATGATGAAATCTCTCAGAGGATACGAGTGCTTTGTTACTTTTATTGATGATTTCTCCAGGAAGACCTGGATATACTTCTTAAAGACCAAGGATGAGGTTTTCAGTCATTTCCAAGAGTTCAAAGCACTTGTGAAGAATTCGACAGGAAGGAAGATAAAATTTATTTAGTTAGACAATGGAGGCGAGTACAAAGGGAAAGAGTTCCAAGAGTTTTGTACTAGGGAAGGAATCAAGAGAGAGTGGACTTTTACTTACAATCTGTAATAGAATGGCGTTGCTAAGAGGAATAATTGTTCTATATCAGAGGTAGCAAGGGCTATGTTGTATGACTAGGATATTCCATGTTACTTATGGGAAGAGGCATGCAGTATGACAATATACATATAGAACAGGGTTCCACATAAGGTATTGGGAAAGATGACACCAGAGGGGGAATTCTCAGGGAAGAAGCTAGATGTCAACCACTTCAGGATAGTTGGGAGTTTGGCATTTTGTCACATTCCAAGGCCTACATGTTCCAAGTTAGATCAGACTATAGAGAGAGGGTACTTTGCGGGGTACAACGAAACCTCAAAGGCATATCAAATATTTATTTCAGGGGCCAAGAGGATTATAGTTAGGAATGATGTCAAGTTCATGGAGGACAAAGAATTTAGGAGGTTGAGAGATTTGCTAGCAGATGATCAGAGTGAGTAGCCAACAAAAGCTCCAAGGATCATGCAATCAGATTAAGGGCAATAAAGCTCAAGTATAGTTACTATTACAAGCACGTGCTTAGGTGCTGAGAGTTCATAGAGTATGGAACAACAGATGCAACATATCCAAGAGATGCATCAGGAAGACATGGAGGTTGATATTTCATCCTCTACAATTAGTAGCAGGAACCAACAATCACATAGGGATACTCAAGAGTTTGTGGGATCTCCTAGGACGAGTAGAAGACAACAGAGACAACTAGCTAGGTATAATGACTATAGGCATTAGTTAGTCAGTTGGTAGATAGTGATCCTTCTAGCTATTAGGAAGCTACATGACAGTAGGTATGGCGAGATGCGATGGTTGAGGAATATACCTCAATAGTGTAGAATGATACGTGGGAGGTTGTTCCTAGACTGAGAGATAGGGAAGTGGTTGGATCATGCTGGAACTATAAGATTAAGCACGGTGCAGATAGTAGCATCGAGAAATACAAGGAAAGGTTTGTGGCTGAGGGTTTCTCTCAGAAGGAGGGAATAGACTATGATGAGACATTCACTCCAGTGGCTAGGTATACTTATATACGAGTTGTGATCTCACTTGCAACACAGATGTGATGGCAGATCCATCAAATGGATTTCAAGACAACATTTCTTAATGGTGAGTTGGTAGAGGAGGTATACATAAAACAACTAGAGGACTTTGTAGCACACAGTAGTGAAACCCACGTGTGCAGAGTGAAGAGAGATTTGTATGGACTCAAGCAAGCTCCTAGGGAATGATATGAGCACACTGATAGATACTTGTAGGGAATGGGCTTCACAAAGAGTGAGGTGGATGCTAACCTCTATTACTTGGTGGTTGGGAGTGAGGTTCTCATTCTTGTTCTATATGTGGAAGACTTATTTTTAATAGGTTCACTAGGGCTCATATAGGAAGAAGGTAGAATCATCCAGGGAGAAGGATGTAGACCCCAACTTATACAAGAAGTTGATTGGGTCTCTCATGTATTTGGTGAACACCAGGCCAGATATATCCTTTGTAGTAAACTCTCTTAGTCAGTTCATGGTTGAGCCAAAGAGAGTGCATTGGACAACGACAAAGCATGTGTTGTGGTATTTGCGTGGTACAACCGAGTATGGGATAAGATATGCTTGAGGTGATGGTATCACGTTGATAGGCTATACTAACACAAATTGGGTAAGGCAGTACAGTGGACAAAAAAAACACTTAAGGGTTTTGCTTTGGCTTGGGATCAGGAATTATCTCTTGTTACAGTAGGAAGTAGAAGTCCATGGCTCTGAGTTCTGCAGAGGCAAACTACATAGCAGCTAGCATGGCGATGTGTGAGGCTATATGGCTTTAGAAGTTGTTGGTAGCCTTGTTTCATCAGAGGGTTGAGACTACAGTGATACACTGCAACAATCAGAGTTACATTAGGTTGTCTCAGAATCTGGTGTTTCATAATAGTTCTAAGCATATAGACATCAGGTATCACTTCATTAGAGATTGTGTACAATGGAAGATTGTTTAGCTACAGTATATACCTACAGATCAATAGGTAGCAAACATTTTGACAAAGGCATTGGGGAAGGCAAAATTCATCTTCTTTAGAGATAAGTTGGGTGTCATGTAGAACACCTTCCTCGCTAAGAGGGAGTGTTAATTTTTGTAGCTCTGACAGGTGTCTCCAAACCCAAGAATATTTAATTATAATTGATTTTTCTTGAGACTTCTATAAAGGAGTTAGTTAGAGTCCAAATAATTAATTAATTAATTCCTTTAGAGACTTCTAAAAACCAATTAGTTAGGGTTTGTTAGAGTCTAATTAATCTTAGCCATCAATTGCTTGATTAAATCATGGCCATTGGTTTTTTAATGAGAATAGTATAAAAGGGGATCAATGGACATTTGGAGAACGCACACTTGAGAAATGTTTGTAGTTATAGCAAATAGTTTTGTAGTGATAGCAAGGGCACAGTGATAGCGTTGGAGCCAACATTAGTGGAATTTCAACAAGAGAAATTGTGGGAAGAATTTTCAAAGAAAAATATTGTCAGAGCTTTTCCAGTAAGAGGCAAGCAATTTACGTATCTCTTGATTTGCTAAAGTTTAATAAAATTCCTCATCTGCAGTATTGGTTTTCCCTTTAGGGTTTTTCCAGGGACAATTTGTCCAAAAATATTGTGTTCATTGATTTGCATGTTTTCTTCTCTATTCTTGTAGTTTTATTTGTGAATTTGCAATTGTGTTATTTTTCAATATTTGTTGTGAATTAATTTTCAATAGTCAAATAATCTATATAGATAGGAAATTAATAATTAGTAACTGCAATAGAATTTTCACAAAAGCATCCAAAATAAGACCAAGCCAAAAGAAAAAAAAGAGAAGTGCTGGTAAGCAAAAGAGAGAAGCCAAGGAAAAAGGAAGAAGCCCCTTCTCCTTTCAAGGAGAGAATATATAGAAGGAAAAAATAGTTAGAACCCCTAGTAAAAATGTTAGTTACCAAGTACTAATAAAATTTAATTATCATAATGATAAAACTTAATGGTAAAAAATATTTATTGCAGATGTTGACCCTTATCCCTTATGAATTATTTACAAATAATATTAGGATTAATTAAATACATAGAATTTACAATTTTGATGGCACCTTAATTGTAACATAAACTATTTATATATCATCCTCCTTGGTAGTCAACCTTCCTCTTGAACATTTTTTTGAAACTGTTTACTTCACTTGAATATTTTTTAGTCAAACTATATTTTTTTAAAAATCTTAAAATATTTTTTGTAGATCTTAGAGTCTATAATCCATATATATTTATATTTTGATTAGTTTTAATATAATTTAAAATATATATTGCAAGTAGGTTGCTATAATCAAATATGAGGTAGATGATTATTTTTTTTAAATATTAAAACATGTTTAAATGTTTTGAAAAATATACAATGCACTGGAGAAGAGAATCCTCTCCAAAAGGATATATATTTTTTAAAATGATAAAAAGTAGACATTTTGATGAAGTTTGACTAAAAAAAATTATTAAAAAAATATTCATCATTTATTTTTCCATGCACTCAACATTGAAGTTAGCTTTTTGTAGAGAAAAAATTAGAGAAAAAATTGTTTGCTCTTTTTTGCTATGTCCCATCGGCCTCACTTTTTTATAAAATTTAAGCAATTAAATTTTTTCTATTAAATTTATTAAAAAATATTAAACCAATTTTAATTTTAAAAAATTATAAGAATAAACTTTATCAAGTGTTCTACATTTCATTAGTTTATATCAATTTGAAATTCAAAACATAAATGGGCCACTTTTATTTGGTCCAAATTGAAAAATGAATTTGTGTTGAATATTTCTTTTATAAAAGTGTTACATAGAATTATACTTTTGCCTTTGGAACTAAATATATTAAATAAATTATGTTCTAGACCTATGTTACCTTCAAAAAATATGTTATAAATATTTTATATTACATTTGCTTCTATTTTATCATGTTAGATAAGTGCAAGAGTATATAATAGAAGCATCTTATGACTATCATTTCTTCATAAATGTAATAAAGTGATTAAATTATTTTTACCATATAGTCTTGTCATTCAATCATTAGACAATGAGAAAATTAGAAGTATAACACATATGATTTTTCTTACCAAAAAAAAATGTGTGTATGTGAGATCATATAACCACATAGCCTATTCATTCAATCATTATATAGTAGAGGAATTACAAGGAGATAATATATGACTTTTATTGTGCTAATTATTTTATTGGTAATTATTTTGTGCATTCAAAATGTTTATTAAACATATTTTTATTTTCTTTTTAAAAAATTGGTAGAAGCAACTAATAGAGTCTTATGGTTTTTTGAGGAAAAAATTGTATGATTTTATTTTTGTAAAAAATAAATTATGCAATTTTATGTTTGATTTCATGGTAGTGGCATCTCTAATTTGATTTAATGTCCAAAAAATATCCCTCTTTATCAAATTCTATAAAATATGACAAGGGCTTCACCATCGTTGATTTTAATGGAGATATCCTCTTTTGAATGCACACATATGACATCATTTCCAACCACCTTATTTGTATAGATGCCAAGAACAAAATAATTCTCATATTGCACTATAAGGTATACTCATGGTTTTTTGTTAGTGTGTTAAGTTTATCTTAGGGTAATTAATCAGGTGGTTTTATTTCCCATATTGGGTAGTTGTTTACCTGTCACCTATTTCATGGCTTTAAAAGCCTATAAATTATGTAATTTTATTATCTCATTTTATTCACTCATATTTGGTGAAATGGCCTTGTGTTGCCTCTCTTATTTTTTGTGAAGGCTTTTGCTGCAGATGGTACTTCTGGGAGGTGGATGACACCAACATGGTATCAAAGCCAACCACTTTGCAATCCTTCTTTGAGAGTTTTCATCAAGTGCTTGAGATCACTTTGTTTTTTCAACATTTGAAAATTTTGAAATTGCCTTATTTTCCTTATTTCCTGATTATTTCAATTTCTTGTTGTTGGAAAATGTGATCTACTTGATTGCTGGAAGCAAATTCCAGTTTGAAATGATTGAGGTGCAATTTTCATTCACCTTTGGCAGTGATTCAAGTTGACTGGCTATGGTTTTTGCTGGAAGGCGACTTGCATCTATTTTTTGAGGCAAGGTTTTTCTTCACCTGTAGCTGTGATACTACCTTGGAAGTTGCACGAAGGCCATTTAGAGGCCCGAATTCAATTTGTTTGGAGAGCGATTAGAGACCTACCATAATTTTTTTTATGACTACAATTTTGTGCTATTTCACCCATGTGTTGAACAGGTATCATCAGGGTTTGGTTCGCTCCTCTGAGAGGTTGATGAATGAATGCTATAACTGGTTGGTGATAAATGTGTGAGAATCAAATTTGCAACAAAAATTGACCGAGAGAAAGGGGTTTTGTCACTATTTGTAGACACCATGACATTTTATCACCAGATGTGAAGGGCATATCATTCTATTGGTGCATTTTGTTCTAGATTCGAAATAAAATGCATGGAGTTATATCAATTCCATCTTAATCCATTCAATGGATTAAATAAAGGCTGAATTGCTTGTAAGAGGCTACGATTTTCAAATTGGGAGGCACATCTTTTCTCTACTGGGTGCGCAGTAGAGGCATTTTGATTTGTCTAATTAGAAATAGGTGTGTCTTTTTCCTGTGAAGTTAAGGAGGCATTGGAAATCTCTATGAAAAAGGTGAATTTTTTGTTGTGTCTAAAGGAATTATTTTTTATTGGGATAAGTAGGCCGCGTGAAATGTCAGAAGGGACGATTGTCCATCACTCACTGTATCAATTCACTATTTGAAGGCATTCTTTTTTAGTTTGGAAGGCTCAATTCTATCTGGAGGTGCATAATTGAAGAGGCATTTCATATTGTAGGCCATGTTCTCTTTTATGCAACCCAATTCTATGTTGTGTGGCATGATTCAAACTAATTTTTGTGCCTACGAATTTTTGAGGCGTCAAGACTTGTGGCAATTTTCTGTTGAAGGCCAAAACTTGGATTGCAAAGGTGATTTGATTCATTTGGAGGAGCGATTTACAGTTTGAAGGCCAAAAATCCTTATTGGCTTTGGTGGAAAAATATTTAATTCAAACTTTATACTCTATAGAGTTTCAATCTAAATATTTAGGGCTTCATTGTTTGCACAATGGAAGAAGAAGTGGGCCCCAGTTTTGAAGTTTTTGAAGCTTGTTTTGGGAACATTTATCCCATATTGGCAACGTGGGGTATCTTTTTGCTATTTAAATAGCATTGTAGTGCCTTTGGTTGTTGTGAGTAAGTCTCATAAGAGGATATCTTGCTTGTGTGATTGGCGAGTGATTTGGTGTGGGAACTCAATAAGGTGTTTTGTTTTATCAATTGCTCTTTTTTTTTTCAAAATCTCAACCCCTTTTTGCATTATTGCTTCCTAAATTATTTTGAGAAGTCTTCATTTGTAGTATTTTGGAGTTTCTAATTGTTGTTGAAGGTTAATGTCTTTGCATTCTTAGGGATTTGTCATAGTACATTATGGGGTTTTCATTTCATCCTACTGTGATTATGTTGAAAAGGGGAAACTATAAACAATGGAGAGATGGTATCATAAAACATCTCAAATGGCTTCATTTGTTGCCACATTTATATAATCTTGTTCCCCTACCTAGTACTGAAAATCAGAAATTTGCACATGGAATTACAAAATGGATCATGTCCTAGGAGTTATTGTTATGCATATTGATGATGCCACTTTGAATGCTATTGATCACTTTGAGTGTCATATTCTTTGGACTAAATTTTGGTAAATACATGGAGATCCTGATACTCAGCTATTCCCAGATGATCCTGTTTTAGATTGTCTTGTGTGTCTTCATTTTTCAGACAAGATACTCTATGATCATGCTACTATGCAGAAGTTTGAAGCTTTGGAATACTTTGAATCTTCAGATGAGGATGACGAGGGTTCTTTAGATTCACCTTCTTCTCCATCAGGGACAGTTGATGTACCTTCACCTTCAGTGATTCATTATGCAGATTCATTGATTGAGGCTCCTATCATTCTTGTTCAGCAGGACCATTCATCTTGTGTTGATGATTCATTGAGCACGTCCAATGATTCATCACAACCAATATCTCATTGTCTTCCTGATTGGGATTCTTATTTGTCAGACATTCATTCATTGTTTGTAGAATCTCATATTTCTGAATTGGAAGACACATTTGAGGGTATATCCCTCCTATTTGATGATAGTTGTGGTACAACTACTATCACCCCATCTCAGTCTCTGGAGAATGTTCAAAATCAATTTCCAGTGGTACCTTGTTTTTCACCTCCTATTGTGATTGGGCATGTTCTTGATTGGTTCGTGGCATCATCTTCCAAGGTTTTGGTGACATAGGAGTAGATTTCAAAGACATCATCATACATCTTCATGCTTCTTTCTTTCAATTCCTATCTGTAATGGGAAGCATACCTGCATTTATATTTGGTTATGTTTCTTCCAAAAGGGAGACAAGTTGTTTTTCAACATTGGATCATGTTTTGTCTTCAAGAACTTACCATTTTTGCAAGTGATTACACATTTGGGGGGCGGGGGTGGGGGGGGAGCTATATAGTCTCTCTCTTTCCCTCTTATGGGGGGATCATTTATTGTATCTACATGATGTATGTAGTCTTGGGGGGTGTGATTGAGTCCTCCATCCATGCATCATTTTTTGTTTTCTTTTCTCTCTTTTGGAGAGGGGTTTTTTCCCATAGGATTTTTCTCCTTTTCTCCAGTTGTGAGAGATTTTCATTTTTACATTGTAAATAGGTAATTAACATGGTTGTGTAGTCGAGACCCATATTGCATTTTTTGCATTTTTGCTTCTTCATTCTCGCTAAGTTTGCACTTATGGGGGTGTTAGTGTGTTAAGTTTATCTTAGGGTAATTAACCAGAATGTTTTATTTCCCCTATTGGGTAGTTGTTTACCTATCACCTAGTTCATGTCTTTAAAAGCCTGTACAATATGTAATTTTATTATCTCATTTTATTTACTCATATCTGGTGAAATGGCCTTGCATTGCCTCTCTCATTTTCTGTGAAGGTTTTTGCTATAGATGGTGCTCCTAGGAGGTGGATGACACCAACAATTTTACATTTTTCTATTATTTATTTACTCGAGCATGGCTACATAATTTCATTTGCATATTCCTATTTTACACTAGAGATGGAAAGAATTTTTTTGAAATAAGTTGGATGGTTTAAACCCCCTCTTCATTATTATGAATTATCTCATTTTACTAACAAAAGAGTGCCTCAATTTTTTCTTCCTTTCTTTAATATCTTTGTAAGAATGAGTTTTTTAAAATCATTTAGTGAAAGGATTTCGTCAAAGTGTAGTGGTGTGGGACAACATGTTTGGTAGAGATTTTTTTAATATGTGTATTGAGCCTAACTTCAATTAGGATTTCATGATGGATTTGATTAGCATGATCAAACAAATATCCCTAGTCACATCAACCTTCATTGTGAAAGAGGATAACACAAAGGATGGGATAATCATGCCACCTCCCTTTCCCACCAAATACCAAAAGAGCGAAGTGGTTTTATTTTATTTTTTGTATTTGGGCATAGCCTAATGATTGCTTGATTATGGAAATGTTTTCCAATAGTTGACTAATATTATATTAATCTCATTCTCAAATTTTAATATTATTTAATATTATACTACTTTTTCTCAACTTTAATATTTAAAAATAATAATAAGTGAGATTATTTTAATTTTTGTTGTCAATTTATGATCTTATGATTAAAATACTATTTTTAGAATATTTCTTTTATTTAACCATTTCATGTTATTGTGTTAATCATAATACAACCATAATAGACTGTTTAGAGAGGTTTTGTGCACAAGGTGTTTCATCTCTCTATACTCTACTTAAACATCATACTCTTAAATAGTCAAAAAAATCAATAAGAATTGTATACTTCATCTCTACCCAAAAATGGTAATTAATGAACTCCATTTCTTTCAAAAATATTGAATGAATTATCATTCATTAAGGAGCTCAAATTACTTAAAATGTAAATGCATATATTCATTTCTAAGAGATTGGAGAGTATGTACAATGCCACTTACAAGAGTTATTTGATCCATTTTAAATAATTTTACATTAATTTTAATTTTAATTATATTTCTACTACTATTAGATAAGGATTCTCTTTTTTCTACAAGGGATTATAGATAGATTAATGATAATATTGGATAGGTTGACATTCAAACTTAGAACCTATTCATGACTAATGAGATTTTCCACCACTAGGCCACTTGTTCTTTTATGATAGAAACTTTCAAAATCTATAAAGAAGTATATTTCTTGTTGAGATCATCTATGATATCAAACTCAAACATGATATAGTTTAGTTCTAAGAAATTTCATATCGAATAGAATTTCAAATGTGATACATGATTTTTAATTTCAATTACTTTTCTTATTTTAGAAAAAAAACATTTTAATGATTTCTATTGTTTAAATAATACATTTAATAAATTACATATATTTTATATCATTTTTCATGTAATAATAAAATTGATTATGAGAAAATTACATCTCTAAAATAAAATTTAACTAAAAAATTAGGAGTGTGCCCATTAATTCCTAAATATAAAATTTTTATCAAAATTAGATTTTCTATTTCAGTATCATACACTCATCACCCATATTTTAAAGATGACTCGAGAGTCTTGAAAAACAAAACTAACATAACTAAGAAGCCTTGTTCAATATACTCATTCTTGGCAGGTTAAAGAATTGAAGGATTCCCAATAGTTTTTCTATAATGCACGTATTTTGGTTTAACAGCGAGAACCTTTTCTGCAGGTGAGAGCACCTGAAGTTGTAGTGATAGAGCCCATGATAGAGGACGGTCTTGGCACCATACTCGAAGCTTTCGAATAGCTTGAGGATGTTGTAGCCCCTGATGGTGTGAAGAATTCCCCATTTAACATCAGATCTCCCACTAATCTCCAATTACCTTTTGTTGAATATTGGTGCTTTGTCACCTATAGATTACTCATACCATAACTATTGCATTCATGGTATACTAAAGATATACGAGAAATGAGTTGTAAAATCCTTTTACCTCCTTGTGGAATCGATTGCCAGGGGCAAGGAATCTGTTGCCCTGGCTATTAATGGTGGTGTTTGCACTTCCCTTGATTGCACACATTCCCCAGTGGGTGTAATCGTTGTTCACCACATGAAAGTATCCATGTCGGTATCTGCATTATAACTGTACTAGTGTTCTTTCCGCTGGGGCATCTAAAAAAATAGAAATAAAATTCAATTTTGATCGTGGCAAGTTCATTCTTTGAACCAATGTAGCAAGTACATTGCTTCAAAGAGGGACAAAATCTAGACATGAAAAATTAGCATCATGCATTTAATTAAGTCATATTCATCCATTCATCAAATAAACCAAGTTTAATTGATTAATTTCCTAAGGTCATCCATTTAAATTGAATAAATTAACTTTATTTAATTTAAGCCTAACAACATCCTCTTTGATTAAATAAATCAAATATTTATTTAATCAAGTTTGAAATCACCTTTCATCCCCCTTTGATTTAGTTAAATCCCTAAATCTAAGTCAAATGGGTCAAATCACCTAATCCCCCACTAAATTAATCTAATCCTAATTAATCTAATCTAACCACTCATCACATCCTCTAGCTTTTCCCACTTGCACAAATAAATTAATTTATTGATTTATTAATTCATCATTTTCTTTCAACTTGGCATAAAAGGAGAATATTCTTCCAATTTTGAATCTCCCCCCAAGTTGACATGCACATCCAACAAAGCATTTAAGAGGTCTTACATGTCTCTTTCGAAGATCAAAATTAACATTTAACTCTCAAATTCAAATTTCAAATCTCCCCCTCTTTGGCACATTGACCAAAATGTACTCATTCCTCAACCTATCAAAAGTTGACAAGTGGCTCCTTCCTATTAGTGGATCTTTAGTCCCATATCCTCCATGTTTGACATTCTTTTATCCTTCTTGGCTATAAATAGAGGCCTCCTCTATTGTATTACTCCTCCACAACTCATTATTTTGATCATCAACATATCAGGACCTTATCAAGGGTTAGGAAAGGGCTTATTTCCACAGAAACACCAATCCACTATGGGATAGGGTTTGGTCATGTTCTTATATGCTTGCAATTAGTCTTTTTGTTCTATTTAGTTTGCATATTTTAGCATGGTTAAATATTTCATAGGGATGTTGAATTTAATGTATTTTCAAATAACTAACATGATAATATTATGTTAAGATTTAATCATTTTGCAGATTTAGCATCCACAATAACATTAATTTTTTAATAAACTTCAGCTAGTTGTATGTAGTCTTTGTGCAATGAATACAGAGAGAATTCCTCAAAAATCTTATCCATACCTGGGTATACGCTGAACGAGCCCTTTTCCAAAGTGATTCAATGCAACTGTTACTTGCATTTTGACGTCTTGGGTATAGGCATCGCTGTGTCCTAGGAGCATCACCTGTTAAAAACACTGCTGAATATTTAAGTTGAAAAATAACTTCTAACGACAATTTAATAGATACTAACATTTCTTCATGTTTCGGTCCGATGATTGGATTTTCGTGCCGTAATCTAGATTCTGTGATAAAAATACAATTGCGAAACCTTTTTTGAATAAAAATAAATTTATGGCAGAGCAAACAAGCAGTTGAGCACTTTGTCCTGGTGAGTGAAAAGGTTGTTTGAAATGGTGATAGCATTGGAAACCATGATGGCGTCAATTAGTCCATCTGCGCAGCTTGACAAGGAACAATGATCTACCCAAATTGCACTTCCTCCAAAGATGGAAATCCCATCTCCATCACTCCTGGTTCTATACCCATAATGGGTCGAGGAGCTCCTAACATTTGTATTTCCCGCAGGTTTCAGTCGTGGATATGGATTCCATGAATAATGATATTATTCACGTCCTCTATTGTAATGCAAGCTCCATTTGTGATGTGAATGTTGGCTCCTCTACCGTCAATTGTCTTATAACTATTCATGATAAGTTCCTCCTTGAGCTGTATAACCATATCTCTTTCGACAATTATCCAGAGAGGCTCGGTTTGAATAACAGCGTGAAGCAAAGTGCTGGGCCGAGGATTGACGGGGTCATAGTCATTGGGATCTATAACCACATAAAATATGCCATGCTGACCTCCAATGGTGTTTTTGCCAACTCCGATGGCACAATCAGCCAGCCTATTTCTATTATTAACCCAGTTGGGATCGCAACGCCAACAATCGTCGATGGGATTCCCTGTTCTGCATGAGCTCAACTTTCTTCTGGAACCATTTAAACTCCTGCACAGTAACTCTTGATATTTTTAAATAATCTCATGTGTCTGGAACATAAACTAGCTGTAAAACAATACTATAAATTTGCTTCACTACATTTGTCTTACACCATCTCAACAACGACAAATATTAACTATCCAGTGGCATGATGATACGGGGAATAGAAATTTGATCTATAACAGCTATGTACCAACTACAGTTCCAAGAAGACTATTATATAAATTATAGTAAGGAAAGCGTCGAGCAACAACATAAGAATAACTAGAAGTAAGTTCAATAAAATTCGCAATTTAGCATTTCATATAAATGTACTGAATGGGGTAAGGCATTAAATTTCATTTCCATATTGCATTCTTTAAATTCTCTAAAATTTCTAAAGCATCTCAAAGCCGACATGCTTACCTTTCAACCATTTGGAGTACAACCTCTGGCTTCTCAACATGATATTTAGCAGCATTTTCAGCCTGCGTCATATTTACAGAACTTCTGACTAATATCGCCATTACTGACTTGAAGAGAAAGAAAGCAAGTAAAAGAAGCAACGACTGTAAAGCTTGGTTAGTGGCCATTTTCGATGAGAGTAAACGTGCAATGGTTATATGACATACTATGGCTTTGGGCTCTCTTATATAGAAAATCAGCCTCAATAAAATCTGTAGCAATGGGGGAATCTCGACCCCACCGGTTGAAAATATGGTTATATGCACGTTATCGCGCTACCATTATTACGGTGTCTATAATGTACATGAATGGCATAAAGGATTATCCAACATCAGTTGACCTATAAATAATACACGTTGAGCTTATGTTTCATGATTTTCACAGACATATTCACGTATTGATATATAATATCTTAAATGTTAAGAGCTCCAACAAAAGTTATAAAATGGCGCAGACTATCCCTCCATACGAAAGAAAATTAGTTTTGCCTCTGTAGTAAAAGGGAATTGAGACCACAGACTTAGTTAGAAGTAACATTTCTTTCGGCCAATTTCGGTTTCAAATTACAAGAATACATTGCAAAATATGGTAGGTCGTTGGTTATAATTGACTTTTAGCTTCCGTACTCTGCACGAGAATCGGCGACAAAGTTTCGAATATTATTTTGCATGTTCTTCCTAAATTTTTCACCAATAGCAGACATAATTTACGAGTCCTTGTCGGCAATCACAAGGTTCTTGCGCTTTTCATTTTTCGCATCCTGCGACAAAAATAGAATTACTAAGAAATCTAACATTATCGAAACTTATTAAATTGTAAATGTATAGTTGTACGATAAACCCCTTCATGTTAAAGACAATAAAAAAATATTATGTAAGATGTCATCATGCAATGAATGGTCTTCTAGAGAGAGAGGGAGAGAGTTACTTGAACTCTGATTTGTCCTCAAAATGTTCCATAAAAGTGTTTGCTTGCATGGACTATGAATGTCCAAAGAGAGAAAAACATGCACATAAAAAGACAACCATTTCTACAAACATGCTTGAGTTCTTAGTATTAGAAAAACTTTAGTAATGTAGAGCTTGTAAAGGTATAAGCCACTCGACTGTTGTATGCCTTTATAACTTTGCAATCCTTAATTAATGGAAAGGTTGTTGTCAGAATAATTAATTGTTATTCACTAGGCTTCTTCAAATGATGCTTCCTTGTTCCCTGTTAGGCTATATTTAAAGCTTCCTCATCTAACATTTTTTCGTAGGTTCTACAAAATGGAATGGTTGCTAATGTTGCATTAGTTCTTACTAGTGTGATGCGTTCGCATTGGGGAGACTTTATTTTCCAAAAAAAAATATAGTGTTAAATTATTTTGCACATATCCACACATTAGTTGAAAATGTAGACTACAACATAGCTCAACACAAAATACCTTTGGGAAACCAAGTCTTCCAAACGCTACAACCTTAAACTAGGTTAGGTTTACTGTCCTATATGTTGTGGATGATGTTTCCACTCTTATCTAAATATTCGTACAATGCAAATGTTGTTAATTTGAGAGATTGGTTGATTTGGTTGAATGCTAGTTTGGGTTCAAGTCTTAAATTCTTATCCTCTTGTTTTGGCTAATATGTTTTGATTCTTTTATTGATGAGCCTCACATCTTTGAGTGTGTTGTGTGCAAGGGGTAACTTATTTATACCATGACAACTAAATGGGAAGGGACACAGAGTTAATGTGGGTGATCAGGAGACAAAGAATACATATATGGATTTGGTTAATATATGAGAAATATGCATTACACTATAAACAAATAGGCATTAATAGTCCTGGCTAAGAAAACACTTCAAGAAGTGGGGAACAAAACCAAAGATTTTTAGGCCAAAAAATATGTTTTTTTAGTAAAAATAGCAATTTAATTTTTATAAATGGAAGGGATACCTATAATTATACTAGGTTATAAAATTTATAGATTTACAATTATTGCAACTAGAAAAAATGTTTGCAAAAGGATCCTATTCCAAACAAACAATTATTCCTACAAGAAAAATAATCAGAAAAACTACATAGAGTAGAGACAACATCAGAATAAAAAAATTGCAAGAAGAGCACGGTTTTGAATGACTAATTGCTATCATCATCATAGGTTCCCAATTACTAATAGTCTCTCATCAAATCTAATCAATAGAGAACTTAATCAATATTCCATTTGTATTCCAAAGTATTCTTGCGAAAGTCTTGGAGGAGGTTTTTTCCATCACCAATTGAATAAAAAGAGACCCACCAAATATTAAATCAACTTGTTGGTCACATGTGCCAAATCATTTATTGAGCTCACACCTCTACTCTCAGATGGTGATAAAAATTTTGAGCAAAGTTTTTCTGTCTCCACTAGGTCTTCCAGTTTTGAGAGCTTCTTCTGTGTAGCGGAGGAACACGAGAGCTTTCAACAAAGGGGAGGAGAAGAGGTTGATGCAAAGGCCCCAAGTTCTACACATTTCACCATTTTCCCCTCATTCCTATAATTTTCCAATTTATTTGAAATGGTAACAATTCTTCAAATTTTAAAATTGAAATGGTGAAATTTACAAACAAAAAAAAAAAACCATAAATCCTAAAATTTAAATCCTAAACCTATTTTACATCTTAGTATATGGGGGAATATGAATCTTTTCTAATTGAAAGAAATAATATAGTTTGATTTTACAATATTGTTCAAAGAGTAAATTCAATTTGTTTCCTTGGACCCCTCTCTGTGTGATTTAGTAGATAAGAAGAAAATTTATTTAAAAGGAGGGAAAATGTAGAATTTTTTTCAATTAATCTGTTCCATGTCAATGTCCATCCCAACCTAAGGACTTCTATTAAATACTTATAACCCTTGTCAATTTTAGGTTCAAAACATGGAGTTAGTATGATAAAAATTCTCTTGATGTATTCATGTGAGGTCTCTCTAGATGAAACCATATGGTGTGTAACTCTTGAATAAACTATCTAAGTGTATAGATATGATTGAGTGGTTATGGTTTTGAAACCCTAGCATTTCCATTATTTTCTTTTGAAAAGGAGTTAGTGGTAGGCGAATCTGCTTGATTGATATTATTTTTCTTAAGTTCTATTAGTGAGTCAATCAATTTTCTCATGCACTTATCTACTCATAATTCACCCTTCTTGTAGAATAGGTTGGTAGATTAGCCTTTATATTCTTATATGAACTCTCTAAAATATTTTGACCCATCTATGATTAGTTAAGAATAAAGAAATAAGAATTTGAAGACTTGCTATGATGTCCCATCACTTGCATCAATGTGTCATATTCTCTTGTGATTATTTCAAAAAAATCATCAAAATTTAGTATTTTGAATGTAGCTCCTAAGGCAGGCATTTGTAGTTGAGTAGAAGGTAAAAAAAAATTGAATAGTTAAGACCCAATTTAGAAAGAACATTAACTACAACATTACATGAGTCAAATTTTCTGTGAATTAGTAACCCTATATAATAGAATCCTCAATGATATCAAATTTGTCATAAATTATTGTATGTTTTCAATATGAGTTATACTTGACTAATTAGCTCACTTTCCAATTGGTGGCCCCTAAACATATCAATCTTTCAAAATAAAGTTTAAAATTTTTCATTGAATTTTTATGTTGAATCAAGACTCTCTATGTGATTAGAGTAGATCTAGAGGCATTGAAAAGTAAATAAAACTATATGATTCACCACAATTGATTAAAATATATACTTTCATAAATATAAAAAGGAGCATTTTCTTATACCTTCTATGATCCTAAAGTACCATTTTCTATCAAACAAGAATTTTATTTTACTTCACTGAGATAGAAGTTGTAGGGCATGAGGATAGGATGTTTTTGTTCATACATATTAAGATAACGAGTAGAAAAATAGACAACCTAGAATAAAAGGTACACGTATAATCAATACACTCATTTACCTCACAAACTTGATTCTCCTATATCCTTTCAAATTCATAGAATTTTTACATTGATCCATCCTTTTTCAAATGTCAACTATTCACACCACCTCCATCTAGAACAATCATTTTCTAGATCCTTGTGACAAACTTTTGTCTCCTCTTTCTTTTTTATTTCTTCTATGGAATTCGCTTCCTTTCCTATATTTTTTTCATTCATATATGTGGTTAGATTCCTTTCCTCCATTACCTTCTTCTCACTACCCACACTCATCTAAAATAGGTCCACGCTTCATGTCCTTCATAATTTAAGCATAACTCTGGTAGAGATTAGATACTCCTCATTCTTAGTACATTATGGGATTACCAAGGTGTTCAATGTTGAAACCTAGGTTTTGAATGTTGAAACCTAAAGTAAATGGCGAGCTTTCCTATATTTTTAATTGTATGTACAAGGTTTTGGAATTATAGGATAGGAATATAAAATAATTGATCTTCTTATGGGACATTAAGCTAGTTGTGTTAAAATTTTATATAATATTTATATTCATATCGGTATCAATTCTTTTGTCATATTTAATTAAAATGCACTATGAAGGTTCACTATATGTCAATCCCCTAACAATATTTTTTTTTGTGGAAACGTACACTATCAATCCTTCAATCTATGATATTGATATCTCAAATACATTCTATAAGGTCTTGTAGTAATGGAAAAAGTTTCCTTTTCCTTGCTTGCTTGATAATTGACATTAAAGATGAACTAATGGTGCCATGGAGTGGTGTTGTAATGTGTTGTACATATTCACACTGTTCTAGTACCTTTATTTAACTAAATCATGCTTTAATTGGTCCCTTGCAAGGGTGTTGTAAAGTGTTGTAACACACTTTCATTCTTTTCTAAGACTTATTTGCTTAATTAAGCCTAATGGGTACCTTTCTAAATAAAAATTTACATAGTCTATACCATTTTTAAGTGTTGTAAAGTGTTTTAAAGAGCTTTCACATTTATCTAGGTGGTCCTAATTCATTATGGTTAAGTGGACTTATTAACCCCCCTTTTAGGCATTAATTTTGACACCTCCCGGGGATGTCTCCCAACAATCATAAATTAAATATCAAATTATTTCATTGGGAAAAATTTGGCCCTAGTAACTTGACCCAGGACCCATTTTCCCTTTTATGGTGAAAGGGTCCTCCCTTAACAGGACCCCCTTTTCTCATTTGTTCTAGAATGATTTTTTGGCCCTCTTTCAACTCCCCGAAGCTTGGTCTTAGAAACTTAGCCAAGACCCATTCTCCTTTGGTGGCGAATGGGTACTCCCTTAATGAGACCCTAATTTTTGAATTTCATTATGGTAGGATTTTAATTGTCTTTCTTTCCACATCTGGTGTCGGCCTTGATTCTTTAAATTTTGAGGTTAATCTCCTAATTTAGTATAAATAAGAGGTCAATTCACATTGTTTCTCCTAACAAGATCTAGGAAATTCATTCCAATACTTTCAAGCATTCAAGTGATCAAGCATTAGAGTATTCTTCAAAGGAATTTCAAGGCAAACTTCAAGTGTTTATTATAGCAATTCAAAGATCATATCATCATGTCAAGGTGCTAATTGCATCATTTCATGTTCAAGCTTCATTATCTTATTTCATCATTTGGTTTAATTTCCTACAAGGGGTTTTACTGAGGAAAACCCACATTCACTAAGAAATCAACAAGTTTTATATCCTTGAGTGTGTGATTATAGATTTACAGGTTGAAGAGCAAGATTATCAAAGTTGTCAAAGTTGCAAAGTTGTCATTCAAGGTGCAAGATCATGGAAAGAGCCCTACAGAATTGAATATTGCCTTCCAGAACTTGATAACATGGATTTCAAGAGTGCTGAAATCAAAGTAAAGGATCCTAAAATAAGTTTTCTGAAACCCTACAAGGAACCATTCACCCCTGAAGGCGAATGAGTCCTCCATAGCTTAAAAACAACAACTTGTTGGCCACGTACACAGTTTTTAATACTCTAAAAACATTCCTAATACTTTCTATAATAGTCAGGGTTTATTTCTAGTTTTTATTAGCATCTTATTTTCCATAATTTTAAGTGATTTGGTCCCTAAAAAATAAGTGATCCATCCTCTTGCACCTACATTTGGATAAGATCCTATTTTTCACCATTTCATTTTGGCAAACTTGACTCATTCAACATTGCAATGTTCTAATTTTTGGAGTCTTTCATTGCATATTAAGTTAAAATATTGCATTCATTGCATTTAGGTTTCCATTGCAGTAGGGTTTCTTGTTTCGCATTGAAATCTTGCATATTATATATGGTATAGATTTGCATTGTTTTGCATTTCTTAAATCTAAAAATTACAAAAAAAAAGTAGTCATTTGCATCTCATTTAGATCTCATTCAATTTCATTTGAAAATCAAAGAAAATTTGCATTTAAAACAAGGTCTTGCGTTTCATCTTTCTATTGCATTTAATTACATTGAATTTCTAGGAAATCTAAAGCAACATTTCAATGTCTACAACCTAGAACAAAAAGATATATCTGAAAGCTTGCAAACCATTGAAAAATAGTTTAAAAAGACCTAACTAGGACTCATTCACCTTTACTAGTGAATAAGTCCCTCATCAAGCCTGATCTATAACTTCTAGCATCCGAAAAGGCATCAAAATTTAGTTTGAAATTAACAGAAAACTCCAAGAAAGACCTAACCATGACCCATTCGCCCATACTAGCGAATGAGTCCCAGTTAGCTACATATCTGCAATTTTAGAACATTAAAATCTCAATTTTTAGATTCAATTTGGCATTGTTAATTTCCTATTTTAGTTTCCTAATTTGTTGTTTCAAAAAATTCATTGCATTTAAATTGCTTCATTTCAGTGCATTGTCAAATTTCAAATTGCATTTACGACATTTCATTTTCAATTTATTGCACTTCTAGGTCATTTCATTGCATTAATTTTCAAAAAATTTAGTATTCGTCTTTTCCAAGTTTGCAAGGAAAAAGTTAGTCAAAAAGCATGTTATTCATTCATTAAATACATTTCCTAGTTATGAGAGTCTCTTAGTTCAAGAAATTGAAAATGATGATGCTTACCTTAAATCTACCCCCCATCCTATCTTTCCTATTTGTTGGAATGATGTGATAGAAGAGGATACACTTGCATAGACAACCATGACAATATTGATTAACTCATGTAGTGCTCATAATTTAATCAAAAATAAATTGGCAACATGATTCAACTATTTTGTTTACCAAACCCTAATATTTTATGTTATGAATATGAAAAATAAAGACACGCTCCATTTTTTAGGGAACTGTATAGGATTAAAATTTCTATGGGAGACTATGTATGCTAGACTTTTCTATGTTCACCATCACAATGGCTATAGAAAATAGTTTTTGGGAGTCTCATGGCTTCAAATACACTAGGAATGAAAGATCCTGTAATATCAAAGATTAAAAGCAAGCACATGAAACGCACAATTGTATAATAGTCGACCTGATGATTATATCAAGAAGGTGTATATTTAAACTAGAATGAAGGAGGCAATCGACCTCCATGAATTGAGGGTAGGACTCCTCACTCATGGAGTGGTGGTGAGTTTCCTACCAAATATGTAGGAAGAGTTGTCAAAAGTGAATTGACACCTCTAACGAAACCTATCTACATTGGCACCTCGTATGAGAAAGGGTAAATGGACACCTAAGTAGGATTAAAGCCTGTGTGTATGAAATATATACACTAAAACCCACCATTAAGAATCTATGTTATGTGGGTATGAAAGAAATGGGTCTTGACTACTAGCCTGGTGAGGTACCCATGTAAATGCAAAATAAATGGGTGCCAGCCATGAAGGCTTACAAGGTAGCCAAGTACAATGGAAATCTCTCAAAAATGGAGTAAAGGAGAAAAACCCAACGGGAAATAAAAACCCCTCTCCAATAGAGAATGATGCAAATGCGATGAAATGCACAAGCGTAGAAGAAAAGTGATAGATGGAGGACTCATAATAACCACCATAAGAATACTTCTAGCACAAAGTATAATATGTTCTCCCCATAGGAGAGAAGGTAGAGAAGATCATGTAACCCCCCAAACAATGTGAAGTGATGAGCTCTAGGTAGTGTTGGTAGATGCTCAACACTGGATATTGAAGATGATCCATGAATGTTGAACAACATTCCTCCCCTTGGGATTGATATTGATAAATAGGAAAATGGTCGCTTTATGGTTTAGGACATAGGACAACACTTTCCTCCTAATATCATTCAATGAAAACCCTAGAGATCTCAATCTAAGATATGCAAGGGAGAAAGTGATCTTGCAATAGGGTTGTCCTAGGGTCTTATTAGAAACTAAAGAGGGGTTCACCACCAAGCTAGGGCTTGGAAAGACTAATGAAATGCAAGAGTTAATGAATAAACCTAATGTGATGCAAGACTTAACTAAAGGACCTATAAATGCATGTAAATATGAACATCAAACTGAGAAAATAGAGAAGTGTACCTAGAAATATGTAGAGGTCTAGAATGAGTTGTTAAATGCTAAAAATATTTGAATTAGGGCACACTGGGACTCATACGCTAGTCTGGGCGTATCAATCTTGAACTAGGGTTCCTGGTTTGGAACAAGTTTATGACAATTTAGATTCAGGATCTAAAAAAATATGGAAATTTGCTTGTAGTGAGACTCATACACCACTTCTAGCGTATTAGTTCCATTTCGCTTTTTCAGGAATTCAAAGTCTAGGTCTATGCTTCAATCTTTACTATTGCTTCCCAAACTGATTTCTGGATCTAAACCTGTAAAAAGACCTGCAAAACATAATATAGAGTTGATTTGCTTATGGGGGTTTGCCTCAGTCAAACCCCTAGTTTGGAAATTAAACCATGATAAAAACAATGAATCTGGAATGAAAATGTGAACATAAACCCTAACCTTAAGTGTGTCTAAGATTAGGAAATATTAAATGCAATGCAACCCTATTCTATTGCACTAGAATGAGATGCAGGAATGAGGCATAGACATGAATGACCCACTTTGAGAGATCTCTAATCACCCAAATGAGCCCTAATAATGTACGTACCTTCGTTAGGCTAAATGTAGAATGATAATGGAGGATGGAACCATTTACAAAACAAGTCATTAGGCTTGGCTTGATGGCTAGTTGCATCTCCCTGACCTAGAATCCATCATGATTCACCATAGGCAGCCATAATCAACCATTGACAATGCTAGATCTTGAATTGAAGTGAGCTTCAAGACCTGCAAAAACAAAATAATGCTGCTCCAAGGCTTCAACCTTGTTGATTACTTGTTCCTGAATGCTCTTGTGAAGAATGCGCTAATGCTCTTGAATGCTTTGATCTTGAAATTGCTCATCTAGATTATTGCTTAGATGAAAAATGACTTTAGAAGCTTGTTTATATGGGCATTACACCTAATTTACCATTATTTAGATATCAAAATCCGACATCAACCGAAAGAATGAATTAAAAACTTGAGTTTCTCGCTCAAACTCTAAAAAGGGCCCAAATGGGACTCATACACCACTCTTGGCTTATGGGTCCCACCTAGGGGGACTCATACGACGGAAGTGGCGTATGAGTCCCACCCTAGTTTTTTGGTGTGGGTTGTTAGAATTTTTAACATTTTTTGTGGATTTTGTCAGGATTTTGATCGAAATAAGCCACGAGATCTGATATAAAGGGTCTTAGGGGCCTATTAATGATGAATTAAAGGGTATTTAATGCAAGGGTACTAAAATAGGTCCAGATTAAATGAGAAATTGCTCTATCTCCAAGAAGGGAGTACAATTTTCGTCATTACACATAATAGATCATTATTTACTAATCTAATTCGACTCACAAAGCTAATGTTTAGTCAATAATTTTGAGTTGTTCAAATCCCTAAGGAATTACTATTTGATTATGTTACAAGAACCAAAGATTCACACTAATGCTTGAATACATTTCCAAGCTCACTAGCCCTATGGAGGTTCATGGCATGAAAAATATTAGCATTCATTACATAGCATTTATATCATTCATTCTAGAAATTTCCCTCCCACACAATACATGGCCACACATTCCACCTTGCCTCATGCTTTACACAACCTTAAAACTAGTGCAAATCATTCTATATGATGGCGTCGATCAGTCCATCTGCGCAGCTTGACAAGGAACAATGATCTACCCAAATTGCACTTCCTCCAAAGATGGAAATCCCATCTCCATCACTCCTGGTTCTACCCATAATGGGTCGGGCAGCTCCTAACATTTGTATTTCCCGCAGGTTTACAGTCCTGGATATGGATTCCATGAATGATGATATTATTCACGTCCTGTATTGTAATCCAAGCTCCATTTGCGATATGAACGTTGGCTCCTCTACCGTCAATTGTCTTATAACTATTCATGATAAGTTCCTCCTTGAGCTGTATAACCATATCTCTTTGGAAAATTATTCAGAGAGGCTCAGTTTGAATAACAGCGTGACGCAAAGTGGCGGGCCGGGGATTGACGGGGTCATAGTCATTGGGATCTGTAACCACATAAATCTACCCTACTGACCTCCAATGGCGTTTTTGCCAAATCCGATGGCATAATCAGCCAACCTCTTTCTGTTATTAACCCAGTTGGGATCGCAACGCCAACAATCGTCGATGGGATTCCCCGTTCCGCACGAGCTTAGCTTTCTTCTGGAACCATTTAAACTCCTGCACAGTAGCTCTTAAGATTTTTAAATAATCTCATGTGTTTGGAACATAAACTAGCTGTAAAACAATACTATAAATTTGCTTCACAACATTTGTCTTACACCATCTCAACAACGACAAATATTAACTATCCAGTGGCATGATGATACGGGGAATAGAAATTTGATCTATAACAGCTGCGTACCAACTACAGTTCCAAGAAGACTATTATAGAAATTACAGTAAGGAAAGTGCCGAGCAACAGCATAAGAATAACTAGAAGCAAGTTCAATAAACTTTGCAATTTAGAATTTCATATTAATGTACTGAATGGGGTAAGGCATTAAATTTCATTTCCGTATTGCATTCTTTAAATTCACTAAAATTTCTAAAGAATCTCAAAGGCGACATGCTTACCTTTCAACCATTTGGAGTACAAGTTGCGGCTTCTCAACATGATATTTAGCAGCATTTTCATCCTGCGTCATATTTACAGAACTTCTGACTGATATCGCCATTACTGACTTGAAGAGAAAGAAAGCAAGTAAAAGAAGCAACGGCTGTAAGGTTTGGTTGGTGGCCATTTTCGATGAGAGTAAACGTTCAATGGTTATATGGCATACTATGGCTTTGGGCTCTCTTATATAGAAAATCAGCCTCGATAAAATCTATAGCAAAGGGGGAATATCGACCCCACCGGTTGAAAATATGGTTATATGCACGTTATCGCTCTGCCATTATTACGGTGTCTGTAATGTACATGAATGGCATAAAGGATTATCCAACATCAGTTGACCTATAAATAATACACGTTGAGCTTATGTTTCATGATTTTCGCAGACATATTCACGTATTGATATATAATATCTTAAATGTTAAGAGCTCCAACAAAAGTTATAAAATGGCGCAGACTGTCCCTCCATACAAAAGAAAATCAGTTTTTCCTCTGTAGTCAGAGGGATTTGAGGCCACAGACTTACTCAGAAGTAACACTTCTTTTGGCCATTCCGGTTTCAAATTACAAGTTAAGAATACACTGGCAAAGATGATAGGTCGTTGGTTATAATTGACTTTCCGCTTCCATACTCTGCACGAGAATCGGCGACAAAGTTTCGAATATTATTTTGCATGTTGTTCCTAAATTTTTCACCAATAGCAGACAAAGTTTAGGAGTCCTTTTCGGCAATCACATGGTTCCCGCGACAAAAATAGAATTACTAAGAAATCTAACATTATCCAAACTTATTAAATTGTAAATGTATGGTTGTACGATAAACCCCTTTACGTTAAAGACAATAAAAAAATATTATGTAAGATGTCATCATGCAATGAATGGTCTTCTAGAGAGAGGGGGAGAGAGAGTTACTTGAACTCTAATTAGTCTTCAAAATGTTCCATAAAAGTGTTTGCTTGCATGGACTATGAATGTGCAAAGAGAGACAAACATGCACATAAAAAGACATAGGCATTTCTACAAACATGCTTGAGTTCTTAGTATTAGAAAAAATTTAGCCATGTAGAGCTTGTAAAGGTATAAGCCACTCGACTTGTGTATGCCTTTATGACTTTGCAATCCTTAATTAATGGAAGGGTTGTTGTCAGAATAATTAATTGTTATTCACTAGGCTTCTTCAAATGATGCTTCCTTGTTCTCTGTTAGGCTATATTTAAAGCTTCCTCATCTAACATTTTTCGTAGGTTCTAAAAAATGGAATGGTTTCTATTGTTGCATTAGTTCTTACTAGTGTGATGTGTTCGCATTGGGGAGACTTTATTTTCTAAAAGAAAATATAGTGTTAAATTATGTTGCACATATCCACACAATAGTTGAAAATGTAGACTACAACATAGCTCAACACAAAATTCCTTTGGGAAAGCAAGTCTTCCAAATGCTACAACCTCAAACTAGGTTAGGTTTATTGTCCTATATGTTGTGGATGATGTTTCCACTCTTGTATAAATATTTGTACAATGCAAATGTTGTTAATTTGAGAGATTGGTTGATTTGGTTGAATGCTATTTTGGGTTGAAGTCTTAAATTCTTATCCTCTTGTTTCGGCTAATATGTTTTGATTCCTTTATTGATGAGCCTCACATCTTTGAGTGTGTTGTGTGCAAGGGGTAACTTATTTATACCATGACAACTAAATGGGAAGGGACACAGAGTTAATGTGGGTGATCAGGAAGCAAATAATACATATATGGATTTGGTTAATATATGAGAAATATGCATTAACACTATAAAAAAATAGGCGTTAATAGTCCTGGCTAAGAAAAAAATTCAATAAGTGGAGTACAAAACCAACAATTTTTAGGCCAAAAAATATGTTTTTTAGTAAAAATAGCAATTTAATTTTTATAAATGGAAGGGATACCTATAATTATACTAGGTTATAAAATTTATAGATTTACAATTATTGCAACTAGAAAAAATGTTTGCAAAAGGATCCTATTCCAAATAAACAATTATTCCAAGAAGAAAAATAAACAGAAGAACTACACAGAGTAGAGACAATGTTATCAAAATAAAAAAATCGCAAGAACAAGGTTTTGGGTGACTAATTGCTATCGTCATCATAGGTTCCCAATTACTAATAGTCTCTCATCAAATCTAATCAATAGAGAACTTGATCAATATTCCATTTTTATTCCAAAGTATTCTTGCGAAAGTGTTGGAGGAGGTTTTTTCCATCACCAATTGAATAAAAAGAGACCCACCAAATATTAAATCAACTTGTTGGTCACATGTGCCAAATCATTTATTGAGCTCACATCTCTACTCTCAGATGGTGATAAAACTATTGAGCAGATTTTTTTTGTCTCCACCACGTCTTCGAGTTTTGAGAGCTTCTTTTGTGTAGCAGAGGAACACGAGAGCTTTCAATGAAGGGGAGGAGCAGAGGTTGATGCAAAGGCCCCCAAGTTCTACACATTTCACCATTTTCCCCTCATTCCTATAATTTCCCAATTTATTTGAAATGGTAACAATTCTTCAAATTTTAAAATTGAAATGGTGAAATTTACAAACCAAAAAAAAATTAAACCCTAAAATTAAAACCCTAAACTTGTTTTACATCCTAGTATATGGGGGAATATGAATCTTTTCTAATTGAAAGAAAGAATCTAGTTTGATTTTACAATATTGTTCAAAGAGTAAATTCAATCTGTTTCCTTGGACCCCTCTCTGTGTGATTTAGTAGATAAGAAGAAAATTTATTTAAAAGGAGGGAAAATGTAGATTTTTTTTGAATTAATCTCTTCCATGTCAATGTCCCTCCCAGCCTAAGGACTTCTACTAAATACTTATAACCCTTGTCAATTTTAGGTTCAAAACATGGAGTCAGTATGATAAAAATTCTCTTGATGTATTCATGTGAAGTATCTCTAGATGCAACCATATGGTGTGTAACTCTTGAATAAACTATCCAAGTGTATAGATATGATTGAGTGGTTATCGTTTTGAAACCTTAGCATTTCCATTATTTTCTTTTGAAAAGGAGTTAGTGGTAGGTGAATTTGCTTGATTGATATTATTTTTCTTAAGTTCTATTAGTGAGTCAATACATTTTCTCATGCACTTGTCTACTCATAAATCACCCTTCTTGTAGAACAGGTTGGTAGATTAGCCTTTATATTCTTATATGAACTCTCTAAAATATTTTGGCCCATCTATGATTAGTTAAGAATAAAGAAATAAGAATTTGAAGACTTGCTATGATGTCCCATCACTTGCATCAATGTGTCATATTCTCTTGTGATTATTTCAAAAAAATCATCAAAATTTAGTATTTTGAATGTATCTCCTAAGGCAAGCATCTGTAGTTGAGTAGAAGGTAAAAAAAAATTGAATAGGTAAGACCCAATTTAGAAAGAACAAAAACTACAACATTACATGAGTCAAATTTTCTGTGAATTAGTAACCCTATATAATAGAAACCTCAATGATTTCAAATTTGTTATAAATTATTGTATGTTTTCAATATGAGTTCTACTTGACTAATTAGCTCACTTTCCAATTGGTGGCCCCTAAACATATCAATCTTTCAAAATAAAGTTTAAAAATTTTCATTGAATTTTTATGTTGAATCAAGACTCTCTATGTGATTAGAGTAGATCTAGAGGCATTGAAAAGTAAATAAAACTATATGATTCACCACAATTGATTAAAATATATACTTTTATAAATATAAAAAGGAGCATTTTCTTCTACCATCCATGATCCTAAAGTACCATTTTCTATCAAACAAGAATTTTATTTTACTTCACTGAGAGAGAAGTTGTAGGGCATGAGGATAGGATGTTTTTGTTCATACATATTAAGATAACGAGTAGAAAAATAGAACACCTAATAAAAGGTACATGTATAATCAATACACTCATTTACCTCACCTACTTGCTTCTCCTATATCCTTTCAAATTCATAGAATTTTTACATTGATCCATCCTTTTTCAAATGTCAAATATTCACACCACCTCCATCTAGAACAATCATTTTCTAGATCCTTGTGACGAACTTTTGTCTCCTCTTTCTTTTTGATTTCTTCTATGGAATTCACTTCCTTTCCTATATTTTTTTCATTCATATATGTGGTTAGATTCCTTTCCTCCATTACCTTCTTCTCACTACCCACACTCATCTAAAATAGGTCCACACTTCATGTCCTTCATAATTTAAGCATAACTCTGGTAGAGATTAGATACTCCTCATTCTTAGTACATTATGGGATTACCAAGGTGTTCAATGTTGAAACCTAGGTTTTGAATTTTGAAACCTAAGGTAAATGGTGAGCTTTCCTATATTTTTAATTGTATGTACAAGGTTTTGGAATTATAGGAAATAAAATAATTGATCTTCTTATGGGACATTAAGCTAGTCGTGTTAAAATTTTATATAATATTTATATTCATATAGGTATCAATTCTTTTTTCATATTTAATTAAAATGTACTATGAAGGTTCACTATATGTCAATCCCCTAACAATAATTTTTTTCGAGGAAACGTACACTATCAATCCTTCAATCTATGATATTGATATCTCAAATACATTCAATAAGGTCTTGTAGTAATGGAAAAAGTTTCCTTTTCCTTGCTTGCTTGATAATTGACATTAAAGATGAACTAATGGTGCCATGGAGTGGTGTTGTAATGTGTTGTACATATTCACACTATTCTAGTACCTTTATTTAACTAAATCATGCTTTAATTGGTCCCTTGCAAGGGTGTTGTAAATTGTTGTAACACACTTTCATGCTTTTCTAAGACTTATTTGCTTAATTAAGCCTAATGGGTCACTTTCTAAATAAAAATGTACATAGTATATACCATTTCCAAGTGTTGTAAAGTGTTTTAAAGAAATTTCACATTTATCTAGGTGGTCCTAATTCATTATGGTTAAGTGGACTTATTAACCCCCCTTTTAGGCATTAATTTTGACACCTCCCAAGGATGTCTCCTGACAATCATAAATTAAATATCAAATTATTTCATTGGGAAAAATTTGGCCCTAGTAACTTGACCCAGGACCCATTTTCCCCAGATGGCGAAAGGGTCCTCCCTTAACAGGACCCCCTTTTCACATTTGTTCTAGAATGAGTTTTTGGCCCTCTTTCAACTCCCTGAAGCTTGGTCCTAGAAACTTAGCCAAGACCCATTCTCCTTTGGTGGTGAATGGGTACTCCCTTAATGAGACCCTAATTTTTGAATTTCATTATGGTAGGAATTTAATTGTGTTTCTTTCCACATCTGGTGTCAGCCTTGATTCTTTAAATTTTGAGGTTAATCTCCTAATTTAGTATAAATAAGAGGTCAATTCACATTGTTTCTCCTAACAAGATCTAGGAAATTCATTCCAATACTTTTAAGCATTCAAGTGATCAAGCATTAGATAATTCTTCGAAGGCATTTCAAGGCAGAATTCAAGTGTTTATTGTAGCAATTCAAAGATCATATCATCATGTCAAGGTTCTAATTGCGTCATTTCATGTTCAAGCTTCATTATCTTATTTCATCATTTGGTTTAATTTCCTACAAGGGGTTTTACTAAGGCAAACCCACATTCACTAAGAAATCAACAAGTTTTCTATCCTTGGGTGTGTGATTACAGATTTACAGGTTGAAGAGCAAGATTATCAAAGTTGTCAAAGTTGCAAAGTTGTCATTCAAGGTGCATGATCATGGAAAGAGCCCTCCAGAATTGAATATTTCCTTCCAGAAATTTATAACATGGATTTCAAGAGTGCATAAATAAAAGTAAAGGATCCTAAAATAAGTTTTCTGAAACCCTAAAAGGACCCATTCACCCCTGAAGGCGAATGAGTCCTCCATAGCTTGAAAAAAACAACTTGTTGGCCACGTACACAGTTTTTAATACTCTAAAAAACATTCCTCATAGTTGCTATAATAGTTAGCGTTTATTTCTAGTTTCTATTAGCATCTTATTTTAGATAATTTGAAGTGATTTGGTCCTTGAAAAATAAGTGATCCATCCTCTTGCACTTGCATTTGGATAAGATCCTATTTTTCACCATTTCATTTTGGCGAACTTGACTCATTCAACATTGCAATGTTCTAATTTTTGGAGTCTTTCATTTCATATTAATTTAAAATCTTGCATTCATTGCATTTAGGTTTCCATTGAACTAGGATTTCTAGTTTGCATTGAAATCTTGCATATTATATAGGGTATAGATTTGCATTGTTTTGCATTTCTTAAATCTAAAAATTACAAAAACAAAGCAGTCATTTGCATCTCATTTAGATCTCATTAAATTTCATTTGAAAATCAAAGAAAAATTTTATTTCAAACAAGGTCTTGCATTTCATCTTTCTATTGCATTTAATTGCATTGAATTTCTAGAAAATCTAAAGCAACATTTCACTGTCTACAACCTAGAACTAAAAGATATATCTAAAAGCTTGCAGACCATTGAAAAATAGTTTAAAAAGACCTAACTAGGACTCATTCATTTTTACTCGTAAATAAGTCCCTCATCAGGCCTGATCTATACCTTATGGCATTTGAAAAAGGCATCAAAATTTAGTTTGAAATTGATAGAAAACTCCCAGAAAGACCTAACCATGACCCATTCACCCTTACTAGCGAATGAGTCCCAGTTAGCTACATATCTGCAATTTGAGGACATTAAAATCTCAGTTTTTAGATTCAATTTGGCGTTGTTACTTTCATGTTTGAGTTTCCTGATTTGTTGTTTCAACAAATTATTCATTGCATTTAAATTGCTTCATTTCAGTGCATTGTCAAAATTCAAAATTGCATTTATGACATTTCATTTTCAATTTATTGCACTTCTAGGACCCTTCATTGCATTAATTTTCAAAATTATTAGTAGTCATCTTTTCCAAGTTTCAAAGTAAAAGTTAGTCAAAAAGCATGTTATTCATTCATTAAATACATTTCCTAGTTATGAGAGTCTCTTAGTTCAAGAAATTGAAAATGTTGACGCTTACCTTAAATCTACCCCCATCCTATCTTTCCTATTTGTTGGAATGACATGTGATACAAGAGGATACACTTGCATAGACAACCATGACAATATTGATTAACTCATGTAGTGCTCATAATTTAATCAAAAATAAATTGGGAACATGATTCAACTATTTTGTTTACCAAACCCTAATATTTTATGTTATGAATATGAAAAATAAAGACACGCTCCATTTTTTAGGGAACTGCATGGGATTAAAATTTCTATGGGAGACTATGTATGTTATATTTTTCTATGTCCACCATCACAATGGCTATAGAAAATAGTTTTTTGGAGTCTCATGGCTTAAAATACACTAGGAATGAAAGATCATGTAATATCAAAGATTAAAAGAAAGCACATGGAACGCACAATTGTATAATAATCGACCTGATGATTATATCAAGAAGGTGTATATTTAAACTAGAATGAAGGAGGCAATCGACCTCCATGAATTGAGGGTATGACTCCTCACTCATGGAGTGGTGGCGATTTTCCTACCAAATATGTAGGAAGAGGTGTCAAAAGTGAATTGACGCCTCTAAGGAAACCTATCTACATTGGCACCTTGTATGAGAAAGGGTAAATGGACACCCAAGTAGGATTAAAGCCTATGTGTATGAAATATATACACTAAAACCCACCATTAAGAATCTATGTTATGTGGGTATGAAAGAAATGGGTCCTAACTACTAGCCTGGTGAGGTACCCATGTAAATGCAAAATAAATGGGTCTCGGCCATGAAGCCTTACAAGGTACCCAAGTACAATGGAAATCTCTCAAAAGTGGAGTAAAGGAGAAAAACCCAACGGGAAATAAAAACCCCTCTCCAATAGAGAATGATGCAAATGCGATGAAATGCACAAGCGAAGAAGAAAAGTAATAGATGGAGGACTCATAATAAACCCCCAAGGAATACTTCTAGCACAAAGTATAATATGTTCTCCCCATAGGAGAGAAGGTAGAGAAGATCATGTAACCCCCCAAACAATGTGAAGTGATGAACTCTAGGTAGTGTTGATAGATGCTTGACACTGGATATTGAAGATGATCCATGAATGTTGAACAACATTCCTCCCCTTGGGAAGAAACAAAACCATAAATGTGTGCAATATATACTCCCATTCCAGATAGGAATATACATGAAGTAAGATGAATGTGTTTGAATGCTGCACATAATCCAAATATTGAAATGATGCCAATGATTCCTTTGAATGATTCCCAATGATACCCAACACAATGTTGATGTGTGGTGGATCATGTACCATAGAAGATTCTAGAAGAGGGACCATGGATGTATGGTCATTTCTGGACAGAAGCGAATCTGATACTACTATAGATGATGATAACTAAGTTGGATATCTCAACTCATGAAATTTTGCATAATCTATCATGGTAGAATCTGATCTAGGCATGGTAAGATCAATATCCAAAGATGGTAATGGTGATACAACTTCACTAAAATTTTCATCAAATAGAAGACGAATGGACCGTCAATACTTTCATCCAAATCAACAAGGTTGGATTATATAGATAAAGATCCTATATTTGAAAGATATGAATCCCAATGCGCTGGATCTGTTATGCCTATAGCAATTACCTGATGAAAAGAACATATGGAACTCATAGATGATTCAACAACTGATTCAAATGTAGCAACAAGTGATATGAGAGATGGGATACCAATGCAATTCAATAGACTACATTGTTCATCCTCAAATGATGATGTCTCACAATATTCCTAAGAGTCGATGATACTTGTACATGTGCTAGAACTAGAGGATCAGTTAAGGCAATACCATGATTAATAAGAATTTACTTCATTTTATCAATTTGACGAAGCCAACATTCTTCTTTCATATGCTTTTTCTTTCCACAATATCCACATTTGATTTTCCATTTATTAAGAGTGTGAACCCCTTTCTAAACTTGCATAATTAAAATGAACAAATCACATTTGTAGATCAAAATACAAGGTTAGCACAAGAGTTCCCCATAAAATCCATCTGCATTGTTAGAAAACAAGGAAAAGGATGATATAATTGATCAAATAAAAACACAGATAACTATCCCTATTCTAAAACAAGACAAACACTTGATCTTATGGGGGGATTGGTGCTATTGTGGAAAATAGCCCTTTCCCAACCCCTTTAGATAAGCTAATGTGATGAAACTGCTTTTAGGATGGTATGATGGTGAGCAAAATCAGTTCTCCTGAAGAGAGTGACTTTACATGAGTGATTGTGGAGGATTTTCTTGAGGAATGATGCCTCTATTTGTAGATTCTCAAATGCTAAGAGTGCCAAACATGGAGGATGTGGGACTAAAGATTTGGCCAATAGGAAGATGCCACTTGTCAAGTTGTGAGTGGTTGATGCATGTGCAAGATTTGGGAAATGTGCCCAAGAGGGGGAAATTTCAAATTTGAAATGAGAGTTAATGTTGAGTTTGACTTTGTGCAAGGGACATGTAAGAGACATGTAAGACCTATTAAATGCCTTGTTGGATGTACCTTTCAACTTGCTTTTGAATTCAAATTTGAGGGAAGATGCCATGTTGATGAAAAATGTTGGATTTAATAAATTAATAAATTGATTTAATTAGCTATGATGATGATTAGGATGTTTGACCAATTTGACTCAAATATTTTGATTTATTTAAATCAAAAGGGATGGGAAATATGAATTTTGAGACTCAATTAAATAAAGTTTGATTTATTTAATTAAAGGATGATATGAGCCTTTGATTTATTAAGTGAATAACCTTAGGACTAAAGACCTGATTTACCTGGTGAATGGATTTGTTGCATTTGATTTATTCAAGGAGCGGATGAACGTGAATTGGGTGCACGATGTTAATTTCACGTGTCTACATTTTGCCCCTCTTTGAAGCAATGTACTTGTTGTATTGGTTCAAAGAATAAACTTGCCGTGATTAAAATTCAAAAAAAAATAAAAATTCAAATGCCCCAGCGAAAAGAAGTACACTGGTACATTTCCCCCTCGAGAGATCGAGTGAAAAGATTCGATTTGAGGGTCGATCTCACAATAAAGAGGTTCAAGATGGATGGTTATGGATGATGATGCAAATGAGATAGTTGAGATGGATGATGTCATACACTATGATTATGCAATGGATGTTTTATGCAGATGCTTAGACTAACAGATCTATATTATGATGATGATGCAAATGCAATGCATGTGAAATGATCGATGTTTCCTATTATGTATGATATGAATGATATGTGGTATGCTGATGGTTTGTGGATGCAGGATGGATGCATTGGTGATGATGATGTTAGTGCGGAAATGAGATGATGACAAGAGGATCCCACAAGTCCATGATCTGATGAGACTTTATTAGAGATGATGATGATGATAGATGATGATGATGATGATGATGATGATGATGATGATAAATGATGATGATTTTCTTATCAAGGATTGGGATTTTAAAAGGGCTACTTACCTTATGTTTGATAACACACGTAGGTACGATGCATCAAGGTATAAAGAACCAGGATGGCGTTGTGCCTAGTGTGATGGACTTTAACTCGACAAACAGATAGGAGTATTCTTGTTCACACTTGACATATGGAAACCTTGGTAGGACGTACCTAACAAAGCAAGTATTCACCAAGTTATTTTACAAGAATGCCCAACAAGCACAACAGACAAAAGAATAATGATCGTTGCCCCATTCCTATCTCTCTAAATCCTTTGTTCGGATATCATCAAGAGGTTCTTGGAATGAGTGCATTAAGATAAATCAAAATAAAAGATCAAGTACGCAAACAAGTCAATGTTCTTCATACCTCTAGCCAAAGGGATTTTTTTTGATAGGATAAGAATCCAAGTGATATCCAAAATGATGCCCATTGTCGGAACGATGTATCCTAGGACATGCATTGTATAGGATGATGATGGTTTGATAAGTTGATTGATAGGCTGTTGATATAAGGTTGATTGACATGTTTGAAAATGATCAAGAATTTGATTTTGTTTTATAGGTCTATTGTTTCGATTTTGATTTTACATTTGAAGTTTGTTTTTTGCCAATTGTTGTGATTGTTTTTGTTTGTTTTGCCAAAGGATGAAGGTGACGATCAGTTTATTATGGATGATTGATTGTGTGTGGAGTCTGGCGAGATGCGAATGGATTTTTCAAATATTTGGATGTTTGAAAGGTTTTTGAAATGTTTGAAATTTGTTTTGAGGGTGTTTTGAGATTTTACAAATGTTTTGATTTTTTATTTTTGAATGTTTTTTTGGATTTTGTGTTTTTTGAACGTTTTTTTATTTTGATTTTTTTTCAAATATTTTTGGATTTTGATGTCTCGGGGGCTGATCAAAGATTAGCCTTGCCTATGTTTAAGCTCAGAGACGATGTAGTTCGGATGCCAATTTTTTTGATGTCTTTCGAATTTTTTGAGTGTTTTTGGATTTTAGCATGATTTTGACGATTTTGATATGGATATGTATGATGATATCAGTGCTCTGTTTGGGATTTTTTTTGAAAACCAAGCTCAAGTTGATTGATCGAATCGATGGATTGATGATGATGATGATAACATTGTTGAGGATACACAACAATGCAAGGATTTGATTGATCAGGATTGATGATGATAACATTGTTGAGGATGCACAACAATGCAAGGATAGTGTTAAGCAACACAAGGGCTGAGATGATGAATTGATTGGATTTGCTTGATCATGATTGATGAAGCTTGATTTGGAACAAAAGTTGTTCGAATGATGTCATGTTGACATTTGAAGTGCAACCTAGATGCAACTGATAGTGATTGTTTGGATCGTTGTTCGATGAAAGATGAAGACTAATAAGGAATTTCTTCTCGTCAAAATATGTCATGGGCTAGTGATTTGGATTTTGCTCACAAGTGCTTTGACCCATTTGATTTTACACTTTCCAATGTTCGGATCACCATATAAGGCGAAGGATATAGATCAAGATTTATTCTCAAAGAAAGATGTGAATATCTGCCCCCAGTGTCTAGCAATGTACGGAATGCCATGGGTGGATGCTCGGATAAGTGTATGAATGGATGGATATGGTCAGCACGCAAAGGATGCCAAGGATTATCTTGTGATAAGATAAGGTGTTCAGATAAAGAATGCTCATTGGATAATGTTTCATGGCTCAGATAACATTGGGTAGGAGAGGATCAATGAAAATGACCCATGTCAAAATGTTTACCATAAGCAAGCATAAAGTGTGCCCCAAACTTTCATCAAGATCAAAATAACTTGGATGATGGATGCAGATGGATGAAAATGGATTGGATCAATGGTTTATGGATGGATGGATTTATTATGGAATGGGATAAGATGCTTCCATCTGATCTGGCGCACGTAGATGCTCGATTCCACACATGATGCCTGTTTGCCAGGTTTTCGTCATGGTCTTGCCCAAAGCGCCACTGTAGTGGTTTTCACTGGAGGACAATTTTTTTTTCTTTACTATTTTCAATCCCTTTTTTGATTTTTTTGGATTTTCATATTTTTTGATTTTTTTGTATTTTTCTGAAAGATTTTAAGCTCATACTGAATCACAAGGTGTTGTTGATGTAGACATTTCTGTCATAATGTGCCATCGGTATCCTTCCTGAAGAAGTTGCTTTGCTAAGATATGTGCACTTGAAAGCAGCTTTTGGGATTTCTAGTTTGCTTTGTCGATACCAGAGTTAACTTTGTCTATGTGCGCACATCGTGATAGAATGCCTTCGAAATCCTTATGATGAAGAGTCGTTGCCAATACATGGTTAATTTTAGAATTGGATATCATGCATGGAGGCGTGGATGGAGTATTTTTAGGGATAAAAGATGGATTGGTTGACAACTTGGAATCTTTGACTCTCCAAACTTGGGTAGATGAACAATGATGGGTGGATACGAAAGTGTGCATGGAATTAGGACCAACTGCTTGATACACTTTTTACGTCACTTGAAAATCATGCTTTTGCTTTTGTGGACATCTTTGATGGATACTTTTCCCTTTTTTATTTTGCCCCATAGTTTCTTTGACTGACGGAGTTTGATAGGGATGATCTTTCTTTATATTCTTTGGTATCCATTTGTATTTGATTTGTCCATTATGTTTCTCAGCTTCTTTTTCTTTGATAACATTCTTTTTCCTTTGATGTTGGTTCCAATTCGTGGATAGGGTGATGGGTGGATGAAGATTCATGACGCGACTGGTTGTAGTATTGACATCGGTTTCATCATAAGGATTATTCATGCTCCCTATGTCGATGTTTGCTTGAGACGAAGTTGCCCCCAGTATTGTGGAAGTAGTACCTTCATGCTTTGATTCTACCTATTCTGAGATGTCTTGTTTAGTAAACATGCTTTGACAAATGACTACTGTAGATGACATTGTTTCAATTTGTCGCTCTGCTAACTCTGGATTATCCTGTTCTATCTGACTTGTTTCCTTGAGTGGATAATGTTGGATATCTTCATACATGATGTCTTCAATCTGAATTTTGGATATATCTGATCCTGATGTTGAAAACTTTGTTTGACTATAAGAATCAATAACCTGCTCTTTTTGTGTGACAAAATCTTGTTCTAGATGAAGATCATCTACGTTTCCATCTGTAGAAAGCACCTCATGGGTAGATGGAGGAGTATGTGCATCTTGCACAGATAGGAGAGTGTCCATTAGATCATTATAGTATCTTGAAGATACAAATTCTTGATCTTGAATGATTTTGAAGTTGCTTTTGACATGCTTTGGATCAAGTTCTTGACATGGGTCAGTTTCAAAGGATGGATTGCTTACAAATGGTTCTTGGATATCTTCATTAGACATGGGAAGTGGCTTAATATCTTCTTGATCTTCGAGTGGACTTGGATTAGGCATTGAGTTGAAGATTCCTTCAATATCGGCAATCATGAGGTCAAAGGATGTCAATATGTCTTGGAAAGGACCATTGCTAGACTTTGGTGAAAGACATTGATCATACTTTAGAATAAATTCTTGAGATATTCCCTCTAACTCATTAGGTGATGTAGAGACATTTTCAACATGATCATTGGTCGATGCCTCGTTGGATGAAGCGAAAATATCTTTATTGATGGATAGATCTTGATCATTGTTTTCAACAATTGTGGTGGAGGGATTTCCAATGTCTTCAACCATAGGGTCAAATGATGTTGACATATCTTGAATTGGATCATTGTTGGGTATTGTTGGTGGATTTTGATCATGATTGAGAAGTGACTCTTGGCATATGTTCATTTGATCATTGGATGGAGTAGACATAACTTCAAGGTGCTCAGTGATGGATTGATCTTTCTCCTTGTTCTCAACAGTCGTGGTGGAGAGATTTCCAATGCTATCATTGCCCCCAATAGTGATTATCTTTTGATCAATCAGGTCTTGGATGAGTTTCTTGAGTCGAACACAATCTGATGTTTTGTGTCCCTTTATTCTATGATAATCACAAAGGTGCTTTTCATTATACCCTGGCAATTTTATGGCTGGTTCTTGATAGTTCACATAAACGGGGATTTTGATGAGATTTTCTTGTACCAATTGTTGTAGGACCGATTCGATTGGTCTCCCAAGTGGTGTGTATTTTCGCTTGTTTCCTTGTGAGATTTACACTTTAAATTGACCTTGTGTTGATTGATCTTTGAGATATGGTGATTGGGTTTGTTGTTGATGTTGTTGATCTTGATATCTGACTTCTTGCCATTGGAGATGTTGTTCTTGATGCAATTGTGGATATAACTCAATGCTTTGATGACATGGTTCAACCAATGGAGGAATGTATTGATTTTGGAGAGAAGATATCTCTTGGCTCAATAATTCAATTAGTTTGGCATGTGAAGCAAGTTGTTCTAGCGAAATTTGATCTTGATTTTGACTCCCTTGATTTGGCTTTTGTTCAAGCAGATTTGGGATGTACACTTGTGGTGTTTGAATGGGATCATGGAAAAATCAATTTTGGACATTGTTCTGACTTGGGATGATGTTCAGATTTGGCATGATAGGTTGAAATTGAACATTGTCTTGATTTAGGTAACTTTGATTTTGCATGGTGTTACCTTGCCTTGGAGTCGTTAACATCTTGTTTGGGCTCTAAACAACATTTGTGTGATTTGCAAACATATCTATCCCAAAGTTCGCCGAATTCATGTTTGGTAAAATTGTACTTGGTACATTCACATTTGGCATGCATGGATTTGGTGGGATGATGTTGGTCGTTTGAAGGCTCATGCATTGATTGTTCGGTTGATATACTTGTAGGTTTGGACTTGGATTTAACATCGGGAAATGTGTTCCAATCTTTGATTTGGGCATACTCACGTTTGTTGTGCCATTGAAATTTGTAGAAGGTAATCATCCCATGTACGGTTTGTATAGATGTGAGTGTTGATAATCAATCGGCGTTGTAAGGCTTTGAAAGTTAAATTGATTTGGATTACTCATAATGTATGGATCAAGTTTATATTCCATGTTACTTTTGTGTTTTGACCTTGTTGCAAAGGTGACCTCTAAGGTTCTTAGGGCTAATGACGAGATGAAGAATGAAAGGGGTGAATGATATGAGTGTTGAATGTTTAGAGACTTTCGATCAATGCTAGACTTAGGGTTTGATTTTGATTGCTTTTGATTTGGATAATGGACTTCTAAACCCTAAGATGTAAGATGTGATCTTAGGATTACTTGTTCAAAGGGGTGCTAATTTAACTAGAGGTATGAAAAAGGATGCATTCCCATACTCCTAACTAAACAATGTGATTTTTGATTTTGATGATTTACCCAAGTCTAGAATGATGTTTCCAAAGCTCTAAAGTTGTTTGGGATGGGATGATAAATGTTTGGAATGGATGAAGTGTTTGATTTGCTCCTAAATGAATCTAGGAAGGACTTGTTTACTAGGTCAAAATAGTGAAGAACATGCTTTTCTCTAAGAGTAATTCAAAATCAAAAGACCAATGTTTGCATGAAAACCATACGACCAAAAGATGCCAAGCACATATGTGGGGTCCAATTTATTTAATCTTTGCTTAATAGATTCTTTTTACCACAAACACACTCTTGATTAGGTTTTCAACTAAATTTCCAATGTCCTAATTCTCTTTCATCCCACAAAGTGCATTATGCGGAAGTCAAGAAAATCAAGGCAAAGGTTACCTAAAGTTGACTTTAGTAGAAGCAAATTGAGATGAAATCCAAATGTTTAAATGCCTCTAAGGACACGAATCCCAAGGGCAAGCAATAACATGTGAATTTGTTCAAAGATATTTTCCTCTCCTAAAGGGTTTGCAATTTTGATGATTCATTGAATGTTGGTTTTTCAATGTTTTCAATCAAAGCACTATGTTTTCAAACCACAAACAATATGACATCCTAGCTCAATTGGTACGTTTTTCTTAGTGGGATTGCCTCATGCCCTTCATAGAAGAGATGATTTTACATGCAACCAAGGAAAAAATATAAAGGCACGCTAAGAATGAATTCTTAACCTCTATATTTCAACCAACATCGGAAATGGAAAGTAACTTCTTGAAATCTAAGTTCCAATGCACCACTTCGATAAACTCGCTCAATGGATCAATTGGTCACTACAAAACAAGGGTTCTATTTCGGACTTTCCGTTCGTGGAGATTGACCCATACTGCAAGAGTCCCCTTTCGGATCCATCTTGTCGGAATCAACCGCGTGATACTAACATTTACTCCAATACCCACATTTATATCCTGGTTGGAAATACTCTTGGCTTTAGAGTGTTACCGGTTGAGTTGTTCCCTTAGGTGAGTACTTTTTCCCCAAGGCAGACCCTCTAGGATAAACAAAAGCAAGTAAAGACAAAAATTTTAACTCGATCAATTTTTGACTACACAAAGAAAGAGAATATACGCGATAATGCTCCACTCACACTCGCACAAGATCTTGTTCAATTTTAAACTCAAATCTAAGTGTGTATGGGCAATTATTTACGCAACTTAATGTCACCAAAAGCCTTTTGATTCTCAAGATCGCCGTGAGGCGCGAAAGAAGCGCATACGTCTTTGGATGATATTACTTTGTGTAAATAATTACAAAACAATAAAGATACACATTCATTTTATCCTTCAAAGCAATGATTCGATTCATTTTAAGTACCAAAGGAAAGATGAAGATTTGATTGTTCAATTTTAGCCAAAATTGAAATCTAGTCAGTTTCTAAGGTTCAATTTTAGCCCAGCTTTGAAAAAAAAATCAATGATTTAGTTGGCCTAAAACAGAAAACAAATGCAGTAATTGGATGCTCTAAGCAATTATAACAAGCATTAAAAAATGCTCTTTCAAGTCTCAAATCGAAAGTCCTCTTTTCCAATTCAAAATTGTTCATGATTTTCTCTATTTGTTCACCTTGCTAGTCCATCATCTTCTAAAAATTCCATGAAAATAAGTTTCTTATCATTGTGAGTCTTTTGCATGAACGAATTACGTCCTCCTTCGTCTTCCTTTCTTTTCCTATATGGAGAAATACAATCATGTAAGAATTGGATCATAAAATCATTTTAAACATTAACTTCAATCAATAAAATGATTTTAAATAATAGAAAAAAGACTAATGAGTGAATCATCAATGGATGGATCTGCAATTATTAGTTCTGACTATGTAATTTAAGAAGGGAAATATGAGTATGGACTTTCAATAAGATTTATAATCCTCCAGCTAGCATGCATTTAATAAAGATGCCTTTTCATGATGCAGCTGTTGCGAGCAAAGATAAAATATGAATATGGTACGCCTTTTCATGATGTCGCTGTTGCTAGCAGAGATAACAAACAACTGAGAAAATCTTTTGTGAAAATCTGCCAAGATTAAAGACGTCTCCTTTTAGCCAGTTAATCACCCACGTGTACTAAACTGTGACATCAGCGCTGGGATTGCTGAAAGAATACGTTAGAGCAAGATGCCAATAAAGAAATCACACAACTAGCATTAGTATACCTGCGAATAAATCTTAAAACCAGGTCTGGAATCTGCTGTAACAAAGTTTGATTTGTTGCTCTAATCCAGCGATCATGGTTAAGAGTTTGTGATTTCGACGCTACTTCCAAGTTAGAAAATGTAGCCTATCTGGGTATGGCGTAGATTACAGAGTTTGTTTGCTGTGTGTTAAAACTTTTACAAATGCCCCTTTGAATGGGCAGAGATCCAGCCAAATTATAATCTGTATGAAAATTATTTTCACTTTCCAAACAAATAAGACAAATTAATTATCTATCCCTGGCATATAATTTGATAGACATAATACAAATTTGTATGAAGAATGGCTCCTGTTATCTCATTATTTGCAGTTAATAGTTCAGAGCCACTGCCACATTGTACTTTTATGAAAGCTGGGGCGGTGTAAAAGGTTGAAAGCTATAATTTGAAAAAGAGCCTGCCTTCTTCTGTCGCTGTACCATCAAAACGGCGAAAGCACCAGCTATAAACGGTGGAGACAGTAAAATTATGTGCAGGTCTTAAGAGCTTTCGTTCTTTCTCTATAATCTTTCCTTTATAAAGAAATTTAAAATTCTATTTTACCTTTCATGTGGACCGTTCACAGCGGGATATCTTTTTTCAAGACTCAAAGGATCTTTCACTTCTCAAATTTTGGCGAACAGCTGCAATTAAATGCGAACAGTGTACTTCTTTGCCAGTAAAGTTCTTTCTGCGTCTCTGACATGACACCACAAAAGGATAGCTTAGTCACAGTTACTGATAGATTGAACTACGTTGAAGGCATTTTCAGGTGTACAGCTAGAAAAAATAAAAAAAATCAGTGACAGTCAACATGTAAGCTGCGTCATCTTTCAAGGAGTTGCACAAATTTCGTGGCACCACTAAATGCATGAACTCAAAGCGCTATGGATTGAATCTGCACATCACACATTTGGAAATTTGGGTTACTCGAGTGAACAAGTTTGAAAATTGTGTGTTCAACAGCCTGGAACATTTCCAACCACCTCACAGTTTTGTAGTTTTCAAAGCTGGGTAAGATAGACATCCAACCAGAATGTCCTTGCAAGCCACTGTAATTGGCAGGCGTATTAAATAGAAATGAATAATGATTTAAATTTTTTTTGAGCAAATGCAACTGTCAGGCGTAAAGCAAAATTTTGCCACTAGGGACACACATACCAGGCACATGAACCGTTTGGCAAAAGTCTTCAAAGAAAGGCATACACAGGAAACTTTCAATTCTAGGCGTACGAAAAGACAGCAACCACAGAGGATTCAATCACTTCATGAATCCAATGTACTATGATCATACCAAACATATATGAAGGCTCGGATGCAAAAAGTTGATACTCTTGTAAATGTAGTTGACTCTTTGTCAAAACTAAGAAGCACTATAATGTTTTGTTAGCGCAAGGATGCAATGGGTTTATTTCTTTCCTGTACCTAGTTTCTTCTCAGTTTATTTTGCACCTCTCCTACAATACATATCAAGTGGAAGCAGGCTAGGACTTTCGAGTGCTATTCACTTACAAAGAGATTCTATTATGCAGAAGTTTGATAAAAAAACGATAGAATAGTGTTGGTAGCCTGCACAGTAAATTGTGATGGGAGACTTTGCAATTTAGACTAAAAGTGTGTTATACCTTGTTGAAGCCATGGTAACAACCACATCTTGTGCAGGGTACATAATTGTAGTACGTGTGGTATTGTTGGAGTGCATGCAGCAACAACAAAGGACAAGTAGATGTTCTGGAAGGTGCTCTAGAGAACCGCAACTCATGAGGGTGTCGTCTCTGTTTATCAAAAGCTATGAGAATGGTCTTGGCACTACTGTAGGTGACTTTGTCTCACTATTTCTTCATACAACAGATGTATTGGTCAATAACTAATGACTTGGACCATTTGCAGGAACATCTAGACTGATGAGTATGTTGCCCATTTGGAATGTGACGACATTTTGAGAAAGTGGCCTGTCAACATAGATGGCTGTCTTTGTAGTTTCCGTCAAATAGTTAGGACTGAATTAAGATGGGTGTGTAGTCATTTAATTAGGTATGCAGTGAAATGACAACGACCAACCTGCACATTAAAAGTATGATATGACGACAACCGGCCTGTAGCAACTTGGAACCAGTGAGATAAATTTAAATAAACCCAACATTATTGTCGTTCCTTAAAGAGGCGTGGTTTCAAATCAAGCTCCATACGGCTAAATTCTGACATACGTCAACATTAATCTACAAGGGGCGCTTTTTTGAAGGAATAGACAATAAAACATAATCCTTAAGTTTTCAACTACTCCAAAAGTGGTGCTTTATGATGGTAGCTTCCTAAAAAGTTTAGACAGCAAGATTGTATTGATAAGCATGAGTAAATATAGACGCTTCTTTGACTGAGGAGTTTTGCTAGTTGGCTAGATTTGATGTTGGCAGAATAATAATGTGAAACATTAGATGGGATAGGCCTACTTAACCAATCAATGACTATAATTGGGAATTGATAGTGGAAACTTGGAAAGCATCGCCACCTACTGACTGATCATTACTTACAAAAGCTCGTAAAAAGCTGAAGACTGTGCCCATTCGATGGAGAAAAATGCTAAGAAATCAGAAATGTAGTCTTGATAAAATACAAAGCACATGTGCACATGTAAATTCAGCAACAATAAGGCATGATTTAATGTATTCTGAGCAGAAAATAAAATAAAAAATTTACTGCATCAATCGGTATTGAAGAGAAAAGCCTACCTCAAGAAATGCTGCGCCATTTTATGGCCTTTCCGGATTTGATAAGCCTTCTGCATTGGCTATTTGCTATGCTCTCAATGGGATTTCGTCTAAAATAATGAGATCAAACTTGTAATAACTAATACTTATCGAGCTAGAAATCACGCAAACAGGCCTCTGCCCCCTTAGCAAGATCGCCCCCAGTAACCATGGTTGGGAGCTTATTATTGATACCATTTGATCATGACAGGACACCATTTAGCATTCACAGCCTTGGTCACAATATCTCCTATGTTCGTGCAATTCCAGACCATTTACTTTTCATGAGAAGGATTACAAGTCTACATGAAATAATTAAACACCTAGACATAAAAGCAGGAAATAGGAAAGACAAATGCCACGCTAAAGCAAAGTAATTGTGTTCGGATATTGAAAAACCAGAGAAATTTCTAAGCAGCAGAAGTATCAATTATTGCTAAAGAAATACATAAGGGAATACACTTTAATGCTTACGCCATGTTTTCATGGCATACCATCTATCTTACTTCAAAGATAGTGCCAAAAGCTAAATGACCATGACATCACAAAATAATGAAGCTAACAGAAACATAGACTTAATATTTCCTATCTAATCCTTGAAATAAACGAATATGAATAGAAACAAAGATCATGCCCTCCTTCTAGCGCCAATATGTGAACCCCTTTCTAAACTTGCATAATTAAAATGAATAAATCACATTTGTAGATCAAAATACAAGGTTAGCACAAGAGTTCCCCATAAAATCCATCTGCATTGTTAGAAAACAAGGAAAAGGATGATATAATTGAGCAAATAAAAACACAAATAACTATCCCTATTCTAAAACAAGACAAACACTTGATCTTATGGGGGGGTTGGTGCTATTGTGGAAAATAGCCCTTTCCCAACCCTTTTAGATAAGCTAAAGTGATGAAACTGCTTTGAGGATGGTATGATGGTGAGCAAAATCAGTTCTCCTGAAGAGAGTGACTTTACATGAGTGATTGTGGAGGATTTTCTTGAAGAATGATGCCTCTATTTGTAGATTCTCAAATGCTAAGAGTGTCAAACATGGAGGATGTGGGACTAAAGATTTGGCCAATAGGAAGAGGCCACTTGTCAAATTGTGAGTGGTTGATGCATGTGCAAGATTTGGGAAATGTGCCCAAGAGGGGGAAATTTCAAATTTGAAATGAGAGTTAATGTTGAGTTTGACTTTGTGCAAGGGACATGTAAGAGACATGTAAGACCTATTAAATTCCTTGTTAGATGTACCTTTCAACTTGCTTTTGAATTCAAATTTGAGGTAAGATGCCATGTTGATGAAAAATGTTGGATTTAATAAATTAATAAATTGAAATTTATTTGTGCAAGTGGGATTATCTAGAGGATGTGACATGCATTAGATTAGATTTAATCAGGATTAATTAGCTAGGATGATGATTAGGATGTTTGACCAATTTGACTCAAATCTTATGATTTATTTAAATCAAAAGGGATGGGAAATATGAATTTTGAAACTTAATTAAATAAAGTTTGATTTATTTAATTAAAGGATGATGTGAGCCTTTGATTTATTAAGTGAATAACCTTAGGACTAAAGACCTGATTTACCCGGTGAATGGATTTGCTACATTTGATTTATTCAATGAGCGGATGAACGTGAATTGGGTGCACGATGTTAATTTCATGTGTCTACAAAGAGGATTCTACATAATACTCAAATGGAAGGGATTAAGGGTGAGAGACATGATCACATGAACCAACAATATAAAACACAAAAAACACCAAGATTTCCCCCTTGATTATTTGTTTCACCCCCCCAAATTTGGCACTTTATACACATAATGCTTTGTAACTAACCTAAAAGAGGCATAAACTAGAACTTTATAGTATGAGTTTAATAATATGGTATTGGGATTCATGGAAAAATAATAAGCGATTTTGCAAAAAGTAACACTCAAATCTAAGTTATGAAGCAAAATTTGTGAATTTTTTAAGTTTTCCACCTATTACAAAATATTGATCCTCCTTGCAAGAAAAAAAATTCAGATTTGTTTGAAAAATATTTTATTGCAAAATTTCCAAAAAAAAGGAAACGAAAACGTTGGAGAAATTTAAGCCCCTTGGGTTAGAAATAACAAAGGGCTTAAATATCATACGACCAGGGGCTTAAGTTTTTGAAAGCTACTGATTAGAGATTTCACACCGAAACAAGTGTGACATGCAATAGAGATCACGAATTGGAGCTTTAAATCGCATAATCAAGGGTTTGAGACCTACAGATTTTGGCCTACAACAGAGTAAACTCATAGCGCGCAGTAAAGGGAACAAGATTGCACCTTCAAAAAGAACCTAAAAAGGCTGAAATCGCACCTAAATCAAGCCACAACATAAGAGGTTGAAGCTGCAAGCGAATTGAAGGGGTAGCAGTGGCAAATCCTTCTTTGAAAATGTTGGTCGAGGCTAGGATGAAATGTCTCTCCTATAAATTATTACGCAGACAAATTGATCAAATAATAAAACTAAACTAGTTTACCTCATAGCTTGCAATTATCCTCATCCAACTATGATATCATTAAAGAAGCTACAATATTGAAGATTAAAATCAAGCACAATGAACACACAAATTCATAATAGTCTTGACCCATAGATTAGATCAAGAATTTGTACATAAATAGGAATGAAGTAGGCTATCAACCTCAATAAAATGAGGATAGGACTCTTCACTCATGGAGTGGTGGTGAGTTGTGTACCAAATACATAGGAGGAGGTGTCTTGACACCTTTAAATACACCTATCTACATTGACACCTCGTGCACGAGAAAGGGTCAATTGGCAGGCCTAAGTAGGCTTAAAGCCTATGCATACGCAATATATAGACTATCAAGGAATAGTTGAAATCAATTTCTAAAAGATGTTCAAGAATTTTCATTTAAACAATAGGATATTTGAACTAAAAGGATTGTGCACAAAATGTATGTACAACAAGTACTATCACGCTAAATGGAAAATATACTTAATATGGGGGTTAAACTCAAAGAGCCCTGCATCACAAAACCCACCGTAAATTATATATAGGAACATAGTAATGTTTGGGGATAGGCCAAAAGGATTGCCTCCTAAATAGATATTGATAATGCCATTCAACAAATACCAAGGTTTCATCCATCATCCATCGCCTTTTATTAGAAGGTTTACCAGTAGGTTGAAATGGTGGAATAAAAGCATTAAACACCCATAAGAGGTACTCTCTCTAGTCCTGATGACAACAAGGAAATATTACAAAATAAAATTAAGCAGCAAGAACTAACCAAAATATAATTTTAACATAGATAGAGTTGCTATATCTTAGGGTAACCCTTTATACAAAAAATCTAACTGATTTTTGAAAGGGAGATTACCAAATATTCGATCAAGTGTAAAAATATGAATAATGGGGATTAAAGTTAATTCCTAGTCCTTGAGGGTCTTCTTAGTGACTTTATATGGGTACTTTATGTCTTCAAAGTGGGCAGTTTCCCTCTTTCCACTACGTCTCACTTCTAAAATGAATTCCATCAAGTCCTCTAGATTTAGGTAGCTAGAAATATCATATAAACACAACTTAGGAAAACATTAGTTAGAATTAAATTGGATTATTAACTTGATATATTGTAAGATCATGCAATATGTATGTAACCAAGTAAAACATGATTACTTAATCATTATAATTTTTCAATTCAAGCTAGAGAACTCATTGAACTTAATTTTAATCTTTAAACTTAATTTTCAAGTCCTATAAATATCCTAAAATAACACGGGCAACTAAAATTTTGTACTTGCATTCTTAATGTAACTATAGAAATTAACTATAAATCCTTACATTTTGCTAGGCCTAACTATGTTGTGGAAGATTCTTAAGTGGTAGCTCTTTTGGCCTTCCATTCAAAATAATTTTCTTCATCGGGAGCTCTCCTAGGGATGATTCATTAAATATCTACATATTTGTATTGTTCCTCTATTTTAATAGTATAATAGGAATTGTTAATGCTCCAAACATATTCATTTCAATTCAAAAATATATGTACACATGATGTGCATGTAAATATCGTTTCCAAAACACGAAAAAATAAGAAACTAAATGAGGTCAACATAAGCAAACAATCAAGCATTTAATGAATGTAGTGAGCCCCAGATTGCTCAAAGGAGAAGATAACCCAAATGGATACCATAGTGAGGTTCACATAAATTAAATATTTTTTTTCTTTGTTTGACCATAATAACATGTAAATTACAACTAATTGAATTTTATAATTTGGAATAGAGGGGAAGAATGTAGAGCTTGCCCCTATTTGTGAAGTAAACTCAACCTTATTAGATTATATTTCCTTCTTTAAAATTCGTCCTTTCCATCCCTAACTCCTTCATTCTATGTTGTGTGTTATTTCTATTTATTGGGGATAAATTTCATTCATTATCATTACAACATTATTTTTGTTTATTCATATATTGTGTGCACACATGTTTTATGAATATACATACATATATCTAGACTTATACATGCAAACTAAAATTATAACTTTATTACTTTTTGTATAGTGCATTGATATGGATGGGTTTTGGACATGTATTGATACAAATATCTCAGGATTTTGATTGATTTTAGATGACACTTCGACCACTAGGGTGTACAGAACCAATTATAATATGATTTTAAAAAATTTATTTAGGATTAGACATTCATTAGGAGATGTACATTCATATTCTAGGGAGACTTTAGCAGACATTCTTTCCCAGATACAAGATCGAGTATTTTGTGATATGAGTACATTCCAACTGATAGTGCCAAAGGAAACTATCAAAACATATGGTTTCCCTAGTATTCCACTAGATCTCAGGTGAGGGCATATCAGGTGACTAGGTGCATATACCATAGCATGACCCCATTTGTTTATCAATGATTTCTTCCAGGACACGATCGCTATCCATATATCAACCAAATTCCATTATAATTTGAATAACACTTATACACTAAGGTTCATTTAGGCCTCAACGTTAACTATTTAGATTTACCACCCCATTTGGGGAAGGTGTGTGGTAGGGTCCATGATAGGGATGTTTACCATCGCTTAGATCAATAGCTCCCAAATTTCAGGTCCTTGGTTGGATAGAGGATGGTTATCATCATTGCATCCCTATCCCCTATTACCAATCAAGTTGTCATTGCTTCCCAAAATGAAACAGTTCAAATTATTGTTGATATTGCAGTCGAGGCTCGGTGAATATCTATAGATTGTGTGGGTTGATACTTGATGAGGCATCCACATCGATCACCTGTTCAGTAAGATTCCTATGGCGTGACATGCATCCCATCTCCAAGCAATATAGACCACATTACATGTGATATCCATATTTTGAGGGATACAAGTCATAGATTGACTGATGACCTGATGAGAGCTTATCATGTCATCTCATCATAGTTGGGGATCCCCTTAGTTCTATGGTTAAATTTTGGGTCATTGTTATGGATATTTGTAGGGTCTTGTAGCTCAGTCCCAACATTTTGATATTGATCGTACATCTAGATCATCTGGTAGGGTGCATGAGCCACTACTGACCATTCTACTGCTTCTAAATAGGCACATCCACCTACTAATGATTATGATAATACATGTGCTCAAAAATTGTCTTATACACTCGAGCAGGCTAGGAGAGGTATAGGTTTTATGGATATCCTCTCTTCAGGGTCGATGCTATCTCACTTCCATAGTTCGCTACATACATCATTGGCAGAGCTAGTCAGGGGAGAGTACATTCCAACCTTTCAATTTTTTTCTCTACATGCTTGGATGGTGATAAATCTTATATTTCCTTAGTCCTATTATTCAAATTAATCATTATTCATGTTGATATTTTATAGGGGTTCCTAATTTTATTAATAATTTTTAGCCAAGATTTAGCATCAATATTAAGAATTTGAATATTTTCTAGAGATATTCATTATAATTCCTTTATACACTCAACCGATCAAACAAAAATTTAATAGGTTTGAAACTAAAGGTTTCTTTCTTCCGAAAGTAATATGCATGCACATTGTTTATCTTTTATTTCAAGGAGCTCATTAGCAAATTAGCTCACAACAATTTTAGGATAATGTTCTATTTTTTCTCTCCTTTGAAGCAATATTTTTCCTATTTTTCCTTCTTATCTTCTTTTGTGAGTGATATATTGTGCATGGAAATAGATATATTAATCCATACTCACCCAATCTATGATTTTAGGGTGTTGGAGCTGTATTTTGTTTCTAATATTTAGTTATTTAACATTTTTCCTATTATGCACCTAGGATAAGCTTAATTGTGCAATAATCTACCTTTGTAGACCAAATTTTCTTTGTTAAGATAATATTCGCATGTGTCTACCATGAATAAAGGTCATTAAGTACCACAATTACCTCATTAATATTTGATTTATTGAATTTGAATACCACTTCCTTGTTCTCTTATCTAGATCCACTCTCATGTGGCTTATATTATTGGTAGATCCTATAGAATACAGGGATTGTAAATTATGATTGATCCTTCACATAGAGAAAGTAAATTTATTAGTTACTTTTAGAAAAAAAATTATAGAAGAAGATAAAGATAGAATTATAATTTTATTCATAATATCAACCATAGATAGATGATCAAATAGAAGTGGTGAAAATCAATTTAGGTAATTTTTGTAATCTTTTTTAAGATAAAGATAGCCAAATTGGGAATTTTCCTAGTATAAGATAAGTTTTCTTATAATAATTATGTCAAATAGGTGCACAAGAAGAACACCATTTGAGGTTCTACATAGAAGTAATCTAAGGAATATCCTAGAATTAAGAGCTACTAGTAATAAAGAAAAAAGAATTATGAAAACTAAAATTTTCAAGTAATATGAAGATATTACATGTGGTAATAAGAAATTAGTTTAGAAAGATGAATCATAAGCTTAAGATGGATAATGAGAAAAGGAGACATAAGTAATTCATGGTAGATGGTAAAATAATTATATATTTCAAGAAGGAGACATTCCTTGTTGGTACATATAATAACCTTACAATGATAAAGTTTGGTCCTTGTAGAATTGTTAGAAAGTGACAATAGCACTAGTTATTAAAATTATATGATTTTATTTTTATCATAGAAAATAGAAATAAAAACAATAGCTAGAGGAAATTTGGAAGATATTGAATGATAGATTTGGAAAGATTGTGGAGAATAAATAGTATAAAGATTATCTGGTGAAATGGAAGGAACGCCAATTGAATAATCCTAGTAGATATCTAGAACTGAGGTGAAACGTTTTCTTTTTAATCTACTCCTCCCCAAGTGAATGACTTACTTTTCAATTACCTATGATGTTTCATGTAATTTAAGCATCTAGGGTGTGCACAACAATCTTACACCAACAAAAAATATTTTCTTAGACCTTTCCTTTGTTTTATATGTTGCTAGTATTCTCACAATTTTGTTTCCTTTTTTTCTATTCATCATGCACTTATCATAAAACATTATTCTCATTGTATTAAATACATATTGATGTTCTAGACTCATTTCCTCCACATTAAAATTTTTAAGTTTGTATGAAATTATAGAATTTTTTTATCACCTCATTCCATTTGCACAAGTATAAATTTATGTGGGATTGATATTGATAAATAGGAAAATGGTCGCTTTATGGTTTAGTACATAGGACAACACTTTCTTGCTAATATCATTCAATGAAAACCCTAGAGATATCAATTAAAGATATGCACGGGAGAAAGATATCTTGCAATAGGGTTGTCCTAGGGTCTTACTAGAAACTAAAGAGGGGTTCACCATCAAGCTAGGGCTTGGAAAGACTAATGAAATGCAAGACTTAATGAATAAACCTAATGTGATGCAAGACTTAACTAAAGGACCTATAAATGCATGTAATTATGAACATCAAACTGAGAAAACAGAGAAGTGTACCTGGAAATATGTGGAGGTCTAGAATGAGCTGTGAAATGCTAAAAATATTGGAATTAGGGCACACTTGGACTCATACGCTAGTCTGGGCATATCAATCTTGGACTAGGGTTTCTGGTTTGGAACAAGTTTATGACAGTTTAGATTCAGGATCTGCAAAAATATGGAAATTTGCTTGTAGTGGGACTCATACGCCTCTTCTAGCATATCAGTCCCGTTTCGCTTTTTCAGGAATTCAAAGTCTGGGTTTGTGCTCCAATCTTTGCTCTCCCTTCCCAAACTGGTTTCTGGATCTGAACCTGTAAAAAGACCTACAAAACATAATATAGAGTTGATTTGCTTATGGGGGTTTTCCTCAGTCAAACCCCTAGTTTTGAAATTAAGCCATGATAAAAAAAATAATGAATCTTGAATGAAAATGTGAACATAAACCCTAAACTTAAGTGTGTCTAAGATTAGGAAATATGAAATGTAATGCAACCCTATTCTATTGCACTAGAATGAGATGCAGGAATGAGGCATAGACATGAATGACCCACTTTGAGAGATCTCTAATCACCCAAATGAGCCCTAATAATGTATGTACCTTCCTTAGGCTAAATGTAGAATGATAATGGAGGATGGAACAATTTACGAAACAAGTCATTAGGCTTGGCTTGATGGCTAGTTGCATCTCCCTGACTTAAAGCCCATCATGATTCACCATAGGCAACCATAATCAACCATTGACAATGCTAGATCTTGAATTGAAGTGAGCTTCAAGACCTGCAAAAACAAAATAATGTTGCTCCAAGGCTTCAACCTTGTTGATTACTTGTTCCTGAATGCTCTTATGAAGAATGCGCTAATCCTCTTGAATGCTTGGATCTTGAAATTGCTCATCTAGATTATTGCTTAGATGAAAAATGACTTTAGAAGCTTGTTTATATAGGCATTACACCTAATTTACCATTATTTAGATCTCAAAATCTGACATCAACAGAAAGAATGAATTAAAACCTTGAGTTTCTCGCTCAAACCCTAAAAAGGGCCCAAATGGGACTCATACGCCACTCCTGGCTTATGGGTCCCACCTAGGGGGACTCATACGCCGGAAGTGGTGTATGAGTCCAACCCTAGTTTTTTGGGGTGGGTTGTTAGTATTTTCAATATTTTTTTGTGGATTTTGTCTGGATTTTGATCGAAATAAGCCTCGAGATATGAAATAAAGGGTCTTAGGGGCCTATTAATGATGAATTAACGGGTATTTAATGCAAGGGTACTAAAATAGGTTCAGATTAAATGAGAAATTGCTCTATCTGCAAGAAGGGAGTACAATTTTCGTCATTACACATAATAGATCATTATTTACTAATCTAATTCGACTCACATAGCTAATGTTTAGTCAATAATTTTGAGTTGTTGAAATCCCTAAGGAATTACTATTTGATTATGTTACAAGAACCAAATATTCACACTAATGCTTGAATACATTTCCAAGCTCACTAGCCCTATGGAGGTTCATGGCATGAAAAATATTAGCATTCATTACATAGCATTTATATCATTCATTTTAGAAATTTCCCTCCCACACAATACATGGCCACACATTCCACCTTGCCTCACGCTTTACACAACCTTAAAACTAGTGCAAATCATTCTATATGCCAGTGCTCGCTATAAAAAGCATTTGTAATCATTAGAAAGTGATTATATTTGGCCCTAGCTTTAGAATATAAATTTAATTATGATAGTGTAGTTAATTAGTAGTTGGCAATAGATAGCTTACCTAAGCTTGCAAATTGATTATAATAATTATGAGAAGGTTATAATTTGCACACAAACCATACCTACGCATAAGTTAAGGTTGAGGCCTCATATTGTAGATATTTTTAGTAGATCATAATGCAATTTAATGAACATGAATCAATAAAGGTTATATTACTAATAATATTGTATGTAAATTAAGTTTCATTGTGTGTTTTTGTATTTGGATTCATGGTTGGATAATCCTTATATTCCAGTATTATCAAGTTGAGGTGAATCTTGATTAGATGAGATGAAAAAGCCTAAAATGCCATATTTTGATAACATGATTTGTTACTGCCTAATATGCCACACTATTTTCTATCCATTCAAAGTTTCATAACTCTGCTCTTATCTTTTTTATTTTCTTAAACAACCAATGAAGTTTTTGATTTACGATATTTTCACTTGTGAGATAAATTCTACTAACTACGCACTTTCTTTGTATTTGCACATTCCCATGGAGCACACATGACAAGGATGAGCACAAAACTAGACAAAGTGGGACCTATTTCTTTACGTGGACCACACTATCCTTTTTATAACTAGAATTTACTTCCATACATGTTTGTGAGTAGTCATTTACATTTAAGTACATGTAAATGCTAGAATTCACATCCACCTCAATGTGGGGGTAAAACGTGATAGTTAAATTAGCATACCCTTGTCGAATCTCATTTAGTTGTGAACCCATCTTGTGAGAATGTCTTGATAGAGTTATAGAATGGCATGTCACAAATTGTTTTACTGAGTTTGGATCCTTCCCCAATTTCAATATACTCTCTTTTACTCCCATTTTTATGCATTAATATATATTCATTCAAGTATATCTATCCTATCTACATTTATAGTCACACATTCCCATTATTTGTTGGTCCAAATTACTATACTCTCACTCATGATCCCTAGATCCTTTATGCTTTATTTCAGGTCATTTTTTTAGCATTGAAGATCGATGTAGCTTGTTTTGAATCTCACCAAAAAATTAAATTACAAATTTGTATTCAAGATTTCTCGCAGACATTGGGAGTTGACTTCATAACACTTGTATAATGATCCATTGTGTCTTGGTATTTAAGAAAACTCACTTGGAAATTGATTGACCATTAAGCAATCATCGAATACTCATTCGCTTAGAACATTTTTATTTAGAACTTTAAATGAAATAAAATGTATTGTATGAAGATCAACATATGTCACAACCAAAAAGGGTAAAAGGAGGAAGGTCTAATTAAGGGAGTGGGAGAAAATTAAGGGAGTTAGACGTTTGATAGCCACACTTCAAAATCGAGTAAAGGATTGCTCGAGAGTCTTGACAAACAAAACTAACATGACTAAGAAGCCTCGTTCAGTGTGCTCATGCTTGCCAGGTTAAAGAATTGAAGGATTCCCGATAGTTTTTCTATAATGCACGTATTTTGGTCTAACAGCGGGAACCTTTTCTGCAGGTGAGAGCACCTGAAGTTGCAGTGATAGAGCCCACGATAGAGGAAGGTCTTGGCGCCATACTCGAAGCTTTCGAATAGCTTGAGGATGCTGTAGCCCCTGATGGTGTGAAGAATGCCCCATTTAACATCATATCTCCCACTGATCTCCAATTACCTTTTGTTCAATCTTGGTGCTTTGTCACCTGCACATTACTCATACCATAACTATTGCATTCATGGTATACTAAAGATATAAGAGAAATGGGTTGTAAAAGCCTTTTACCTCCTTGTGGAATCGATTGTCAGGGGCAAGGAATCTATTGCCCAGGCTGTTAATGGTGGCGTTTGCACTTCCCCTGATTGCATACATTCCCCAGTGGGTGTAATCGTTGTTCACCACATGAAAGTATCCATATCGGCATCTGCATTATAACATTAATTTATTAATAAACTTCAGCCAGTTGTATGTGGTCTTTGTGCAACGAATACGGAGAGAATTCCTCAAAAATCTTATCCATACCTGGGCATACGCTGAACGAGCCCTTCTCCAAAGTGATTGAATCCAACTGTTACTTGCATTTTGACGTCTTGGGTATAGGCGTCGCTGTGTCCTAGGAGCATCACCTGTTAAAAACACCGCTGAATATTTAAGTTGAGAAATAACTTCGGACGATAATTTAATAGATACTAACATTTCTTCATGTTTCGGTCCGATGATTGGCTTTTCGTGCCGTAATCTAGATTCTGTGATAAAAATACAATTGCGAAACCTTTTTTGAATAACAATAAATTTATGGCAGAGCAAACAAGCAGTTGAGCACCTTGTCATGGTGAGTGAAAAGGTTGTTTGAAATGGTGATAGCAGTGGAACCCATGATGGCGTCGATCAGTCCATCTGCGCAGCTTGACAAGGAACAGTGATCTACCCAAATTGCACTTCCTCCAAAGATGGAAATCCCATCTCCATCACTCCTGGTTCTATACCCATAATGGGTCGGGGAGCTCCTAACATTTGTATTTACCGCAGGTTTACAGTCGTGGATATGAACTCCATGAATGATGATATTATTCACGTCCTGTATTGTAATGCAAGCTCCATTTGCGATATGAACGTTTGCTCCTCTACCGTCAATTGTCTTATAACTATTCATGATAAGTTCCTCCTTGAGCTGTATAACCATATCTCTTTGGAAAATTATCTAGAGAGGCTCGGTTTGAATAACAGCCTGACGCAAAGTGCCGGGCCGGGGATTGACGAGGTCATAGTCATTGGGATCTGTAACCACATAAAATCTGCACTAATGACCTCCAATGGCGTTTTTGCCAAATCCGACGGCACAATCAGCCAGCCTCTTTCTGTTATTAACCCAGTTGGGATCGCAACGCCAACAATCGTCGATGGGATTCCCCGTTCCGCACGAGTTCAGCTTTCTTCTGGAACCATTTAAACTCCTGCACAGTAGCTCTTGAGATTTTTAAATAATCTCATGTGTCTGGAACATAAACTAGCTGTAAAACAATACTATAAATTTGCTCCACTACATTTGTCTTACACCATCTCAACAACGACAAATATTAACTATCCAGTGGCATGATGATACGGGGAATAGAAATTTGATCTATAACAGCTGCATACCAACTACAGTTCCAAGAAGACTATTATAGAAATTACAGTAAGGAAAGCGCCGAGCAACAGCATAAGAATAACTAGAAGCAAGTTCAATAAACTTTGCAATTTAGCATTTCATATTAATGTACTGAATGGGGTAAGGCATTAAATTTCATTTCCGTATTGCATTCTTTAAATTCACTAAAATGTCTAAAGCATCTCAAAGGCGACATGCTTACCTTTCAACCATTTGGAGTACAAGCTCTGGCTTCTCAACATGATATTTAGCAGCATTTTCAGCCTGCGTCATATTTACAGAACTTCTAATTGATATCACCATTACTGACTTGAAGAGAAAGAAACCAAGTAAAAGAAGCAACGGCTGTAAGGCTTGGTTGGTGGCCATTTTTGATGAGAGTAAACGTGCAATAGTTATATGACATACTATGGCTTTGAGAATCTCGACCCCACCGGTTGAAAATATGGTTATATGCATGTTATCGCGCTGCCATTACTACGGTGTCTGTAATGTACATGAATGGCATAAAGAATTATCCAACATCAGTTGACCTATTCACGTTGAGCTTATGTTTCATGATTTTCGCAGACATATTCACGTATTGATATATAATATCTTAAATGTTAAGAGCTCCAACAAAAGTTATAAAATGGCGCAGACTGTCCCTCCATACGAAAGAAAATCAGTTTTGCCTCTGTAGAGGGATTTGAGGCCACGGACTTACTCAGAAGTAACACTTCTTTTGGCCAATTCCGGTTTCAAATTACAATATAAGAATACATTGGCAAAGATAATAGGTCGTTGGTTCTAAATGACTTTCCGCTTCCGTACTCTGCACGAGAATCGGCGACAAAGTTTCGAATAATATTTTGCATGTTGTTCCTAAATTTTTCACCAATAGCAGACAGAATTTAGGAGTCCTTTTCGGCAATCACATGGTTCTCGCGCTTTTCGTTTTTCGCATCCCGCGAAAAAAATAGAATTACTAAGAAATCTAACATTATCCAAACTTATTAAATTGTAAATGTATGGCTGTACGATAAACTCCTTTATGTTAAAGACAATAAAAAAAAATATTATGTAAGATGTCATCATGCAATGAATGGTCTTCTAGAGAAAGAGGGAGAGAGAGTTACTTGAACTCTGATTAGTCCTCAAAATGTTCCATAAAAGTGTTTACTTGCATGGACTATGAATGTCCAAAGAGAGACAAACAGGCACATAAAAAGACATAGGCATTTCTAAAAACATGTTTGAGTTCTTAGTATTAGAAAAAATTTAGCCATATAGAGCTTGTAAAGGTATAAGCCACTCGACTTGTGTATGCCTTTATAACTTTGCAATCCTTAATTAATGGAAGGGTTCTTGTCAGAATAATTAATTGTTATTCACTAGGCTTCTTCAAATGATGCTTCCTTGTTCTCTGTTAGGCTATATTTAAAGCTTCGTCATCTAACATTTTTTTGTAGGTTCTACAAAATGGAATGGTTGCTAATGTTGCATTAGTTCTTACTAGTGTGATGCGTTCACATTGGCGAGACTTTATTTTCTAAAAGCAAATATAGTGTTAAATTATGTTGCACATATCTACACATTAGTTGAAAATGTAGACTACAACATAGCTCAACACAAAATTCCTTTGGGAAACCAAGTCTTCCAAACGCTACAACCTCAAACTAGGTTAGGTTTATTGTCCTATATGTTGTGGATGATGTTTCCACTCTTGTCTAAATATTCGTACAATGCAAATGTTGTTAATTTGAGAGATTGGTTGATTTGGTTGAATGCTAGTTTGGGTTCAAGTCTTAAATTCTTATCCTCTTGTTTCGGCTAATATGTTTTGATTCTTTTATTGATGAGCCTCACATCTTTGAGTGCGTTGTGTGCAAGGGGTAACTTATTTACACCATGGCAACTAAATGGGAAGGGACACAGAGTTAATGTGGGTGATCAGGAGGCAAAGAATACATTTATGGATTTGGTTAATATATGAGAAATATGCATTAACACTATAAACAAATAGGTGTTAATAGTCCTAGCTAAGAAAACATTTCAAGAAGTGGAGAATAAAACCAACGATTTTTAGGCCAAAAAATACGTTTTTTAGTAAAAATAGCAATTTAATTTTTATAAATGGAAGGGATACCTATAATTATACTAGGTTATAAAATTTATAGATTTACAATTATTGCAACTAGAAAAAATGTTTGCAAAAGGATCCTATTCCAAATAAACAATTATTCCTAGAAGAAAAATAATCAGAAGAACTACACAGAGTAGAGGCAACATCAAAATAAAAAATTTACAAGAAGAGCAAGGTTTTGGATGATTAATTGCTATCATCATCATAGGTTCCCAATTACTAATAGTCTCTCATCAAATCTAATCAATAGAGAACTTAATCAATATTCCATTTGTATTCCAAAGTATTCTTGTGAAAGTGTTGGAGGAGGTTTTTGCCATCACCAATTGAACAAAAAGAGACCCACCAAATATTAAATCAACTTGTTGGTCACATGTGCCAAATCATTTATCGATCTCACATCTCTACTCTCAGATGGTGATAAAACTTTTGTGTAGAGTTTTTTTGTCTCGACCAGGTCTTCCAGTTTTGAGAGCTTCCAGAGGAACACGAGAGCTTTCAACGAAGGGGAGGAGTAGAGGTTGATGCAAAGCCCCAAAGTTCTACACATTTCACCATTTTCCCCTCATTCCTATAATTTCCCAATTTATTTGAAATGGTAACAATTCTTCAAATTTTAAAATTGAAATGGTGAAATTTACAAACGAAAAAAATATTAAACCCTAAATCCTAAAATTTAAACCCTAAACCCTGAAATTAAAACCCTAAACCTATTTAACATCCTAGTATATGGGGGAATATGAATCTTTTCTAATTGAAACAAAGAATCTAGTTTGATTTTACAATATTGTTCAAAGAGTAAATTCAATCTATTTCCTTGGACCCCTCTGTGTGTGATTTAGTAGATAAAGAAGAAAATTTATTTAAAAGGAGGGAAAATGTAGAGATTTTTTGAATTAATCTCTTCCATGTCAATGTCCATCCCAACCTAAGGACTTCTACTTGATACTTATAACCCATGTCAATTTTAGGATCAAAACATGGAGTCAGTATGATCAAAATTCTCTTGATGTATTCATGTGAAGTCTCTCTAGATGCAACCATATGGTGTGTAACTCTTGAATAAACTATCCAAGTGTATAGATATGATTGAGTGGTTATGGTTTCGAAACCTTAGCATTTCCATTATTTGCTTTTGAAAAGGAGTTAGTGGTAGGCGAATTTGCTTGATTGATATTATTTTTCTTAAGTTCTATTAGTGAGTCAATCCATTTTCTCGTGCACTTATCTACTCCTAATTCACCCTTCTTGTAAAACAGGTTGGTAGATTAGCCTTTATATTCTTATATGAACTCTCTAAAATATTTTGACCCATCTATGATTAGTTAATAATAAAGAAACAAGACTTTGAAAAATTGCTATGATGTCCCATCACTTGCATCAATGTGTCATATTCTCCTGTGATTATTTCAAAAAAATCATCAAAATTTAGTATTTTGAATGTAGCTCCTAAGGTAGGCATCTCTAGTCGAGTAGAAGGTAAAAAAAAAGTTTGAATAGGTAAGACCCAATTTAGAAAGAACTTTAACTACAACATTACATGAGTCAAATTTTCTGTGAATTAGTAATCCAATATAATATAAACCTCAATGATTTCAAATTTGTTATAAGTTATTGTATGTTTTCAATATGAGTTCTACTTGACTAATTAGCTCGTTTTCCAATTGGTGGCCCCTAAACATATCAATCTTTCAAAATAAAGTTTCAAATTTTCCATTGAATTTTTATGTTGAATCAAGACTCTCTATGTGATTAGAGTAGATCTAGAGGCATTGAAAAGTAAATAAAACTATATGATTCACCACAATTGATTAAAATATATACTTTTATACATATAAAAAGGAGTATTTTCTTATACCATCTATGATCCTAAAGTACCATTTTCTATCAAACGAGAATTTTATTTTACTTCATTGAGATAGAAGTTGTAGGGCATGAGGATAGGATGTTTTTGTTCATACATATTAAGATAAAGAGTGGAAAAATAGACAACCTAATAAAAGGTACACGTATAATCAATACACTCATTTACCTCACCTACTTGCTTCTCCTATATCCTTTCAAATTCATAGAATTTTTACATTGATCCATCCTTTTTCAAATGTCAACTATTCACACCACCTCCATCTAGAACAATCATTTTTTACATCCTTGTGATGAACTTTTGTCTCCTCTTTCTTTTTGATTTCTTCTATGGAATTCACTTCCTTTCCTATATTTTTCTCATTCATATATGTGGTTAGATTCCTTTCCTCCATTACCTTCTTCTCACTACCCACACTCATCTAAAATAGGTCCACACTTCATGTCCTTCATAATTTAAGCATAACTCTGGTAGAGATTAGATACTCCTCATTCTTAGTACATTATGGGATTACCAAGGTGTTCAATATTGAAACCTAGGTTTTGAATGTTGAAACCTAAGGGAAATGGTGAGCTTTCCTATATTTTTAATTGTATGTACAAGGTTTTGGAATTATAGGAAAGGAATATAAAATAATTGATCTTCTTATGGGACATTAAGCTAGTCGTGTTAAAATTTTATATAATATTTATATTCATATAGGTATCAATTCTTTTTTCATATTTAATTAAAATGTACTATGAAGGTTCACTATATGTCAATCCCCTAACAATAATTTTTTTTAGGAAACGTACACTATCAATCCTTCAATCTATGATATTGATATCTCAAATACATTCAATAAGGTCTTATAGTAATGGAAAAAGTTTCCTTTTCCTTGCTTGCTTGATAATTGACCTTGAAGATGAACTAATGGTGCCATGGAGTGGTGTTGTAAAGCTTCGTCATCTAACATTTTTTTGTAGGTTCTACAAAATGGAATGGTTGCTAATGTTGCATTAGTTCTTACTAGTGTGATGCGTTCGCATTGGGGAGACTTTATTTTCTAAAAGCAAATATAGTGTTAAATTATGTTGCACATATCCACACATTAGTTTAAAATTTAGACTACAACATAGCTCAATACAAAATGCCTTTGGCAAACCAAATCTTCCAAACGCTACAACCTCAAACTAGGTTAGGTTTATTGTCCTATATGTTGTGGATGATGTTTCCACTCTTTTCTAAATATTCGTACAAAGCAAATGTTGTTAATTTGAGAGATTGGTTGATTTGGTTGAATGCTAGTTTGGGTTGAAGTCTTAAATTCTTATCCTCTTGTTTCGGCTAATATGTTTTGATTCTTTTATTGATGAGCCTCACATCTTTGAGTGTGTTGTGTGCAAGGGGTAACTCATTTATACCATGGCAACTAAATGGGAAGGGACACAAAGTTAATGTGGGTGATCAGGAGGCAAAGAATACATATATGGATTTGGTTTTAATATATGAGAAATATGCATTAACACTATAAACAAATAGGCGTTAATAGTCTTGGCTAAGAAAACATTTCAAGAAGTGGAGAACAAAACCAATGATTTTGAGGCCAAAAAATATGTAACTTTTTAGTAAAAATAGCAATTTAATTTTTATAAATGGAACGGATACCTATAATCATACTAGGTTATAAAATTTATAGATTTACAATTATTGTAACTAGAAATAATGTTTGCAAAAGGATCCTATTCGAAATAAACAATTATTCCTAGAAGAAAAATAATCAAAAGAACTACACAAAGTAGAGGCAACTTCAAAATAAAAAAATTTGCAAGAAGAGCAAGGTTTTGGATGATTAATTGCTATCATCATCATAGGTTCCCAATTACTAATAGTCTCTCATCAAATATAATCAATAGAGAACTTAATCAATATTCCATTTGTATTCCAAAGTATTCTTGTGAAAGTGTTGGAGGAGGTTTTTTCCATCACCAATTGAATAAAAAGAGACCCACCAAATATTAAATCAACTTGTTGGTCACATGTGCCAAATCATTTATTGAGCTCACATCTCTACTCTTAGATGGTGATAAAACTTTTGACCAGAGTTTTTTTGTCTCCACCAGGTCTTCCAGTTTTGAGAGCTTCTGGAGGAACACGAGAGCTTTCAACGAAGGGGAGGAGCAGAGGTTGATGCAAAGGCCCCCAAGTTCTACACATTTCACCATTTTCCCCTCATTCCTATAATTTCCCAATTTATTTGAAATGGTAACAATTCTTCAAATTTTAAAATTGAAATGGTGAAATTTACAAACCAAAAAAAATTAAACCCTAAATCCTAAAATTTAAACCCTAAACCCTGAAATTAAAACCCTAAACCTGTTTTACATCCTAGTATATGGGGGAATATGAATCTTTTCTAATTGAAAGAAATAATCTAGTTTGATTTTACAATATTGTTCAAAGAGTAAATTCAATCTATTTCCTTGGACCCCTCTGTGTGTGATTTAGTAGATAAGAACAAAATTCATTTAAAACGAGGGAAAATGTAGAATTTTTTTGAATTAATCTCTTCCATGTCAATGTCCATCCCAGCCTAAGGACTTCTAATAAATACTTATAATCCATGTCAATTTTAGGATCAAAACATGGAGTCAGTATGATCAAAATTCTCTTGATGTATTCATGTGAAGTCTCTCTAGATGCAACCATATGGTGTGTAACTCTTGAATAAACTATCCAAGTATATAGATATGATTGAGTGGTTATGGTTTTGAAACCTTACCATTTCCATTATTTTCTTTTGAAAAGGAGTCGTGTTAAAATTTAATATAATATTTATATTCATATAGGTATCAATTCTTTTGTCATATTTAATTAAAATGTACTATGAAGGTTCACTATATGTCAATCCCCTAACAATAAACAATTTTGATGAAACATACACTATCAAACCTTCAATCTATAATATTGATATCTCAAATACATTCAATAAGGTCTTGTAGTAATGAAAAAAGTTTCATTTCTCTTGCTTGCTTGATAATTGACCTTAAAGATGAACTAATGGTGCCATGGAGTGGTGTTGTAATGTGTTGTACATATTCACATTGTTCTAGTACCTTTATTTAACTAAATCATGCTTTAATTGGTCCCTTCCAAGCGTGTTGTGAAGTGTTGTAACACACTTTCATGCTTTTCTAAGACTTATTTGCTTAATTAAGCCTAATGGGTCCCTTTCTAAATAAAAATGTACACAGTCTATATATCATTTTTAAGTGTTGTAAAGTGTTTTAAAGAACTTTCACATTTATCTAGGTGGTCTTAATTCATTATGGTTAAGTGGATTTATTAACCCCCCTTTTAGGCATTAATTTTGACACTTCCCGAGGATGTCTCCTGACAATCATAAATTAAATATCAAATTATTTCATTGGGAAAAATTTGGCCATAGTAACTTGACCGAGGACCCATTTTCCCCTGATGGTGAATGGGTCCTCCCTTAATAGGACCCCCTTTTCTCATTTATTCTAGAATGAGTTTTTGGCCCTCTTTCAACTCCCCGAAGCTTGGTCCTAGAAACTTAGCCAAGACCCATTCTCCTTTGGTGGCGAATGGGTACTCCCTTAATGAGACCCTAATTTTTGAATTTCATTATGGCAGGAATTTAATTGTCTTTCTTTCCAGATCTGGTGTCGGCCTTGATTCTTTGAATTTTGAGGTTAATCTCCTAATTTAGTATAAATAATAGGTCAATTCACATTGTTTCTCCTAACAAGATCTAGGAAATTCATTCCAATACTTTCAAGCATTCAAGTGATCAAGCATTAGAGCATTCTTCAAAGGAATTTCAAGGCAGAATTCAAGTGTTTATTGTAGCAATTCAAAGATCATATCATCATGTCAAGGTTCTAATTGCATCATGTCATGTTCAAGCTTCATTATCTTATTTCATCATTTGGTTTAATTTCCTACATGGGGTTTTACTGAGGCAATCCCACATTCACTAAGAAATCAACAAGTTTTCTATCCTTGAGTGTTTGATTACAGATTTACAAGTTGAAGAGCAAGATTATCAAAGTTGTCAAAATTATCAAAGTTGCAAAGTTGTCATTCAAAGTGCAAGATCATGGAAGGAGCCATACATAATTGAATATTTCCTTCTAGAACTTGATAACATGGATTTCAAGAGTGAAGAAATCAAAGTAAAGGATCCTAAAATTAGTTTTCTGAAACCCTAAAAGGACCCATTCACCCCTGAAGGCGAACGAGCCCTCCATAGCTTAAAAACAACAACTTGCTGGCCACATACACAATTTTTTATACTCTAAAAGCATTCCTCATAGTTGCTATAACAGTTAGGGTTTATTTCTAGTTGTTATTAGCATCTTATTTTGCATAATTTGAAGTGATTTGGTCCTTGAAAAATAAGTGATCCATCCTCTTGCACCTGCATTTGGATAAGATCCTATTTTTCACCATTTCATTTTGGTGAACTTGACTCATTCAGCATTGCAATGTTCTAATTTTTGGAGTCTTTCATTGCATATTAAGTTAAAATCTTGCATTCATTGCATTTAGGTTTCCATTTAACTAGGGTTTCTTGTTTTGCATTGAAATCTTGCATATTATATAGGGTATAGATTTGCATTGTTTTGCATTTCTTAAATATAAAAATTACAAAAAAAAAAATAGTCATTTGCATCTCATTTAGATCTCATTCAATTTCATTTGAAAATCAAAGAAAAATTGCATTTCAAACAAGGTCTTGCATTTCATCTTTCTATTGCATTTAATTCCATTCAATTTCTAGAAAATCTAAAGTTGCACTTCACTGTCTACAACCTGGAACTGAAAGATATATCTGAAAGCTTGCAAATGATTGAAAAATAGTTTAAAAAGACCTAACCAGGACTCATTCACCTTTACTGGTGAATAAGTCCCTCATCAGGCCTGATCTATACCTTCTAGCATCGGAAAAGGCATCAACATTTAGTTTGAAATCGACAGAAAACTCCCAGAAAGACCTAAACATGACCCATTCGCCCTTAATAGCGAATGAGTCCCAGTTAGCTGCATATCTGCAATTTCAACACATTAAAATCTCAGTTTTTAGATTCATTTTGGGGTTGTTACTTTCCTATTTTAGTTTCCTAATTTGTTGTTTCGACAAATTCATTGCATTTAAATTGCTTCATTTCAGTACATTGTCAAAATTCAAAATTGCATTTACGACATTTCATTTTCAATTTATTGCACTTCTAGGTCATTTCATTGCATTAATTTTCAAAAAATTTAGTATCCCTCTTTTCCAAGTTTCCAAAGAAAAATTTAGTCAAAAAGCATGTTAGTCATTCATTAAATACATTTCCTAGTTATGAGAGTCTCTTAGTTCAAGAAATTGAAAATGTTGATGCTTACCTTAAATCTACCCCCATCCTATCTTTCCTATTTGTTGGAATGATGTGATAGAAGAGGATACACTTGCATAGACAACCGTGACAATATTGATTAACTCGTGTAGTGCTCATAATTTAATCAAAAATAAATTGGCAACATGATTCAACTATTTTGTTTACCAAACCCTAATATTTTATGTTATGAATATGAAAAATAAAGACACGCTCCATTTTTTAGGGAACTGCATGGGATTAAAATTTCTATGGGAGACTATGTATGCTATATTTCTCTATGTTCACCATCACAATGGCTGTAAAAAATAGTTTTTGGGAGTCTCATGGCTTAAAATACACTAGGAATGAAACATCTTGTAATATCAAAGATTAAAAGCAAGCGTATGGAATGCACAATTGTATAATAGTCAACCTGACGATTATATCAAGAAGGTATATATCTAAACTAGAATGGAGGTAATCGACCTCCATGAATTGAGGGTAGGACTCCTCACTCATGGAGTGGTGGCGATTTTCCTACCAAATATGTAGGAAGAGGTGTCAAAAGTGAATTGACACCTCTAAGGAAGCCTATCTACATTGGCACCTTGTATGAGAAAGGGTAAATGGACACCTAAGTAGGATTAAAGCCTATGTGTATGAAATATATACACTAAAACCCACCATTAAGAATCTAAGTTATGTGGGTATGAAAGAAATGGGTCTTGACTACTAGCCTGGTGAGGTACACATGTAAATGCAAAATAAATGGGTCTCGACCATGAAGCCTTACAAGGTACCCATGTACAATGGAAATATCTCAAAAGTGGAGTAAAGGAGAAAAACCCAATGGGTTATAAAAACCCCTCTCTAATAGAGAATGATGCAAATGTGATGAAATGCACAAGCGAAGAAGAAAAGTGATAGATGGACAACTCATAATAACCCCCCAAGGAATACTTCTAGCACAAATTATAATATGTTCTCCTCATAGGAGATAAGGTAGAGAAGATCATGTAACCCTCCAAACAATGTGAAGTGATGAGCTCTAGGTAGTGTTGGTAGATGCTCGACACTGGATATTGAAGATGATCCATAAATTTTGAACAACATTCATCCCCTTGGGAAGAAACAAAACCGTAAATGTGTGCAATATATACTCCCATTCCATATAGGAATATACATGAAGTAAGATGAATGTGTTTGAATGTTGCACATAATCCAAACACCAAAATGATGCCAATGATCATGCCTTTGAATGATGCCCAATGATACCCAACACAATGTTGATGTGTGGTGGATCATGTACCATAGAAGATTCTGGAAGAGGGACCATGGATGGATGGTCATTTCTGGACCAAAGTGAATCTGATACTATTATAGATGATGATAACTAAGCTAGATATCTCAACTCATGAATGTTTGCATAATCTATCATGGTAGAAGCTGATCTAGGCATGGTAAGATCAATATCCAAAGATGGTAATGGTGATACAACTTCACTAAAAATTTCATCAAGTAGAAGACGAATGTCGTCAATACTTTCATCCAAATCAAATGGGTTTGATTATACAAATAAAGATCCTATGTTTCATAGATATGAATCCTAATGTGGTGGATCTGGTATTCCTATAGCAATTACCTGATGAAAAGAACATATGGAACTCATAGATGATTCAAAAACTAATTCAAATGTAGCAACAAGTGATATGAGAGATGAGATACCAATGCAATTAAATAGACTACATTGTTCATCCTCAAATGATGATGTCTCACAATATTTTTGAGAGTCGATGATACTTGTACATGTGCTGGAACTAGAGGATCAGTTAAGGAAATACCGTGATTAATAAGAATTTACTTCATTTTCTCAATTTGACGAAGCCAACATTCTTCTTTCGTATGCCTTTTCTATCAACAATATCCACATTTGCTTTTCCATTTATTAAGAGGATTCTATAGAATACACAAATGGAAGGGATTAAGGGTGAGAGACATGATCACATGAACCAACAATGTAAAACACAAAAACAACCAATATTTCCCCCTTGATTATTTGTTTCACCCCCCCAAATTTTGCACTTTATACACATAATACTTTGTAACTAACCCAAAAGAGGCATAAACTAGAACTTTATAGTATGAGTGTGATAATATGGTCTTGCGATTCATGGAAAAATAATAAGAGATTTTGCAAAAAGTAACACTCAGATCTAAGTTACCAAGCAAAAGTTGTGAATTTTTTAAGCTTTCCACCTATTACAAAATATTGATCCTCGCAAAAAAAAATTCAGATTTGTTTGAAAAATATTTTAGTGCAAATTTTCCAAAAAAAAGGAAAGGAAAAAGTTGGAGAAATTTAAGCCCCTTAGGTTAGAAATAACCAAGGGCTTAAATGTCATACAACCAGGGAAGCTACTGATTAGAGATTTCACATGGAAAAAAGTGTGACATGCAATAGAGATCACGAATTGGAGCTTTAAATCACATAATCAAGGGTTTGAGACCTACAAATTTTGGCCTACAACAGAGTAAACTCATAGCGCACAGTAAAGGGAACAGGATTGCACCTTCAAAAAGAACCTAAAAAGGCTGAAATCGCACCTAAATCAAGCTAGAACATAAGAGGTTCAAGCTTCAAGTGAATTGTATGGGTAGCAGTGGCAAATCCTTCTTTGAAAATGCTAGTCGAGGCTAGGATGAAACGTCTCTCCTATAAATTATTAGTCAGACGAATTGATCAAATAATACAACTAAACTAGTTTACCTCATAGCTTGCAATTATCCTCATCCAACTATGATATCATGAAAGAAGCTACAATATCGAAGATTAAAATCAAGCACAATGAACACACAAATTCATAATAGTCAACCCATAGCTTAGATCAAGAATTTGTACATAAATAGGAATGAAGTAGGCAATCAACCTCAATAAAATGAGGATAGGACTCTTCACTCATGGAGTGGTGGTGAGTTTCCTACCAAATATGTAGGAAGAGGTGTCTTAACACCTCTAAATACACGTATCTACATTGACACCTCTCGCACGAGAAAGGGTCAATCGACAGGCCTAAGTAGGCTTAAAGCCTTTGCATACGCAATATATAGACTATCAAGGAATAGTTTAAATCAATTTCTATAAGATGTTCAAGAATTTTCATTTAAACAGTAGGTATTTGAACTAAAAGGATTGTGCACAAAATGTATGTACAACTAGTACTATCATGCTAAATGGAAAATATATGTAATATGGGGGTTAAAATTATAAAACTCAAAGAGCCCTTTATCATAAAACCCGCAGTAAATTATAGATAGGAACATAGTAATTTTTGGGGATAGGCCAAAAGGATTGCCTCCTAAATAGATATTGATAATGCCATTCAACAAATACCAAGGTTTCATCCATCATCCATCGCCTTTTATTAGAAGGTTTACCAGTAGGTTAAAATGGTGGAATAAAAGTATTAAACAACCATAAGAGGCACTCTCTCTAGTCTTGATGAGAACAAGGAAATATTACAAAATAAAATTAAGCAGCAAGAGCTAACCAAAACATAATTTTAACATAGATAGAGTTGCTATATCTTAGGGTAACCCTTTGTACAAAAAATCTAACTAATTTTTGAAAGGGAGATTACCAAATATTCGATCAAGTGTAAAAATATGAATAATGGGGATTAAAATTAATTCCTAGTCCTTGAGGGTTTTCTTAGTGACTTTATATGGGTATTTTATGTCTTCAAAGTGGGAAATTTCCCTCTTTGCACTACGTCTCACTTCTAAATGGAATTCCATCAAGTCCTCTAGATTTAGGTAGCTAGAAATATCATACAAACACAACTTAGGAAAACATTAGTTAGAATTAAATTGGATTATTAACTTTATATATTGTAAGATCATGAAAGATGTATGTAACCAAGTAAAACATGATTACTTAATCATTATAATTTTTCAATTAAAGCTAGAGAACTCATTGAACTTAATTTTCAAATCCTCTAAATATCCTAATATAACACCCAACTAAAATTTTTTACTTGCATTCATAATATAACTATAGAAATTAACTATAAATCCTTACATTTTGCTAGGCCTAACTATGTTGTGGAAGATTCTTAAGTGGTAGCTCTTTTAGCCTTCCATTCAAAATAATTTTCTTCATCGGGAGCTCTCCTAGGGATGATTCATTAAATATCTACATATTTGTATTGTTCCTCTATTTTAATAGTATAATAGGAATTTTTAGTGCTCCAAAAAGATACATTTCAATTCCAAAATATATGTACACATGATGTGCATGTAAATACCTTTTCCAAAACACAAAAAAATAATAAACTAAATGAGATCACATAAGCAAACAATCAAGCATTTAATGAATCTAGTGAGCCCTAGATTGCTCAAAGGAGAAGATAACCCAAATGGATACCATAGTGAGGTTCACATAAAATAAATATTTTGTTTTCTTTGTTTGACCATAATAACATGTAAATTACAACTAATTGAATTTTATAATTTGTAATAGAGGGGAAGAATGTAGAGCTTGCCCCTATTTGTGAAGTAAACTCAACCTTATTAGATTGTATTTCCTTCTTTAAGATTCTTCCTTTCCATCCCTAACTCCTTCAATCTATGTTGTGTGTTATTTCTATTTCTTGGGGATAAATTTCATTCTTTATCATTACACCATTATTTTTGTTTATTCATAGATTGTGTGCACACATGTTTTATGAATATACATACATGTATCTAGATTTATACACGCAAACTAAAATTATAACTTAATTAATTTTTGTATAGTGCATTGATATGGATGGGTTTTGGACATGTATTGATACAAAGATCTTAGGATTTTGATTGATTTTAGATGACACTTCGACCACTAGGGTGTACAAAACCAATTATAATATGATTTTAAAATTTTTATTTAGGATTAGACATTCATTAGGAGATGTACATTCATATTCTAGGGAGACTTTAGCATTCATTCTTTCCCAGATACGAGATTGAGTATTTGGTGATATTCCTTTGAGTACATTCCAACTGATAGTTCCAAAGGAAACTATCAAAAGATATGGTTTCCCTAGTATTCCACTAGATCTATGGTGAGGGAATATCAGGTGAATAGGTGCATATACCATAGGATGACCCCATTTTTTTATCAACGATTTCTTGCAGCACATGATCTTTATCCAAATATCAACCAAATTCCATTATAATTTGAATAACACTTATACACTAAAGTTCATTTAGGCCTCAACATTAACTATTTAGATTTACCACCTCATTTGGGGAAGGGGTGTGGTAGGGTCTATGATAGGGATGTTTACCATTGCTTAGATCAATAGCTCCCAAATTTTAGGTCCTTGGTTGGATAGAGGATGGTTATCATCACTACATCCCTATCCCCTATTACCAATCAAGTTGTCATTGCTTCCCAAAAGGAAGCAATTGAAAGTATTGTTGATATTGCAGTCGAGGCTCAGTGAATATCTATAGATTGTGTGGGTTGATACTTGATGAGGCATCCACATCGATCACCTGTTCAGTAATTTTCCTATGGCATGACATGCATCCCATCTCCAAGCAATATAGACCACATTACATGTGATATCCATATTTTGAGGGATACAAGTCATAGATTGACTGATGACCTGATGAGAGCTTATCATGTGATCTCATCATAGTTGGAGATCCCCTTAGTAGATGGTTAAATTTTGGGTCTTTGTTGTGGATATTTGTAGATTCTTGTAGCTTAGTTCCAACATTTTGATATTGATCGTACATCTAGATCATCTGGTAGGGTGCATGAGCTACATACCGACCATTCTACTACTTATAAATAGGCGCATCCACCTACTAATGATTATGATGATACATGTGCTCATAAATATTCTTATACACTCGAGTAGGCTAAGAGAGGCATAGGTTTTATGGATATTCTCTCTTCAGGGTTGATGCTATCTCACTTCCATAGTTCGCTACATACATCATTGGCAGACCTAGTCAGGGGAGAGTACATTCCAACCTTTCAATTTTTTTCTCTACATGCTTGGATGGTGATAAATCTTATAGTTCCTTAGTCCTATTATTCAAATTAATCATTATTCATGTTGATATTTTATAGGGGTTCCTAATTTTCTTAATAATTTTTAGCCAAGATTTAGCATGAATAGTAAAAATTTGAATATTTTCTAGAGATATTCATTATAATTCCTTTATACACTTGTAGACTCGCAAAATTGGCATAATGCATTCAATTAGGTCATATTCATCCATTCAGCAAATAAATCAAGTTTATTTATCAATCTCCTAAAGTCATCAGTTTAAATTAAATAAATCAACTTGATCCTAACATTACCCTCCTTGATTAAATAAATCAATCCTTTATTTAATTAAGTTTGAATCACCTTTCATCCCTTTTTTATTTAAGTAAATCAAAATATTCAAGTCAAAGGGGTCAAAGCACCTAATCATCATTAAGCTAATCTAATCTTGATTTACCTAACCTAACCACCCATCACATCCTCTAGCTTTTCCCACTTGCACAAATAAATCAATTTATTGATTTATTAAAATCCTTATTTTCTTTCAACTTGGCATAAAAAATAGAATATTCCCTGAAGTTTGAAAATGAAGACAAGTTGACTTGTCCCTTCCAACATAGCATTAACTTCTCATTTTCATGTCCCCCCCTCATCATTTATTTCACAATTTCAAATTTGAATTTCCCCCTCTTGGTCACATTGGCCAAAATGTGCTCATCCTCAAGCCTATCACAAGTTGACAAGTGGCCTCATCTCATTTGTCCAATCTTTGTCCCACATTCATCCATTTGGCCAATCTCTCATCAAAATAATCTATAAATGAAAGGATTCATTCTTGATCAAATCCTCTACAATTTCATCCACAACTCTTATGCAAAGTCACTCTCTTCATTTGAGAACTGATTTTGTCCATCATCATCATCATTTGCATTATCAAGGGTTGGGAAAGGGCTATTTTCCACAATAGTACCAATCCACTATGGGATAGGTTTTGGTTTATGTTATTATGTGTTTTATTTAGTTTCTTGGATTCCTTTCATTGCATGATTAACATGTTTCATTATTTCATAAGGATTCTTTTATTTTTCTTTGTGTTAAATAACAATGCTAATGTTTGTTTTGAGAAAATGCAAATTTAGCATCCATATTATGGCGCTAGAAGGAGGGTTTGATGAGTTTATAACTTTCGTTTTCCACTAATTTTTCCTTGGCATCTTTATATCACTTCTAAGCTTTGCTTTTGTTGGTTTTCAAATGGAAAATGTTTTATTTTCTATTGAAAGTATACATTAGGGGTTGTTTTGAAAAGCACGCAGTTTGTGTTTTAGAGGTAGCTAAAATAAATTAGTAGTGTTTGCTTTGAGGGTAACTCTAATGTTTGAATGAGTGGTACTCCTATTCTTTAGAGAGTTATACTCCTGTAGGAGTAGCTCTATTTTCTGCTTCACAGTTTCATTTGCATGTGCAAACTAAGCTACCTTTTGACTTACCTTATCATGTAAGAGCTTTTTTTGTTCTCCTTGCTTATTCTATTGGGTGAGAATTGGCAAGTTTGGTGAGTATTGGTTCCATTGTCGAATCTCTTAAGACTGCTATTGGTATTTATGCGCTGGCTTTTTTTTTTGCATTTACTTGAGGGCGTCATCTCATCTCGTTCCTCTCTATTTAATCATCATTAATATTTCTTATGCCCATGACATTTGAGCTTCAAAGTTTATTGCGTATGATTTCTCTTAGTTATATCACATGATTTATGTCTGACGTCCTTTATTGTGGCTCACTGCAAATCCTTTCATCTTCATATGCGTCATTCATGGCCTTTTGTCCCCTGCATCGATACCTCCATCCACAACTAATTTCATATGGAATGCATATGTTTCTTGGGCCAATAATTATGGACTATGTATCTAAATAGAGACAATGCACACAAAAACATAAGAGGAAACAGATGCAAAACTATATTGATCAAATAGAATATTGCATTTGCAGATAGCTGATTAAGCTTCGACTCATATATTTAAACATCATTAAATTTTGTTGTTTCACATCCTCTTACTGCTCTGGCAATGGACTGCCCCTGTTTTTGTTCTAACTACAACTTCTAGACTCTTCTCTTTATGCATCGGTGGTAGGGAAGTAAACATAAAATAATACATTCAAAAACTACCCACAATACGTGTGAGCTCAGCGGATTTGTACGATGAACAGATTGGAAAAGTAAATGGTGAATCAACTTGAATCTTACGTAAATCTGCCTCTGGTGCTTTCTTAAATTTTAAAATATTTTCTTGCACATGGAGGATACGGAGGATGTGATAGATTAGGAGGGGTAGTTGAGATTATTTTTCCAACACCCAGGGTAGTGCGAACCCTCCTCCACCAATCGACATCTCTATTATTGAACTGGGAAATTCGGCTTTATGCCAAGTAAATGCATCAGCTTGAAAGTCTAATTTTTTTCACTGGTACATTGCTGATATAAACTTGCTGATATTATCTAAAACAGGCGTACATAGCTTATTTCTTGTGGTATCTTGTTGATATCTCCCCGAGATCATATTTCTTTGGGCACCTTCTGTCAAATAGTTCGCGTCCCTTCTCTATGCCTCCATTTTGGGCGCGGGCTGGAAGGATGCTAGCATAGGTTGTGGAATATAGCTTTACACCTACCAGTCACATTTTCCTGTGTGTTACTTTGTTGGACGTAACTTGTGAAGGCCATTATGATGTTTGCAACATTGATTGATCATTCCCAAGATTTTGTCTTTATTCTCATTAATTACTTATTGATGTTGCATTGTATCTCTGAGGATTTTTTGAGTTTGGTGAGTGTGTATCTAACTTTCCAGATTTGATAGTAGACATCAAAATGATTTTTTAATTCAATAGAAACATCAACATGGTAAGTACGAAATGCATAATACACTCACAGCGATATTAAACATTGAAATGGATATTGATTTGATTTGACTTGTCAGTTAGGACTCAAGAATTTGAATTATTTCTCCTAGTTGGGGTATTAAAACGTAGATTTGTTTGGATATTTAAACAAGGAAAACAAATGCATTAAAAAGTGCTCGCATATCTACTTTAGTCGTCACCCATTTATGACTTTTTGCAAGCATCTTCTTGATTGGCGTAGTTCATTTATTCCCTACAGGTTAAGTGAATGGGAATCAAAATAACTTCAAAGTAAAGTCCTTGCATATGTTTTTGGATTTCATTTAGTCAATATCTTTGATTTGACATGCATTTATATTCTTCACTTATGATGGTGTATTCATAGGTGGATTTGATAAAGATGGATAGCTGCAAGCTCAAAGATTTAATATAGTTTGTCTTAAATGAATAAAATCTTTGTTGACAATAAGTCTTTCTTGAAGCTTATTACCCAGTTTTTAATGTTTCAACTAGTGGATCGCAATAACTCCATCATTGTGTGCAGAATCAATTAATGTCTATCACTCTTTTGAAAAATCAATTAACATATGCCTAGCTATTTGTGGGTTTTGAATATTTGAATGTTGATTGAAACTTTCGACTTCAAATTGCTTAAAATATAACTTTCTTTTTTTTTAACGCTATCAACATTATTTTACAAAACTTTACATGACAAATGTGATTTATTGTTGTAAAATAGTGGCATCGTTATGATTTTTAAAGAAAATCTAATTTTGTGTTTTTATAGGTTGACATTGGAATGAAGCATTGGAATCAAGCGAAGAACAAAAGCAAGATTGGAGTTGAAGAATTGAGCATCAAACTTGAGATCCACTAAGTGTTTTTAAATGCTTTAAGGAGCTTTTGTTCTACGCTTTAATTTTCTCTTTTGGATCAACTCACATACTTTTGGGCTCTAAAAAGAACATTTCAATTTTCACTACAAAGGCTTAAAATGAACATTAGGACACAAACTAAAGTTGGTTTTGGGTTTAAACAATTGAACAAGGAAAACTTCACATTTCATTTTTGTGCACTAAAAGGAATAAAAATCATTGCTTTAAGGTTTTAAAAAGAACATGTGCAACATCATTTTGTGATTACTTACTCAAACTAACACCATCGAAAATACATATGCGCTTCTCTTGCGCCTCATGGCGATCCTGAGAATCAAAAAGGCTTTTGATGGTCTTAGGGTGGGATAAAGTAATCACCTCCACACTTCAATTTGGGCTTAAAATTGGACAAAATCTTGTGCAAGTGTGGGTGGAGGCATTATTGTGTACATTCTCTCTCTTTGTTGCCAACAAAGATTGATCGAGTTACGAATATTGTTTTTACTCACTTTTGTCTATCTTAGAGGGCCTGCCTTGGGGAAAAATTACCCACCTAAGGGAACGAGTCAACCAGTAACACTCTAAAGCCAAGAGTATTTCCAACCGGGATATAAATGTGGGTATTGGAGTAAACGCCAATATCACATAGTTGATTCTGACGAGATGGATTTGAAAGGGGACTCTTGCCATATGGGTCAATCTCCACGAACGGAAAGTCCGAAATAGAACCCTTGTTTTGTAGTGACCAATTGATCTATTGAGTGAGTTTATCAAAGTGGTGCATTGGAACTTAGATTCCAAGAAGTTACTTGCCATGTTTGATCTTGGTAAAAGTATAGAGGTTAAGACTTCATTCTTAACATACCTTTATACTCTTTCCTTGGTTGCATGTAAAATCATCTCTTCTACGAAGGGCATGAGGAAAGCCCACCAAGAAAAATGTACCAATTGAGCTAGGATGTTATATTGCTTGTGAGTTAGTTTGAAAACATAGTGCTTTAATCGAAAACATTGGAAAACCAACATTCAACATGAGCATCAAATCTCAAACCCTTTAGGAGAAGCAAATATCCTTGAACAAATTAACATGTTGTTGCTTTCCCTTGGGATTCGTATCCTTAGAGGCTTCTAAGAATTTGGATTTCATCTCAATTGGCTCCTACTAAGGTCAACAATAGGTAACTCTTGCCTTAGATTTTCTCGATTTCTGCATAATACACTTTGTGGGATAAGGGGAAAGTTGAGACATTAGACATCTAGATTCAAAATCTAATCAAGAGTGTGTTTGTGGTAAAAAGAATCCATTAAGAAAAGATTGAATCAATTGGACCCCACATATGTGCTTGGCATCTTTTGGTCATATGGTTTTCATGCAAACATTGGTCTTTTGATTTTGAATTACTCTTAGAGAAAGGCACGTTCTTCACTATCTTGGTCTTGTAAACAAGTCCTTCCTAGGTTCATTTAGGATCAAATCAAAACACTTCATCCAAATCCCAAACATTTATCAAAATCCATCCCACCAAACAACTTTAGAGCTTTGGAAACATCATTATCTAGACTTGGGTACATCCTTAAATCAAATCAAAGTCATTTGTTTAGTTAGGTGTGTGGGAATGCATCCTTTCTCATACATTTAATTGAATTAGCAATCCTTAGAAAAATTTCATCATAAGATCACATCCAACATCTTATGTTTTACAAGTTCACTATCCAAATCAAACAATCAAAATCAAACCCTAAGTCTAGCATTGATCCAAAGTCCCTAAAAATGTTCAACACTCATATCATTTACACCTTTCATCCTTCATCTCGTCATTAGTCCTAAGAACCTTAGAGGTCACTTTTGCAACAAGGTCAAGATGAACATGGAATAAAAACTTGATCCATACATCATGAGTAATCCAAATCAATTGAACTTTCAAAGCCTTACAATGCTGATTGATTATCAAAACTCACACTTATACAATCCATACATGGGATCATTACCATCTACGAATGTCAATGGCACAACAAGTGTGAGTATGCCCAAATCAAAGATTGGAACACATTTCCCGATGGTAGATCTAAATCCAAACCTACAAGTCTATCCACCAAACAATCAAAGCATGAGCCTTCAAACGAACAATGTCATCCCACCAAATCCCTACATGCCAAACGAGAATGTACCAAGTACAAGTGTTCCAAACATGAATCTGGAAAACTTTGGGATAAATATGTTTGAAAATCATACGAATATTGTTCAAAATCCAAACAAGATGTTAACGACTCCAAAACAAGGAAATGTGATTCCCAACATCAACAATGTTCAATTTCAACCTATCATGCCAAATCTGAGTTTCATCCCAAATCGAACATTGTCCAAAATCGAACATAAGTACACACTCCAAATCTGCTTAAACAAAAGCCAAATCAACTATATCAAGGGAGTCAAGATCGAAATCAAGAACAAATTTGGTGAGATCAAATTGCTACACTTACCAAAATAGTTGAGTCATTGCGCCAAGAGACATCTCCACCACCATTACCCATATCAACATCATTCCTTGGTTTAGGGATTCCCCCTTTACCTAGCACCAATCACTCCATCCAAATCAATCCACCTAACACCAATCAAGCCATCACATCAAATCCTTTGAATATACCATCGACATCGCAACAACAAATGGTATCCAATCAAACAACAACGTTGATCCTGAAAAATCAAAACATGGTCTCCCAAGGACCTATCATCTTGGCCATTCCAACCATCCCTATCACTTCAATCATTCCAACCACCACTCTCACACCCATCATATCTCAACCCCTCACTATCATGATCACTCCAAGTGTATCTCAACCACTTGTCCCTACATCCAACACAATTCCAAATCCACCACCACTACCACCGAAACCAAATGCAACAAGACAATATAACATTGTGCTAAAAGCTCACCAGGCCTACCAAAAGGCCATCCAACAATATCTAGCCACACAACAAGCAACACAAGCTCAACAAGTGCAACAAGCCTCTCAAGCTGCCCAAGCCTCTCAACCTACCCAACAAACACAAGCACAAACACGAAAAAAGATAACTATTGGGGATAATGATGAACATTCAACCACTGGTGATAGAATTGACAATCTCCCCACCACAATTGTTGAAAGCAATGATCAAGATCAATCCGTCATTGAGCACCTTTAAGCTGTGTCTACTCCATCCAATGATCAAATCAACACACATCAAGAGTCACTTTTCAATCATGATCAAAATCCACCAACAATACTCAACAATGATCCAATTCAAGAAATGCCAACATCATTTGACCCTATGGTTGAGGACATTGGAAATCCCTCCACCACAATTGTTGAAAACAATGATCAAAATCTCTCCATTGATGAGCACCTTGAAGATGTTTCCACCCCATCCGATGATCAACTCACCATACATCAAGAGCCACTTTTTAGTGATCTATTTCAAGGAGTATTAGGATTATTTGATCCTATTGACATAATGCACTATCCATCAACCAATGATCATGACGAAAATTTCTCTACATTGCCTAATGAGTTAGAGGACATATCTCAAGAATTTATTCCAAAGCATGATCAAAATCTTTCACCAAGGTCTAGCAATGGTCCTTTCCAAGACATATTGACATCCTTCGACCTCATGGTTACAGATACTGAAGGAACCCTGAACTTGACACTTGAGGATATTGAACCACTTACCATGTCTAATGACGACATCCAAGAACCCTTTGTAAGCAATCCATCCTTTGAAATTGACCCATGTCAAGAACTTGATCCAAAGCATGTCGAAAGCAACTCCGAAATCATTCAAGATCAAGAATTTGTATCTTCAAGATACTACAATAATCTAATGGACACTCTCCTATCTATGCAAGATGATCATATCTATGTAACACATACTCCTCCATCTACCCATGAGATGCTTTCTTTGGATGGACACATGGATGATCTTCATTCAGAATAGGATTCTTTTACTCTTGACATTATTACACAAAAAGAGAAGGTTATTGAGTTGTCAACATCAGGATCAAATATATCCCAAATTCAGAATAAGGACATCAGGTATGTAGATATCCAACATTATCTGCTCAAGGAAACAAGTCAGATAGAACAATATAATTTAGAGTTAGCGGAGCAACAAATTGAAACAATGTCATCTACAGTGGTCATTTGTTGGAGCATGTTTACCGAACAAGACATCTTAGAATAGGAAAAATCAAAGCATGAAGGTACTACTTCCACAATACTGGGGGAAACTATGTCTCAAGCAAGCGTCAACATAGGGAGCATGAAGAGTCCTTATGATGAAACTAGTGTCAATACTACAACCAGCCACATCATGAATCTTCATCCACCCATCACCCCACCCACGAATTGGGACCAACATCAAAAGAAAGATTCAAATCAAAGTATGAAGAACGTTATCAAAGGAAAAGCAGTTGGAAAGCATAATGGAAAAATCAAATACAAATTGATACCAAAGAATACAAAGAAAGATTATCCCTATCAAACTCCATCAGTCAAAGAAACTATGGGGCAAAATAAAAAAGGGAAAAGTATCCATCAAAGATGTCCACAAAAGAAAAAGCAAGATTTTCAAGCGACGTACAAAGTTTATCAAGCAGTTGGTCCTAATTCCATGCACACTTATGTGTCCACCCATCATTGCTCATCTTCCCAAGTTTGGAGAGTCAAAGGTTCCAAACTGTCAACCAATGCATCTCTTATCCCTAAACACACTCCATCCACGCCTCCACGCATGATATCCAGTTCTTGCATTGACCATGTATTGGCAACGACCCTTCATCATAAGGATTTTGAAGGAACTCTATCACGATGTACGCACAAAGATGGAGTTAACCCTTGTATCAATAAAGCAGATCAAGAATCCCAAAAGTTGCATTCAAGTGCACGTATCTTAGTAAAGCAGCTTCTTCAAGTAGGATATCGATGGCACATCATGATAGAAGCATCTACATAAGTGAAACCTTGTGATTCAACATGAGCTTAAAATATTTCAGGAAAAAACCAAAAAAATAAAAAAATATGAAAATCCAAAAAAATCAAAAAAAGGATTGAAAACAGTAAAAAAAAAATTGTCCTCTAGTGAAAACCGCATGTGTGGCGCTTTGGGCAAGACCATGATGAAAACCTAGAAAACAGGCATCATGTGTGGATTCGAGCATCTACGTGTGTCAGTTCAAGTAGAAGCATTTCATCCCATCCATAATAAATTCAACATTTCATCCATCTTATCCATAATAAATCCATTCATCCATGAACCATTTATCCAATCCATTCGCATATATCTGCATCCATCATCCAAGTTATCGTGATCTTGATGAAAGTTTGGGGCACACTTTACACTTGCTTATGGTAAACATCTTGACATGGCTCGTTTTCACTGATCCTATCCTATTCAACATTATCTGAGCTATGAAGCACTATCCAAATGAGCATACCCCGTTCAAGCACCTTATCTTATCGCAAGATAATCCATATCCATCCATCCATACACATATCCAAGCATCCACCCATTGCATTCCATACATTGCTAGACACTGGGGGTAGATATTTACATCTTTCTTGGGGAATAAATCTTGATCTATATCCTCCAACTTATGGGGTAATCTAAACATTAATAAACGTAAAATCAAATTTGTCCACCACTTGTGAGAAAAATTCCAAATCACTAGCCCATGGCACATTTTGACAAGAATACATTCCTTATCACGCTTCATCTTTCATCAAACATCAATCCAAACAATCTCTATCAGTCACATCTAATTTACACTTTAAACATCACGTCAAATCATTCAAACAATTTTTGTTCTAAACCAAGCTTCAACAATCCTGATCAATCAAATCCAATCAGAAAATCATCATCTCGGGATATCCTTGTGTTGCTTAAACACTATCCTTTCATTGTCATGTATCCTCGACAATTTTATCATTATCAATCCTGATCAATCAAATCCTTGCATTGTTGTGTATCCTCAACAATGTTATCATCAGCATCAATCCATCAATTCGATCAGTCAACCTTAGCTTGGTCTTCAATAAAATTCCAAAACAAAGCACTGATATCATCACACATGTCCATATCCAAATAGTCAAAATCGTGCAAAAAATCTAAAAACATCCAAAACATCAAAAAATCCAAAAACATCCAAAACATATCAAAATCCAAAAAACACTCAAAAAGTCAGAAAAAAGTCAAAAACATGGTATTTGAACTACATCATCTCTAAGCTTAAATGTAGGCAAGGCTAATCTTTGATTAGCACCCGAGACATCAAAATCCAAAAACATTCAAAAAACATCAAAATCCAAAAACATTCGAAAAACATCAAAATCCAAAAACATTAAAAAAAAACATCAAAATCCAAAAACATTTGAAAAACATCAAAATCCAAAAACATTCAAAAAAACATCAAAATCCAAAAACATTTGAAAAACATCAAAATCCAAAAACATTCAAAAAAACATCAAACTCCAAAAACATTCATAAAATCTCAGAAAAAGCCCAAAAACATTTGAAAAATCAAAAATCAAAACATTTGTAAAATCCAAAAAAAAACCAAAAATAGCCTCAAAACATTTCAAAACGTCAAAAACATCCAAATATTTGAAAAAATCCACCCATCCCATTTTGAATCGAAATAATCAATCATTCATAATAAATTGATCATCATCTTCATCCTTTGGCAACACAAACAGAAACAAACCACAACAATCAACAAAAACAAGCTTCAAGCGAAAAAAATCAAAAGCAAACAACAAATCGTTAAACACAAAATCAAATGTGATCATTTTTTCAAACATGTCGAGTCCACCTTATATCAACAACCTATCAAACAACTTATCAAATACATCATCATCCTATACAATGCATGTCCTAGGATATATCCTTCGACCAATGGGCATCATTTTGGATATCACCGGATTCTTATCCTATCAAAACACATCCCTCGTTTGAAGGTATGAAGAACATTGACTTGTTTAGCGTTACTTAGTCTTTCTTTTGATTTATCTTATTGCCTCGCATTCAAGGGACCTCTCGATGATATCGAGGCGAAGGATTTAGAGAGATAGGAATGGGAGCAGCGATCGTATCCTTTTGTCTATTTATTAGCGTTGGGCGTTCTTGTAATATAACTTGGTGAATATAACGTTAGGTATGTCCTAGCAAGGTTTTAAGTATGTCAAGGGTGAACAAGAATACTCCTATCTTCTTGTTGAGCCAAATTCCATTGCACTAGGTACAATGCCATCTTGGTTCTTTATACCTTGATGCATCGTATCTACATGTGTTATCAAACATAAGGTAAGTAGCCATTTTAAAATCCCAATCCTTGATAAGCAAATCATCCATCTATCATCATCTATCATCATCATCTCTAATAAAGTCTCGTCATATCATGGGCTTGTTGGATCCTCTTGTCATCATCTAATTTCTTCTTTTCCGCACTAACATCACAACATGAATAGTTAATCATTATCGCCAATGCATCCATCATGCATCCATCTTGCATCCACAAACCATCAGCATCCTGCATATCATCTAACATGCATGTTCATCATCATAATATAGATCTGTTAGTCTAAGCATCTCATAAATCATCCATTACATAATCACAGCATATCACATCATCAATCTCATCAATCATCACATCATATCATCATTTAAGTTGTTCAAGATAAAGCTATCTCATTTGTATCATCATCCATAACCATCCATTTTGAACCTCTTTATCGCGAGATCAACCCTCAAATGGAATCTTTTCGCTCAATCTCTCAAGGGGGCAATGTACTAGTGTACTTCTTTCCACTGGGGCATCCGAAAAAATCAGAATTTTTTTGATTTTTTTATCGCAGAAAGTTTATTCTTTGAACCAACGCAAAAAGTACATTGCTTCAAAGAGGGGCAAAATGTAGACACACAAAATTGGAATAATGCATTCAATTAGGTCATATTCATCCATTCAGCAAATAAATCAAGTTTATTTATCAATCTCCTAAAGTCATCAGTTTAAATTAAATAAATCAACTTGATCCTAACATTACCCTCCTTGATTAAATAAATCAATCCTTTATTTAATTAAGTCTGAAATCACCTTTCATCCCTTTTTGATTTAAATAAATCAAAATATTCAAGTCAAAGGGTTCAAAGCATCTAATCATCATTAAGCTAATCTAATCCTGATTTACCTAACCTAACCACCCATCACATCCTCTAGCTTTTCCCACTTGCACAAATAAATCAATTTATTGATTTATTAAAATTCTTATTTTCTTTCAACTTGGCATAAAAAATAGAATATTCCCTCAAGTTTGAAAATGAAGATAAGTTGACTTGTCCCTTCCAACATAGCATTAACTTCTCATTTTCATGTCCCCCCCTCAGCATTTATTTCACAATTTCAAATTTGAATTTCCCCCTCTTGGGCACATTGGCCAAAATGTACTCATCCTCAAGCCTATCACAATTTGACAAGTGGCATCATCTCATTTGTCCAATCTTTGTCCCAAATTCATCCATTTTTCCAATCTCTCATCAAAATAATCTATAAATGAAAGGCTTCATTCTTGATCAAATCCTCCACAATTTCATCCACAACTCTTAAATGCAAAGTCACTCTCTTCATTTGAGAACTGATTTTGTCCATCATCATCATCATTTGCATTATCAAGGGTTGGGAAAGGGCTACTTTCCACAATAGCACCAATCCACTATGGGATAGGTTTTGATTCATGTTATTATGTGTTTTATTTAGTTTCTTGGATTCCTTTCATTGCATGATTAACATGTTTCATTATTTCATAGGGATGCTTTTATTTTGCTTTGTGTTAAATAACAATGCTAATGTTTGTTTTGAGCAAATGCAGATTTAGCATCCACAACACTCAACCGATCAAACAAAAATTTAATAGGTTTGCAACTAAAGGTTTCTTTCTTCCAAAAGTAATATGCATGCACATTGTTTATCTTTTATTTCAAGGAGCTCATTAGCAAATTAGCTCACAACAATTTTAGGATAATGTTCTATTTTTTCTCTCCTTTGAAGCAATATTTTTCCTATTTTTCCTTCTTATCTTCTTTTTTGAGTGACATATTGTGCATGGAAATAGATATATTAATCCATACTCACCCAATCTATTATTTTAGGGTGTTGGAGCTCTATTTTGTTTCTAATATTTAGTTATTTAACATTTTTCTTATTATGCACCTAGGATAAGCTTAATTGTGCAATAATCTACCTTGGTAGACCAAATTTTATTTGTTAAGATAACATTTACATGTGTCTACCATGAATAAAGTTCATTAAGTACCACAATTACCTCATTAATATTTGATTGATTGAATTTAAATATCGCTTCCTTGTTTTCTTATCTAGATCCACTCTCATGTGGCTTATATTATTGGTAGATCTTATAGAATACAGGGATTGTAATTTATGATTGATCCTTCACATAGAGAAAGTAAATTTATTAGTTACTTTCAGAAAAAAAAATTATAGAAGAAGATAAAGATAATTATAATTTTATTCATAATATCAAACATAGATAGATGATCAAATAGAAGTGGTGAAAATCAATTTAGGTAATTTTTGTAATCTTTTTTAAGATAAAGATAGCCAAATTGGGACTTGTCCTAGTATAAGATAATTTTTATTATAATAATTATGGAAAATAGGTGCACAAGAAGAACACCATTTGAGGTTCTGTATAGAAGTAATCTAAGGAATATCCTAGAATTAAGAGCTATTAGTAATGAAGAAAAAAGAATTATGAAAAATAAAATTTTCAAATAATATGAAGATAGTACATGTGGTAGTAAGAAATTAGTTTAGAAAGATGAATCATAAGCTTAAGATGGATAATGAGAAAAGGAGACATAAGTAATTCATGGTAGATGGTAAAATAATTATATATTTCAGGAAGGAGAGATTCCTTGCTAGTACATATAATAACCTTATTTGTGAAGTACACTCAAACTTATTAGATTATATTTCCTTCTTTAAATGTCTTCCTTTCCATCCCTAACTCCTTCATTCTATTTTTTTGAACCATAGATTTTAAGGTTAGGAATGCTAGATGTCTCTTTTGCTCAATTAGGGTCTTTCACCTAATGGAGAGAGATAGATCCCACGCTAAAAATATAAGTATTTCACTCAAATAAAGGAATTTATGATGAAATTATGCCTAAATTAAATGATGTAGATGCAATAAACTGATAAAATTGATTGATTAAGTATGCAAAACCTAAGAAATGTAGCTTGTTTGAAAACACATTGTGTAATGCAAAAACATCTAGAAATGGGTAGAAAACTGTAACAAAAATGAGTAAAACTGAATGTGTACACCTAAGATCTTGATAGAGGCTGGAATTGACTTATGAAATGTTTTTGATCCTGATTTTTAGGCCTAGTGGGACTCATTTTCCATTCTGGGCGAACTGGTCCCAGTTTTATGAAACTGTTCTGAAACCCGTTTTGGACAAATGGGTGTCTGAAAATGCAAAAAAGCCAAAACTAGGCCTAGAAGTGGAACTCATTCACCACTCATGGCAAATGATTCAACTTTTTAATTTCTGAAGATTCAAAGGTGGAAACAAGAGCCTTTGGTCTGCACTTTCTACTTCTCCAGGTGTTTGGTTTTGAAACTCTTGGATTTGGGCCTGAAAATGACGTTTTGTAGGTATTTTAACTTGTTCAAAAAGGAGATGTCTTCAACAAATTTGAAACTTGATATTCAATGATTTCCAAGCCTCCAAGATGCCTAAATCTGCAAACACACAAGACAAGAAAGAGAAATGTTGGATGTTAGGGCATGGGGGTTTGCCTTGGTCAAACCCCTTTTTAGGTAATTAAACCAAAATGATGAAAGGATGTAATGAAGCATAAAATAATGGATTCAATACCTTTCCATGATGTTTGATCTTGAATTTTTGCATCAATGGAGGAAGATTCTACCCTTGAATGTCTTTGGAAGCTCTCTTGATGACTTGCAATGATGAAACCCTAACTTGCTTGACTTGATAGAGATAATAGATGATGAATGAATGATAAGAGATGTGTGAATGAGTTAAGAGATGTAAATTAGGGCTTAGAAGGTTTTTTTATAGGCAATCCACCTTATTTACCTGTTAATTGGATCCCTAAGGCCGACATGAAAGAAATAAAACTTAAATTCCAAAATTTCCCACTCAAAAGTCAAAAATGGCCCAAATGGGACTCAATCACCACTTTGGGTGAATTAGTCCCACTTGGAAGGGACTCATTCGCCAAAGGTGGTGAATTAGTCCCAGTGGGGCCCATTTGATAGCTAGGATTCTAGGAAATAAGAAAATGAGGTTTATATGATGACTTTGCCAATTATTTGATCAATCTAAGCCTCGGGATGCACAATATGAGGTAATAATGGCCTATTAGTGATGATGTGAAGGTTAATTATGGTTTGGGACATAAAATTCAATGTGAAAGTGTGATTAAATACACTTTACAACAACTAAAATGAGGTCCACATAGCCTAGAAAGGCACAAGAACCAATCTGAATGTGTAAAACACATTACAACACTAGCTTGAAGTCAAATTTAGTTTACAAGCCTTCTAGATTGATGTGAAAATGCAATTAAATATATTTTATAATGTTGAATTAAGGGAGAATGGGTTCATTGAGTCTAGAAAACTATGAAATTCCTTTACAAAACTTTACAAAACCTTTGCAAGACATCAATAAATACATGTTATTCAATTTGCAAGGGTCCAAGACCTAGTGTGGATGTCAAAAATGCCTCACAACACCAAATCAAGGCCTTATTAAGTCCAATTTATCATCAATTATTCCCTAAAGATCAAGCAAGTAATATTTTTTTCTATGGTGCATTTAGCCCCCACTGTCGGGAAATAGGAGGGGACGCACACCCACATACTATGCTATAAAGCAAAAACAGGCATAATTCATTTCCCACATGACCCTTAGAGATAAATTCATCCAAAACAGTTTCAACAACACCAAAAAAAAACCGCAACAACCATGAAAGATGAAACAAAAGACATGAACACACAGATATACGTGGAGAAAATGCTTTCGGGTAAAAAACCCCACACTCCAAAACCCAAAATTGCCATTGTATTATTCAGCAAAAAAAATACAGTTACAATACAATATCAAGCTCATGGCCTTTATAAGAGATTTACTTCTTGTTCCATCTGGAGAATATTTGACAGCATAACCCCTTAAAACCACCTCTCTTAGCAAGAGACATCTCACGCGTCTACACAACTACACAACTCGACCACCGGCCTCTCGACCTCATAGTCACACAGTCACTTGACCTTCACCTTCTGTGAGATCTGTGTCTAAGCATCAAGATTTCCATCCTCTCTCTCCTAGATTCCTAGCCTCGTGGCCAGATCAACAACACTCGGCCTCTTCACTAGGTCGGTGCCCAACACCACGCGGTCTCTCTTCTTGCATCCGGCCTCTCGGCCTGCATCCAACATCTTGACCTCTCAGCCTATCTGTGCCCTTAGTTATCACTGCTCTCTTCTCCAAACATTGAGATAGTCATCTCTCAGCCATCGCCGCATCTGGCCTCACGACCTGCAGCTCAACTTGACTAGGTAACCACTATTTGGCTCCCCGCAAGAGATTCTAGCCGACCTCCACTTTGCGAGAGCTTCCACGAGAGACACCCTAGCTAATGCCAATAGTTTTCATCTCTATCACTATGACTCTTCAACTGTGGCACCCCATTAGGGTTTCACCTCAAGCCATACACCATCATCAATTTTTTCCATTAGATAAGAAGTCAAACAAATCTCCACCATCAAACTTATGGTTCACAAAGAGTCATCGAGTCATAGCATCAAGCACATGGGCCCACATGCCATTTGTCCTCCACATCATTGCCACCTATCGGCCTTCATCATGATCCACCAACTAATCAAGTTTCAAGTGGTCCCCACATCCATCAGCATCCAAGTCACTCAATCGCTGGAGAACTAAACTTTAGAATCTCATGACAGAGGTTACAAAGTTCCAAGAACCCGTGACTCACCAATTATAAGGGGATCGCCCCATCACCCAAAACTCAAACTTTCAAACCTCGCGACAGACGTTACAAATTTCTCAGAAGCTGCGACATCCCAATAGAAGGATCTCTTTGTCACTCAAAACTAAAACTTCCAAACCTCACAATGGAGGTTACAAAGTTCTTGAATCTTGCGACACACCAACAAAGGGATCGTTCCATCGCTCAAAACCCAAACTTCCAAACCTCACAACAGAGGTTACAAAGTTCCCAAAAGCTACAACATCAAGGAGATCACCATGTCAGGAGGTTTGTAAACTTACGAACCCCGCGACAAGAGTTCTGAAGTTAGAACATGCAACAATCTCGAGACCAGCTTGATTCGCCTAGTTATTAACTTTTAGATCCATGTGACTTAACTCAGGCTGATGAAGGAGGAAAAAAGAACTGCTCCAGGAAGCGATCAAGCCAATAATTTGAGTCATAATTCTCAACATTCTCCCACTTGATAAAGAACTTATTGGTTCCTTCCAAAGCAAACATAAGAATCTTAAACAATGCTTTTGTGCTCTAACCAAGACACCTGCAACAACATCCAAGATGTCCACCAACTCAAGTAACAGTTCCAAACATCCACCACAAGAAAAGGAACGAGCCAAGACGTATATGCACTAGTCTCAATAACACAAGCATCAGATCCTATAGATGGAAAAGAAACGAATGTTTCCACCACTCCACTGTGCTCACGAGCTATATAGAAGCAACAATCATCAACTTCAAATCCCTCAACTCGAACACAATCGTGAAGCCATCCTCTAGAAAATAAGATAAAACATCAGCTAGACCAACAACCAGAAAATTGACCGATCCCATCCAACTGATCAACACCTCAACCAAAGACTCACAAGAGTCCTCCATGGCTCTAGGATATTACACATCCTCAAATAGTGTCCACACAAAATGCAAAAGAACTCTTCTGCAACAACAGGATCTAAGAGTCCCTCCTAGTAACATCTGCAATGCTAAAGAAGACCATTCACCAATACATGATGAACCCGCAGCCACTGCTAAAGCTCCCACTAAACCGTGACACTGAGCTCTCCAAGCATCATGACCAAAAATCTACCAAATTGAAGATCCTCTAGGTCCCCAACAACAACATGTCCATCTAACAACAATGCCAAGCAACACTAAGATCTCCAAACCAACCAGACAATAACCATCACTATCGAAAGCTTACTCAAGGCAGTGTATCCAAGCTATCCACAACATCATGATAAACGTGCTACAGGTCCCCATAGCTGCTATTTAGGTACTCAACACCATCTATCCTCTCATCTCAAAGTAACCACACCAATGCACAAGTGACCACAGACAAGGCTAGATAACAAGTCTGCGCCAACAATTAATCAACCTCATGGATATAGACAGTCCACTTCTGAGTTGTCTCACAACAAACATGTAGGTAAAGACAACCCAAAACATTGCACAACTCATACATCCATTCAACAAAAAACATGTAAACCCATCATCACATTGGAAACTATAAAAATGAGATCTTAAAGAGAACAACAACATAGACCACATGACTCAAACACCAGATCAAGCACAAATCTGATTCGCCAATCACGTCTACAATGAGCACCATAGTCAAGGAACCCACCAAAACCACCACAAGAATGTTGAGTGACAAGTCATGTACCAACACTCCCATGCAAAGAAGACATCACACCTCCTCAAACCATGCCAAACTGCAACTATATCATCTAGTCACACCCAAAAGCTAGGGTCTAGAAAATAACTTAACAACAACTCCACATAACCACAAGTTTTTCTTGACCGTGTAAAACCTACAAAACCACAGAGCCATGCAAGTACAAATGACAGTTCAGGAACTCTAGGCCCATTTCAATCCAACTCCAAAACCACCAACATGCACATGCATATGAGAGAGCCAGGCTATTTCAGAAGCTTCCAAATCATCCAATGACCAACTCCATAGCCTTCATGCAATCGAGGTACACAGAACAACACCTTCAATACCAGGTCAAAACACCTAGCATAAGAACATTACTCCATGACTAAACAACAACCCAAAATTCTCCATATCATCAGGGATCCTCCCACATAGACACCCAATATGAAAGCTTTGCTACAACATAGCCACGAAGAAAAAAAGATTCCACCCCATGCATCAGGATCATTCGCTACCAACTCGCGAACTTCAGGTCACATCATTTCAATATGACCAACTCAAGTCTCTCCATCTTCACTGTCTTTCATGCTACGTGTTGTCTCATAAATTATAGAAAAAAAGCAAGAACTTTCACTCATCAAAGGATCAAAACATCAGTTGATTCCTCCAAATTTCCTCAAGCCCAAGACTAAGAAATCTTCATAGAAGGAATACCCAGAACCAGCAATGCACCAAGAAGAAACACATCCCAGAAGAAGGCTCTGATACCACTTATCAGTATCAGGGAGTCTTAGACTCCACACTTCCTACTGTCACACATCTTTGATACCACTTCTCAGGAAATGGGGGGATGCACACCCACATACTATGCCATAAAGTAGAAACAAGCATAATTCATTTCCCACATGACCCTTAGAGAGAAATTCATCCAAAACAGTTTCAACAACACCAATAAAAAACCACAACCATGAAAGATGAAATAGAAGATATGAACACACAGATATACGTGGCGAAAACCCTTTCAAGTAAAAAACCCCACACTCCAAAAGCCCAAATCGCCATTGTATTATTTAGCAACAAAAATACAGTTACAATAAAATATCAAGCTCATGGCCTTTACAGGAGATTTACATCTTGTTCCATCTAGAGAATATTTAATAACATAACCCCTTGCAACCACCTCTCTCAGCAGGAGACATCTCACAGCTACATGACTCAACCACTGGCCTCTCAACCTCACTGTCGCATAGTCACTCGACCTTCACCTTCTACGAGATCCGTCTCTCAACATCGAAATCGCCATCCTCTCTCTCCCAACTTCCCAGCCTCACGACTAGATCAACAACACTCCCGGCCTCTTCACCAAGTTGGCACCCAGCACCACGCGGTCTCTCTACCTGCATCCAACCTCTCAGCTTGCATCCAACATCTCAACCTCTTGGCCTATCCATGCCCCTCGTTGTCACCACTCTCTGCTCCAAACATTGAGAGAGTCATCTCTCAACCATTGCTGCATCTGGCCCCATGACCTATAGCTTGACTTGACTAGGTAACTTTCGTTCGACTCCCTGCAAGAGATTCCAACTGACCTCCACTCTACGAGAGCTTCCACGAGAAACACCCTAGCCGATGCCAAGAGTTTTCATCTCTATCGCTATGACTCTTCAACTGTCACACCCCATTAGGGTTTCACCTCGATCCATACACCATCATCAATGTTGGCCATTGGATAGGCAATCAAACAAATCTCCACCGTCAAACTTACGGTTCACAAAGAGTCACCGAGTCACACCATTGAGCACAAGGGCCCACATGCCATCTATCCTTCACATCATTACCACCTATTGGCCTTCATCATGATCCACCAACCAATTGGGTCTCAAGTGGTCCCCACATCCATCGGCATCCAATTCACTCAATCGCTAGAGAACTAAACTTCAGAACCTCATGATGGAGGTTACAAAGTTCCCAAAACCCGCGACTCACCAATAAGGGGATCGCCTCATCACCCAAAAATCAAACTTCCAAACCTCACGACAGAGGTTAAAAATTTCCTAGAAGCCACGACATCCCGATAGAAGGATCGCTTTGTCGTTCAAAACCCAAACTTCCAAACCTCACAACAGAGGTTACAAAGTTCTTGAATACCGCGACATGCCGACAAAGGGATTGCTCTGTCACTCAAAACCTAAACTTCCAAACCTCATGATAGAGGTTACAAAGTTCCAAAAAGCTGTGACATCAAGGAGAACATCATGTCTGGAGGTTAGTAAACTTACGAACCCCGGAACAAGAGTTTTGAAGTTAGAACATGCAGCAATCCCACGCCCAACTTGATTTCACCCAGTTATTAACTTTTAGATCCCTACGACTTAACTCAGGCCGATGAAGGAGGAAAACATAACTACTCCAGGAAGTGATCAAGCCAGTAATTTGAGTCACAATTCTCAACACCCACTTTAGTGAGAGGATGAACTTGCTTCAAACTCACACTAAAGTAGACATTCAAGAGAGGTCCAATCATACCAATGCAGATGACAAAGAATAACAAAGATCAAAGGAGGTTGCGCAAGTAGCCAAGATCCAAGATCCTAAGTCAAAACAACATAAGCACAAAAGGACATATACAAAGTGAAAGGCATGCAGTGAAACAAGATACATGATCATGTAATGGCAAGAATTAGAAGAGAAAAAATAAAAAGGTGGATCAAGCTTTGACCATTTGTCCAGCTAGTTGTGGATCAAATCTAGGTTGTTTGTCCAAAATGCATAGTCACTCTAAGGAAACGAAACTCTTGGTTGTCCACCAAGTGAGAAGTCCTAGAAGGTGAGACACATACAACCGATATGTGCTCACACACACAGAGGTGGAAATGGAAAAAGTCATGCCTCAAAGTGGGCTTCCTGCTCAACCATACCAAAGTTATACCTCCTGATAACTTTAATAAGATGCCAAAAAGGAAAATGGTTTTCGATCTCTACGAGGTAAGAAAAACTTTGTATGCTTGACACTCATAGACATTCTAAATGCAAAATAGTGTAAGGAATGTTCAAATGGATTTTGCTTAGTTCGTACAATGTCTCGTCTTAGGAAACATCATGCTTAATGTTTCCAAGAGAGGATAAGTGCAAATGGTCTCATCTTGTTTCCAAGAGAGGACAAGTGCAAGGTCTCATCCTGGGGAACATTGTGCCAATTGTGTCCAAGAGAGGGAATCGCAAGAAAAAGAAAATCACACAATGAAATGTGAGTGATGCTGTATGCCACCACTTTAAAGTGGTTGCTAACACCATTACTGTGAGCAATTGCTTTAAAGTAGAAGAAGATGACATGAGAGCTTACTCAGAAAGCCCTATGCCAAGCCATATGTTTCCGATAAGCTACGTCACGAAAAGGTAGTATGTCACATGTGAGCCAACTTAAGGTATGTCGTCCACATCCCAAGCTTGCTCTTATATGTTCATGAAAAGTTAACGACTAGCCAAAAGAGTCAATGAAAAGTGATATACGAGGACAAGGCTACTAAACCCCTTTCCCCCACTAAGTGCAAGAAAAAGATGAGCTAGAACGATTGATGAAATGCATGCTAGAGTGAAAATCAATATCAATTAGAGGAAGTAGGTACCCCCATAGAGGGAAGCATACCAAACTCCTTAAGATGTTGTATTTTACTACTCAAAGCCTTACATTCAATAGTAAAGTGACCATGAACTCTATGATAGGCATAGAATGAAGTCTTGTAATAGCATTTCTTATGAGTTATGGGAGGGAGGGTGATCAAGTGATCTTGGAGGAGTCTTGACAAGATATCCTCTTGATCAATGGTAGAAGGTGCTCTTGTGGTTTGTGTCAAAAATACATCTTGCTTAGTATTAGATGTCATACTTACACAAGTTTATCTAGGTTGCGAGATTTTGTTCTCACTCTTATAGGAGGAGGGAAAATCTATCGAATGCAAATCATTGGTGTCTTGTGAGATGACATTGACATTAAATGAAGGGTTTATTGTTTGTGTCATATTGTGTAAAGGATGACATGTTCAAGATCAGTAGTGTCAAGGAGTTCAGGATGGACGACTGTTAAAGATGAATTAGAAGAATGTGATGTGAGAGTGTTGGCATTGATTAAAGGCTTGGAAATTTCTATCAAAGGGAAATAACAAGACCACTAGTGGTTTATTTTGTGATAGGATCTATATGGTTGCAGATACCTTATTCATTAGCACCACATCCTTTTCCACTATAGCCAAGTTGTTTCAGAAGCTCATACCCTTTTCCATAAATCTTTTTCATTGCTTTTTGATTGGTTGGTGGTTGTTGATAAGCATTGTCAAAGGTGGTCATGTAGTGTGTTTCATTGTTTAAAGTGGTTGAGGTGGATGCTTTTGAAAGTTCATCTACTTTTTTGTTTCCCCTATTTAAGTATTTGTGTATGATCTTGTACTCACCCATGAATTCATGTTTGAAATCCAAGGATCCCCAATCATCTTCTAATAGCTTCGTGACTTGTTCAATATGTGGTTCTTTATGGTTTTGTTGTACAGGTTCCACTGGTGTAGTTGATGTTGATGTGTTTAAGGAATTTTCTTTGTTTTTCTCAAGTTGTAAGACACTATTAGGTTCAAGATCAGCGTCAAGTGTGTGGAATGTGTTGTTGTAGATGTATTTCATGTCGCGATGAAGAGTGGAAGGCACACTTGGGTAAAAGCACAAAGTTGTGTCACACTTTATAAAGGAAACGACCAGTTCACTAATCCAACTTTTAAACTTGAATACTAAAAAGTGGCAGATATGTTTTGAATTTTGAAATGATGTAAACTAGTAAAATATGTGTTTCTTAGTATATTTTATGTTTGTATTTAAAAAAAAAAAATTAAAAAATTATTTTAAACTAGTTTTGAATAGATTAACACTATCATTTAGTCATTGATAAAATGTTGAAAAATGAAGTTGCATGAGACGTCAAACTTTTTATAGTAATTTTTTTTTTCTTTCAAATTTTGTGTGTGTATTTATAAGTTGAAACTTTAGTGTATGGATAATTTTTTTTCCAATTTTGATAAATATATATTTTTAAATAAATATTAAAATGTGTGTGAATCAAAAAATAGTTGTTTCCATTGGACATCAACTTGCATATTAAATATTTCTAAAATGGAAAAACAATATACCATCTTGAAATAGATTCTTATATCTAGTGCATCATATTTTTTTTATTTTATTTTAATAAGTTTTAGTATTTTTCCTTGGCATGGTAATTAACCTAATATTTTGTGTTGATAACCTACTTTTAGTAAAAATAAAAAATAAAATATAAATAATAATTAAAATATTAAAATAAATATATTTTTGAAAACTACACTTATGGATCTACAAAAGGGTATTTTTATATTTTTTTTAAATGTTATTTACATTAGTAGGACTTATTGAAACTTCAAGTTTTTCAATTTTTTTTTTTTGGTAATTTGGACTCAAAGTGGTGCTCGATATATTTTTAGCCAACAATTTTAGTTGAAAAGTTATGAAAGTATCTAACTTAGCTAGAATGAATCTTACTAGATCATATATTTGACCAAAATTGATTTTTAGTTAGAAATACTTAAATTCAATTGTGCTAATAAGTTGGCTAAAAGTGTGACACAACTTTGTGCTTTTACCCACCTTTCACTGCATGAATCCATTGTCTACCTAAGATAAGATTACACGGAATTTCATAAGGCATAACATGGATTGGTGTATTCCAGCTGGCCACTCCAACAATAAGAGGTATAATGATCGCCCCTAGCGGTTTCTTTTCGACATTGTCAAATCCCTTAATAGATAGAGAATAAGGTCGAATGGTTGATTGACCAATGCCAGGCCTATCCAGAAGGGTCACACTACACACATTGAGGGAAGAACTAGTATCTACAAGAGTTCTCTTTATCCCTTTTCATTTGTATTGTGCTATGATCATGAAAGCTTCATTTTGTTTTTGCACGTCCAAAGAGGGGAGTTCACTTTGGTGGAAAATATGTCAGTGTTTAGTCCTTGGGTCATTGTTGCTATATCAGTTGGTGGCACATTAGAAGGGACAAGAACTTGTTGTAAGGTTGTTTGGATCATGTAGTGATAGTGAGGGGAGGCTTCAATAAGGTCCCACAATGATATCTTAGCGGGAGTGTTCTTAAGTTGCTCGACAAGATCATATTCCTTGCGACTTGGCAAGAAAGCGTTAGGTGGGAGAGGATTAGGCAATGGTAGTGGTGTCGGGGTTGGTTGTGGTGGTTGTGGATTGTTTCAAGTGTTATACGTATGAGCAAAAATATTATGACTCAGTTGTTGCGAAACATTATTTTGAGGAGGGTAAAGGATAAGTTAGGGTTTATTTTAAGTTTGTTGTTTATGTGAAGGTGGGTAGAAAATTAGAGGGTTGTTAGGATGTCCCACAGGGTATTTATGAGGTCCATTGATTGAGGGGGATCTATGATGAAGGACTCCAAATCATAAAAGAGAAGTATTTGAAAAGTAGGTTCACCAAAATGAACCATATATTTTAAGGTTAGGAATGTTATGTCTCTTTTGCTCAATTAGGGTCTTTCACCTAATGGAAAGAGATAGATCCCACACCAAAAATCTAAGTGGTTCACTCAAATAAAGGAATTTATGATGAAATTTTGCCTAAATGAAATGATATAGATGCAATAAACTGATAAAATTGATTGATTAAGTATGCAAAACCTAAGAAATGTAACTTGTTTTAAAACACATTGTGTAATGCAAAAACATCTAGAAATGAGTAGAAAACTATAACAAAAATGAGTAAAACTGAAGGTGTACACCTGAAATATTGATAGAGACTATAATTGACTTATGAAATATTTTTGATCCTAATTTTTAGGCCTGGTGGGACTCATTCACCATTCTGGGCTAATTAGTCCTAGTTCTGTGAAACTGTTTTGAAACCTGTTTCGATCAAATGGATATCTGAAAATGCAAAAAACCAAAAATAGGCCTGGAAGTGGGACTCATTTTCCACTCATGGAAAATTAGTCCACTTTTTAATTTTTGAAGATTCAAAGGTGGAAATAGGAGCCTTCGGTCAGCACTTTCTGCTTCTCCAAGTGTCTGGTTCTGAAACTGTCGGATTCGGGCCTGAAAATGACTTTTTGTGGGTATCTTAACTTGATCAACAAGGAGATGACTTCAACAACTTTGCAACTTGATCTTCAATGACTTCCAAGCCTCCAAGATGCCTAAATCTGCAAATACACAAGACAAGAAAGAGAAATGTTGGATGTTAGGGCATGTGGGTTTTCCTTGGCCAAACCCCTTTTTAGGTAATTAAACCAAAATGATGAAAGAATGCAATGAAGCATAAAATAATGGATTCAATACCTTTACATGATGTTTGATCTTGAATTTCTGTATCAATGGAGGAATATTCTACCCTTGAATTTCTTTGGAAGCTTTCCTGATGACTTGTAATGATGAAACCCTAACTTGCTTGACTTGATAGAGATAATAGATGATGAATGAATGATAAGAGATGTGTGAATGAGTTAAGAGCTGTAAACTAGGGCTTAGAAGGTTGTTTTTATAGGAAATCCACCTTATTTACCCATTAATTGGATCCCTAAGGCTGACATGAAAGAATATAAAACTTAAATTCAAAAATTTCCCACTCAAAAGTAAAAAATGGCCCAAATGGGACTCATTTACCACCTTGGGAAAATCAGTCCCACCTGGTAGGGACTCATTCACCACAGGTGGCGAATTAGTCCCAGTGGGGCCCATTTGACAACTAGGATGCTAGGAAGTAAGAAAATGAGGTTTCTATGATGACTTTGTTGGTTATTTGATCAATTTAAGCCTCGAGATAGACAATATGGGGTAATAGCGGCCTATTAGTAATGATGTGAAGGTTAATTAAGGCTTGGGACACATAATTCAATGTGAAAGTGTGATTAAATACACTTTACAACACTAAAATGAGGTCCACATAGCCTAGACAGGTGCAAGAACCAATGTGAATGTGTAAAACACATTACAACACTAGTTTGAAGTCAAATTTAGTTTACAAGCCTTCTAGATTGATGTGAAAATGTAATTAAATACATTTTATAATGTTGAATTAAGGGACGATGGGTTCATTAAGTCTAGAAAAGTGTGAAAGTACTTTACAACACCTTTGCAAGACATCAATAAATACATGTTATTCAATTTGCAAGGGAACAAGACCTAGTGTGGATGTGAAAAACACCTCACAACACCAAATCAAGGCATTATTAAGTCTAATTTATAATCAATTATTCCCCAACACTAGTTTGAAGTCAAATTAGCCTAGACAGGTGCAAGAACCAATGTGAATGTGTAAAACACATTACAACACTAGTTTGAAGTCAAATTTAGTTTACAATCCTTCTAGATTGATGTGAAAATGTAATTAAATACATTTTATAATGTTGAATTAAGGGACGATGGGTTCATTAAGTCTAGAAAAGTGTGAAAGTACTTTACAACACCTTTGCAGGACATCGATAAATACATGTTATTCAATTTGCAAGGGTACAAGACCTAGTGTGGATGTGAAAAACACCTCACAACACCAAATCAAGGCATTATTAAGTCTAATTTATAATCAATTATTCCCCAAATCAAGCAAGTAATACTTTTTTCTATGGTACAGTTGTGTTTTATTTCTCTTTATTGGAGATAAATTTCATTTATTATCATTACAACATTATTTTTGTTTATTCATATATTGTGTGTGTTGATGTGTTTTTAATGCACTTCTCAACACAGGAAGTGCGTAGGTGCACTACCTCTCTTGAAAGACAATCTTCCACAATCAAATTGCAGAACACTATCCCAAGGTCTCTAATGTCAGGTCTTGATAGTGCTTGGGATATCCTAGTTGTTTGATGTGATTTTACTGGAATCACAAGGTAGACTTACGGATGAGTTACAAAGCATGGGAAGTTGGGTCTTGAAATAGAGTTCCTAAGATGGAGAAGTTGTTGTGCGTTTGCTGTAGGTTCAAACAGTAGTCTTGAACTCCATTTTTATCATTGGATTTAGCTTTACAATGTGCAATGAACATTTCATAAGGTACTTATTAAAAAAAAAAAGGAAAAAGGGTAGGGAAGAGAGAAGGTTCCTGGATCTTAAACTATGAATGAACAGTGATAATGGGGTTCCTGCAATGGACAGCTTCCTGGAAACAATATTCCACTTAGCCAGAAATCTCACAGTCTCATGGAATTTGTGCTATCTTCTAAGGTCTGCAAATGTTTCGTCTTTCATTCACCATATGCATGCATGAACAAAGATGAAAGTGTGGAGCAACTTTGAATTTATCCCAAACTAACTTTACACAACTATCTACCATCAGCAAATAGCAAAAAGTATGGACTAAGAAGGCATCTACACAGCAAGAATTTTCACAACCATAGAACAACATTCCTAAAATATATCAAAGCAAGAAAATAGTTAACTAGAACAGCAGTAAAAATCTAATTAAAGCATCTAACAATGGAGGTTGAATCAAGTAACATGCAAGAAAATCAGAAAATGCACCAAGTCAATGTATTTTCATTATAAATTTCTGCAGCATGTCTTTACAACAACTCAACTCTCTTTGCAAATGAGAGGAGACCCCTATTTATAGTGCCCAAAAAGTCAAATGAATGGCCAAGATTAATTCTCATTGTGTGGCCAAAATTCATTACAAAATAGGGTTTCACCAACCCTCAATATATATTGCAATTTAAAAACAACATTTTGTCCCCTCCCCTATTTTGTCTTCTAGTGACGACACTGTAGCATTTTATCTTTTGTTGATTGTTGTTTTACTATAGCTACTCTTTAGGGAGCTCTTTATCATCAACAGGGTTGTCCTCCTGCTTTTTAGAGGCTATGTATTCCATGAACTTCAGGATGACCGGCTGGAGTTTGTCTACTTCAACAATCTCATACCGCAGCACTTGATAGCTCCACTCATTTGCATTATCCTCTAACCTCTTCCAGTCCTCATCGTATTTTGTGCCTTGGTTCCTGAATAGCTCTGATTGATCGGAGGCACAGGCAGCAAAACTCATGAACTCCACCGTTATTTCACTAGACATCCTGTCCTCCATCTTCTTTTGGAAGTAAGGCTTCACCTTCTCTGGGTCCATTTGCACTGTGGGCATGTCATACTTCATCATCAGCTTGAGATAACGAGTGCATTTTGTCCTGATTTCCTTGATCCACTCGATATCTGGATCCACTTTACTCATTATTTGTTCTAGCCTTTCCTTCCTGTTGCCAAAGTCTCGCCACCACACATCCATCAACCAGTGATCGTCCTTGTTAAATGCAAGCTCCTTTTCCCATGTGGCTTCTAGAAACTGAAGGATAGCCTCAATCTTTGGGAAGGTGGAGTCATATGTTGTAGGGCAGTTAGTGCATAGCTTCTTTATGCTCTCCAAAGATCGTTGTAGGTCCAAGAACTTGTTGGCTGTCCGAACAGCCTGGCTAATTCCCATGTTTCTGACGTATAAGACTTGTCGGAACTAGTCCTCTGCAGTCTTTTCCAAGTTCTTTCTCCTTTCCATCTTATCAATATGTTCCTTGGACAACAGTTGGGGTGCGGTTGTGGACATGGTAGGTAGGTCATCTACCGAAGACCATTGTTGGATGTAATATGTTAAAGCAACCACTTGTGCTTTGAGCTCATCTTTTGAAATCTTGTCCTACTTTATCAAATGTACCACAGTGGCCACTGACTCCTCAAAATGCCCTACCTTCTATTCTTTGGTGGTGGTCCCCAAGTCGATGGTAGAGATGTTGTAACTCACCCCAGCCTGGCCCACCATAGGCATTGCTATTTGCACAGCTCGAGACCCAAAAGCATGCATTTTTACCCTGGATCGGATCTTAGGCCTCTTTTCTTTCTTTGTTGTGATCTGAGCTCGGACTAACATAGCCTCTAGTCTCACCCTCAGGTCCTTTAGTATGGGAGTTTTCCTTTCGAGCTATTTTTCTAACCATTCAGGCACAATAGACTTGCCCTTAGGTGACTCACGATCACCCTCGCCCCTCTCGATCAAGGCTTCAGTTCTCTTATCTTCTGAAACCCTCTCTTCCTCCTTGGCAGCATCTCCTTCTTCTTCATCGGAGTCCTGGATGAACACAAGGTGTTTAATAGGAGGCCTGGCAAATAATTGCTGCAAGGTGCTTTCTTTCTCTTCCATTTCCCCTCCTTTCTCTCTCTCAGTTTGTTCAACCTCGTGCACATGTTCCTTGAGCTACTCGATTTCAAGGATCTTGTCTGCTTGAGCCTCACTCTCAAGTATATCTTCTTCTGGATTATCTTCTTGTTGTTTTCCTTTTCCAAGAGGTGACCTTTCTACCTCCGTCTCAGTGCCCTTCGGCTGCCGGGCCATCTCTTCCTCAAGATCATCGTTGAAGGCCTGCACTATGACCTTACCACCAGCGTCGTCTTCCTCATCTCCGCTCTCTAAGGAACCAGTTCCTTCCTCCTCGTAGGCAACTCTGTCAATAGTGTGATGTTCATACTCTGGGTGCTCGTGATATTCATCGGCCTCCTCTTCAAAGGGCTTTGAGGCCTCTTGTTCTCACCTCTCCCACTCCTTAGAGATTAACATGGTGGCTTCCATAGCCAGTGGCCCTGTCGGAGGTTGTGAAGGTTTGGCAGTAGCGAGGACCTGAGCTAAGGCTGCTTGAAGAGTGGGATCCATGAGGATCTGGGAGAGCTTGGAAGGGATATTCTGCATATGCTTTGATAAGGCTTCACGCAAGGTGGGAGCGGGCATTGGTGTAGCCACTGTAGGTAATGGGAGTGACCTGGTGGGTGACATGGTAGCGGAGGAAGGAGGGGTAGTCATGGCAGAGGAGGAGTCAATTACAATCACAGGCTCAGTCAGGGGCGAAGGGGCAAGATGGACAAAGATGTCCACCACCGGCGGGGATGTAGCGACCATAGCCAGAGAAGTAGATAATAGGGTAGCCAAAGCGGGGAGAGCTAGAACAGGTTTTATTTGATCAGTATCCTTTGCTTCTTCTTCTTGGATTCAGGGCTACTCCGTGGTGCCCTCTATTTCTTTAACTTTTGGAGGGTGAGCCTCCTGTTTCTTTTCTTGTATAGACCTTAGGGTCAGGAGACTGTTCTATCTCCGTCTCCTTCCTCTTCTTAGACCTGGTGACTAGAGGAGACTTGGACGTCCCGCTAGTTGAAGTGGTGGTAGTGAAATCCTCCGTGGCACTTGGCTCACTTTTGAGCCCTTCATAAGTCAAGATTACCCCCCATTGTTTCAATCGGACGACTTGTCTATCAACCCAATCCTTGGTATAGGCCAAGATTGGCTTTGTTATAATGTCAAGGTCATCGAACTCCTGCTCATCCTAGTCAATTGTTGGTACTGGAAAATTGGCGATTACGGGGTACCTGGGGTCCATTATGGTGCTATCATCTTCTTCAACTTGGTCTGGTATGGGAAATGCTTGCACCTTCCTTATAAAATGCACAGTCATCCGCATATAGTTGCTTGCACGTACCTCTTTATCATCTTGACAATCCCCCAAAAGTCTTCAATGTGGTGGAGATGAGCGAACCCCAGTCCTAGTGCCTTCCTTACGTGTCCATATGGATCCATTCGAGGGTGAGCAGTTGTAGATGAACATGGTAATCCTTCAGTTCTTTCTCGGAGTTACTAGCACACTGGGAATTTTGTAGCTTATACATGCCCTAGCCAAGAGTCATGGGATAAGAGATCACTGCTATGTGTTTGCCACTGAAGATCACCTACATGTGTTGGAGCTGCCAAGAAAGCTCCAATAGGATGATTCGGTCATTGGGGTATCGAGGCAATTTGTTCGGCCTTTCGGTGAAGCCTTGGGCGCGAATGTATGTGAACTTTGGGTATTGAATGAAGAGGAAGGCATATTGCTTCAAAAATTCCCTAGCACTGTGGGAAACTCTCCTTTCGAAATCCCCAGCAATCATTCTGACAATATGGCCGATGAAGGCGTCATTTACTCTACAGTACTCCCTCTTGAAGTTTCGGTACTAGAGCTGGGGGTATCTATCATAGGCTTTGATCTTCGACCCTACTCCTGATCGGGTGCCACAAACAACCCGTTGTACTGTCTCCAGTCGGCCAAGGAGTATACGAGATATGAAGTCATATAAAAATTAGAACTCTTCTTCACATTGACGAACTACTCATGGAAGCAGTTGCTTATTATACCTCCCCAATAAAAGCGGTCTTTGTGGTAACGTCTTCATTCCCACAAAGGATCTACTCAACAAAGTACACCATCCACCCCTGAAAGAAGGTCGCAGTAGGGAGGCCCATAACCCTACTTAGAATTGTGACCAAATCATGGTAGTCTTCATAGAAATCGTTGCGGAAGAGTTCGTTAGGAACCTTTGTGGCGCTGCCCCGCTTTTCTTTGAGCTAATGCTGATTTATTAACTTCCTGCAACCTGTAGGGTTATCATCCCATGCCGCCTGGCACTCCTCAATGGTAGGCATTTCCATTTCTTGAAATGTGGGGATATGGATGGTTTTTGTGATTCCTTCGACCGACATGTCGACGAGAATGCTACCACCCCTGTCAACAATTGTTCTTGTATCCGATTGATATGCCTACTGGCAGGCCATAACGAGCTCGGGGGCTACAAGAGATGGAGGAAAGCCTGCTACCTTTGTTATTCCGCTTTGTCTTATCAGTCTTGCATTCTTGGTCGTTGGATTGACCCTGACTCTTTGTGTAAATTCATCAATATTGACATGCCCTATGTTGGTCTCGGTGATTTCTTTCCAGTCCGTGGTAACCTTTGAGTGTAAAGGCTCACCCTGGAATTGGTATTTCATTTGGTCTTTGTCTTCTTTCCCTCGAGGATTTTTTCCTAACTTCTTTCCTTTGTCCTTTTCGACGGTTGCCCCCAAAGGTCCCGCACCCAATTCCATATATTCTGCAAGCAAAGGCGTAGTCATTGTAATTCAGCACGAGAATCTTTATGTTAGTTGAAATCCCAAAGATGAAATCCATTTTAAATAATCTATCAAGCATAACATGATACTCTTATCTCCCGATGTCATTGGTCTTTTGATTGAGGGCTTTGGGACAGCCTGGGCCCAGAGGGCCGGACTTCCCTAGTAGGAATGTTGTTTGGAAAGACAAACGGGGCAGAACAATCTGGGAGATTCTTTCTAATCGAATTTCAATAATTTAAAAGGTTCGCAATGGAGAGGACCAAAATTAAGTACGTGGGTCGAGATTAGATTTCAAATTTGGGCTCATTTGGATCGATTTAGGAGCATCCAAAGGTCCAAGGCCGGAAAGTCATCCAGAGATGGCTGCTTGAAATGCCCGATCAGAAATGGAGTTCCGAAGACGGAACTCTGGGGTCCGGGGCCTGGTGGATCGAAGGGCGGCCAGAAGTTTACACTTTTCTCAGTTTTGAGCACTTGGGCCTGGGGCATCGGGAAGCTATCCAACTTTCGCCATTCGGAGCGGCTATTGTTAGGCGGAAGTCTGGAAGGGGCGGCCTGGCGGACTGGACCCGGAATGAGCGTTGGATGGAATTCTCCCACAGATACTCGGTCGGTGAGACATCAATCATCAGGGTGAAGTCATGGCGAACATTTCATGTCTCACCGACCGGCGATAGGGAAAAGGCAAATCAGCAAAAGGTTTTCTTCAGTGTGAGGTCTTGTCAACTTCCTTAGGTCTCACCGACCATCGCGGAACAAATAACCATGTCAGCAAGAGATTTGAGGCAAAGAGATGTCTTGGCGAGATCCTTTAGTCTCGCCGACTGACGGCAGAAAAGGCACATCGATGAGACTCTTTCATCGATGTAATGTCCCAGCAAATCCGCAATGTCTCACCGACTTCCTCAAGGAGGATCGGACTCGGCATCAACGTCGAACGCTAGATTTTGATTTTGAGACTCACGACGATCGAGAGGGGGGAGCCCGGAGCTCGGGAAGGCGGGCAATTTTTTCCATTTTTAGCGGCGGAGACGGGACGGAGTCCAGGACGACAAAGCCTGGTGTGGTCAAGGACGTTTAGAGTTTAGAGTGGGATCCCTAGCGGCGAATGGAGGCCCAGGGTCTGGTGGGTGGAAAGATGTCAGGCGTTAGCCGTCGAGAACGGCGAAGACCACGTGGAATCCCGGGGATGGAAGTCCGAGAACTGAGACCCGGCGAAGCTAAGGGCGGTCGTGAAGTTTCGACAGTAGATGGCAATTGGGAGGGTGAAACCCGAGGACCAGGAGGACGAGACCCTTTCACCGTCAGAGAACGACAGGAGAGGAGCGAAAATCCAGACGCGGAAGCCCGGAGACCCAGGCCCGGGAGGTCAAAACAGAGGTCACTTCTCACCCTAAAAACTCAAGTTCGGGACGCCAGACAGCGAACCGCCAGTGGAAGTCCGGAGTTTCGGGCCCGGGGAATGAGGGAGCCATTTTGAAATTTATGGTTTTTCGCTAAGTCTCAGTCGGCTAAGGGAGCGTCTGGGCCCAAGGGGCGTGAATTCCCTTGCGAAGAACAGTCGCACGGGGATAAAGCTCTGGATCGACCCTAAGGGAACCACAGGGGCCTTTTCAATTTTTAGGGAGATGGGTTTTGTTCGTTGTGCCATATTTCATCATTCTCATGTCCTTTTGATCGTTCTAGTTCATTTTAAGCTTTAGAAATCATGAAAACATTGTTCGAGAGGGTGAATGGAAAACCTACCTTGAACACTCGATGTGGGGAGGTGTGGGATCCACTAGCGGTCGGCAAGCAAAGGCAACGGGCGTGAGCATGAAGGTCTCGAAGATGGTGGACTCCTCTCTGGAAAGCTCTGATCTCTCACTGTGACACTGACAAGTGAGAATGACAGGTTTGTGCAAGTTATTTATACCCCTACCACCATTAATGGCCTCATTGAATGCAAGTACGGTGGGAAATTGGGTTGGTGGATTTTGAATTCGCGGACGGCTACGGGAGATTCGGGGTCCGGCGGCCGGGAGGGCACAGAGCGGCGACCGTTTGGAAATTTTAGCTCGAGGGTCATAGGCGGAAAAGAGGAAGTCGGGGCCCGGAGGGTGGAGTTCCGCCAGAGGTTCGCCATCTAGGACGGCAAGACCCCCACGACACTCTGGAATCGGAAGTCCGAAGGTATGGGCCCGGCAAGCTCGAAGGCAAGCAATGTTTCTTTGCAAATTTTTCGGATGGCGGTCACAGAGCCGGGACCCGGGGTCCAGTAAGATGCAACCCATCCACCGTTCGGGACAGTGGACATGATAGGGAAACCCGAGGGGGCAGTCCCGACCGGACCCAGGGCCGCTGGCAGTGTAAACTACCAGAGAGACTCTGCAAGGCATCAAAACTTGACAAAACGAGCCAAGGGGAAGTACGATCAACTTATGATGAAACTTTGGAGACACATTGACCAACAGGGGCACAAAAATGGGGCACGCAAAATGAGGCGGTGACAAAAACAACCTGACAGGGGAAAGAAAAAAAGGGTCCCCATTCCGAACGGGGCATGTGTGGTAAGGGCACAACAGTGTGCACACATGTTTTATGAATATACATACATATATCTAGATTATACATGCAAAGTAAAATTATAACTTAATTAATTTTTGTATAGTGCATCGATATCGATGGGTTTTGGACATATATTGATACAAAGATCTAGGGATTGTGATTTATTTTAGATGACACTTCGACCACTAGGGTGTACAGAACCAATAACAATATGATTTTAAAAGTTTTATTTAGGATTAGACATTCATTAGGAGATGTACATTCATATTTTAGGGAGACTTTAGCAGTCGTTCTTTCCTAGATATGAGATCGAGTATTTGGTGATATTCCTTTGAGTACATTCCAACTGATAGTGCCAAAGGAAACTATCAAAACATATTGTTTTCCCTAGTAGTCCACTAGATCTCAGGTGAGGGCATATCAGGTGACTGGGTGCATATACCATAGGATGACCCCATTTGTTTATCAATAATTTCTTGTAGCACACAATCGTTATCCAAATATCAACCAAATTCCATTATAATTTGAATAACACTTATATTCTAAGGTTCATTTAGGCCTCAACGTTAACTATTTAGATTTACCACCTCATTTGGGGAAGGGTTGTGGTAGGGTATACGATAGGGATATTTACCATTGCTTACATCAATAGCTCCCAAATTTTAGGTCCTTGGTTGGATAGAGGATGGTTATCATCACTGCATCCCTATCCCCTATTATCAATCAAGTTGTCATTGCTTCCCAAAAGGAAGCAGTTCAAAGTATCACGTTGATATTGAAGTCGAGGCTCACTGAATATCTATAGATTGTGTGGGTTGATACTTGATGAAGCATCCACATAGATCACCCATTGAGTCAAATTCCTATGGCATGACATGCATCGCATCTCCAAGAAATATAGACCACATTACATGTGATAACCATATTTTGAGGGATACAAGTCATAGATTGATCGATGACTTGATGAGAGCTTATCATGTGATCTCATCATAGTTGGGGATCCCCTTAGTAAATGGTTAAATTTTGGGTCATTCTTGTGGATATTTGTAGAGTCTTGTAGCTTAGTCCCAACATTCCGATATTGATCCTACATCTAGATCATCTGGTAGGGCACATGAGCCACATACCAACCATTCTACTGCTTCTAAATAGTCACATCCACTTACTAATGATTATGATGAAACTAGTGCTAAAAAATTTGCTAATACACTCGAGTAGGCTAGGAGAGGTTTAGGTTTTATGGATATTCTCTCTTCAAGGTCAATGTTATCTCACTTCCATAGTTCACTACATGCATCATTGGCAGAGCTAGTCAGGGGAGAGTACATTCAAACCTTTCAAATTTTTTCTTTACATGCTTGCATGGTGATAAATCTTATAGTTCCTTAGTCCTATTATTCAAATTAATCATTATTCATGTTGATATTTTTCTAGGGGTTCCTAATTTTATTAATAATCTTTAGTTAGGATTTAGCATCAGTATTAAGAATTTGAATATTTTCTAGAGATATTCATTATGATTCCTTTATACACTCAATCAATCAAATGAAAATTTAATAGGTTTGAAACTAAAGGTTTCTTTCTTCCAAAAGTAATGTGAATGCACATTGTTTATCTTTTATTTCAAGGAGCTCATTAGCAAATTAGCTCACAACAATTTTAGGATAATATTCTTATTTTTCTCTCATTTGAACCAATTATTTTCCTATTTTTTCTTCTTATCTTCTTTTTTGAGAGACATATTGTGCATGGAAACAAATATAATAATCCATACTCACCCAATCTATGATTTTAGGGTGTTGGAGCTCTATTTTGTTTCTAATATTTAGTTATTTAACTTTTTTCTTATTATGCACCTAGGATAAGCTTAATTGTGCAATAATCTACCTTGGTAGACCAAATTTTATTTATTAAGATAATATTTACATGTGTCTACCATGAATAAAGTTCATTAAGCACCACAATTACCTCATTAATATTTGATTGATTGAATTTAAATATCACTTCCTTTTTTTCTTATCTAGATCCACTCTCATGTGGCTTATATTATTGGTAGATCTTGTAGAATACATGGATTGTAATTTATGATTGATCCTTCACATAGACAAAGTAAATTTATTAGTTCCTTTTAGAAAAAAAAATTATAGAAGAAGATAAAGATAGAATTATAATTTTATTCATAATTTTAACCATAGATAGATGATCAAATAGAAGCGGTGAAAATCAATTTAGGTAATTTATGTAATATTTTTTAAGATAAAGATAGCCAAATTTGCGCTTGTCCTAGTATGAGATAATTTTTATTATAATTGTATGTGCATAAAATTGGTCACGTCTAAATAATCCTGACATTTAATTAAATATTTATTATTTAATTAATTCCTCTGAACTCTTCTACAAGTAATTAAATTTAATTAATTTAATTACATTGTTCATTCATTATTCTCCCACCATAATTAAATAAATTATTTTTATTTGATTATTTCACATATCTACTTGATTAAATTAAATAAATACATTTTATTTATTTAAGTTAATTATCATCTCTTAAATTTAATTAAATCTTTTTAATTAAATATCTCTTTTTTCTATTTTAAACTTTCCTCTAAATTAATTAAATACTTTTATTTAATTAATCTCATAACACATGTCATTCCTTCTAATTTAATTAAATATTTTATTTAATTAAAGGATCTTCTGCTTTCTTCAAATCATAATTAGATAATTATAAAATCTTCTGATTTCCTCAAAATCTTAATTAAATATTTAGTTAAGAAAAATCAACATTGCACTCATAAATAAATAATTGAATTAGATAATTCATTATTTATTTTATCAGAATCTTTCCATTTTTCTTCTAAAAAAGATGATTATTAAATCATCTCATCTTATCTCTTCCATGAAAATGGAAAAATATTGCTTTTCTCGTTTTCTTCTATTTTTCTCTTCAGTCTCATCCATCTTCGACCGTTCGATCTGTCAGGAATTATCACAGCCGTTGGTCAATTTAGCCAATCAAAGTCTTTCAAAAACTCTATAAATACAGGTGCAAATCCAAGCATTGGTTACAACACATGACGAACACACGAACATATGCACTCACATCTTTTTAGCATCACAACAATATTCTCATCATAGCATAATCCTTGCATTTTAGCATAGTATGCATTTCATTTATATCTCATTCTTCAGTTGTCCATTTTGTTGAGCTTGATCTGCTAAGTCTGAGAGCAACTGGAAACAACAAAACGCTGAAGATAGAAATAAATAAAATGACTTCGAGGAAGCTACCATTTACAGTTTGTTTATTCTATTTTTCTTTCAGTTTCTTTGATCTAATGTTTTATTAAATGTGTTTTGAATTCATTAGAATAGATCATATTTTCATACACACATAAAATGGCGCCCACCGTGGGGCCTATGCCCTGATTTTAATATTTTCTTGCAGAGTATTCTGGCAGGTTTCCGCGTTTTGAGTTCAGCGTTTGAAAAAAATTATGCATTTTAGCGCATTCGATACTTCTTGCGGCGCTTCTGGGACTTTTAATTTTTTCTATTTTCACAGGTATTCTAGCGCATCTGGGGACTGTTTCGGCGCTTCTAAGAGTTATTTTAGCGCATCCGAGGGATAGAATAGCGCATTTGGTCTCATTTCATTTAGAGTTAAATCTGCATTCCATTACAGTAGCGCATTTAAGGACTGTTTTAGCACTTTTAAGGTCTGTTTCTGCACATTTAAGGTAGATATTAGAGTAGACATGTTGCATATTTACGGATTTACATCAGCACTTAGTTAAAGTAGCGCATCTAAGGTCTATTTCTGTGCATCTAAGGTTTGTTTCTGTGCATTTGAGGTTTGTTTCTATGCCTCTAACGTCTGTTTCTGCGCTTTTGAGGTCTATTTTTGTGCATCTAAGGTCTATTTTTGTGCATCTGAGGTATGTTTCTACGCTTTTGATTTCTGTTTCTATGCATTTGAGGTCTGTTTCTGGGCATATACTGTCTATTTTGGCGCATCTGTTGTCTGTTTCTGCACATCTGGGTGTAACACAAAAAAAATAGAATTCTGAGTCTGACACATTCCACAGACAGAATTTCTCTGGTTAAAAAGAAACAACCCTAGGATAGTCACATCTGGATAAAATTGATCAATCCTAGGATAGGCATGGAACTTAAAATGAAGCAATCTAGGATAGACACCACACAATAATCTTGTAGTTAAAATTGAACAAACTTGTTTCTGTGAAGCAATATCTTCACTTAGATTAGATCATTGTGATTTTGGGTTTTAAAAAGAACATTTATTTGCTTTGTCTGTGGCAATAGGTCTATGCTCTCCCCTTAACTGGGTGATCAAAATACCAGACTTGCCTTTTCAATTTCATGCAAATTTATTGCTTTAATTACATCCTTTAGAGAGCCTGTCGTAGTGGGAAAAAGTACTCACCCTACGGGAACGACTCAAGTGGGTTCAAGCCAAAGCCAGGCTATTCCGCCCCACTATAAAATTTAAAGCAAATTTGGGGAAACCCTCTTTTGCCGGTAGTGTGCAAGATAACCATCCCCAAAGCCTTTGTTCTAAAGGTTGGGAGGTCTCCTGAGGGAGTTTATTATTGCCACACTAAACAAAAAACCTTACTATGAACCTAGTGTAGTAGCCAGCCAAAGTCAGTTTTTGAACATTCTAATAATCACAGTACAAGGGGAGGGAAGAATCTTCCCCCAAGACACTCACCATATAACTGCCAAGGACCGTTTGCTCAGGGGATTCGGTATCCACTTCCGTCACTCTAAGTGCGTGCCTAGAAAAGACAAAAACATGGGTGCCCCTTCGGGGGTGACACGGCTATGTGAGTCGACGCAGTTCTAAGATGTGGGTTGTTGATTACTAGAATGACCTACTTGAGTACTAAGAGTGAGTCTGTCTGAATTGTCTTTCATGTGCTAAACCTATGAAAACATTTTTTGAAAACATTTTCTTGATCAAACACTTGATGTTAGTATAGGGTTTTAAAAACAACTATTTTCAGAGTGTTTGATGTGTTTTCATTTACATTAATTCAAATAAAAGATCATCCGAAATGAACATGGAAAACAACTAAAATCTTTCACACGCCTGATTTTCTGACATTTTGATATCTCTCCCATGCTTAGAGATTGGAAATCAACGAAAATTGTCAAGAAATCAGTTTCTAATAGAATCAGGAAACCTAGGAAACAATTAGGGTACAAGAAAACATTGCAAAGAAGAAAATTTTTGTACAAAAGTCGACACGTATTAATTCATTTTCATGGATTTCTTCATAGATACCAAGACTTTGTTAGGGGATTCACTGACGAATACGCTGTAGATCCTTTGGATTCTCGAGCTTATCATCAGAGATTAGCTCTATCTCAATGACATAATCTTAACCGACCTCTTGAGTTTGATAATATACCACAACCTTCTATTGAGTATCCCTCACATCCTAGTCAAATCCTCCAGTGATCTTGAATTCTTCCTTCAAAAACAAAGATCAAATTTTAAGAGTGCACTTTCAGAACAAATTTCCAATTTCTTGATTTACCTTCCCCAACAGGATTTTGATATCCTTCATCATTGGAAGCCACAATCAAGAGTTAGGGACATCCTTGATCATATCATAAGATTTTCATCTTATCAGATCAGGATATTATCATCATTGCACTTGTCGGAACTATGATCTAAGTTTAGAAGAACTCTTCAAGATCATATGCCTATCTTCACAAGATCTCAATCCAATAAATTAAGCGACGAAATACAACAAGAAGGTCATATCCAAAACACTCAAGAAGAAGGAGAAAGCAGTAATCCTCTTTAGATTATGAGTTGTAATCCACTTTTCGTCAAAGATATGGATAACAGAGAAGAAAATCCATTCCACCAATATAAAGACATGAGAAAAACACATATAGATAGTGATGATGAGAAAGATGAAGAACGTCTTAGAGAGGCCGAGCAAGATCCCAAATTCCATAAAGCCATGGAAAAGATCTTGCAACGCAATAAAGAAAAATACTTCCTCTATCTAGCTGACCAAGGAGCTAAATTGCCTCATGACTTTGGTACCAAGCATTTGAAAAGCAAATCTGAAGAATCACCCCTAGTTGATCTTAGCGCTTTGGCTCAACAACTTAAGGCACTTCAAGGACAAGTTAAAGAGTTACAAGGGGGAAGCACAACAAAGAAATATACTCTTGAGGACATTTGCCCTTATCCTTTTGATCGAAGTCTCAACATGATCCCATTTCCCAAACATTGTGAAATTCCAAAATTTGATCGTTATAATGGGAAATCAGATCCAATCGATCATGTTAGAGACTTCTGAAACATGACTTTGGAGTTCACTCATGAGGACACTTATTTGATGCATTTGTTTCCTAGGAGTATTGGAGCTCACTCTATGGAATGGCTATCAAAAATCACACCTCCTGTCAAGACATTTGAGGAATTAATCAATTTATTCATACTATAATATTCCTACAATCTCCAACACCAAATCACTATGATAGATCTCTGCAAAGTTGCACAAAAACCTGGTGAACCTTTTATTACTTTTCTTCAGAGATGGAGAAGAATCTTTGCCAGATATCCACGTCCTGTTCCTGAAAAGGAAAAGATGGTTACCTTCATTAACAACTTGAATTTAGAGATGAGCTATCGTTTGAATTTACATTGTCCTTCTTCTTTTGAGAAATTGATTGAAGATGCTATAACCATCGAATGTGCTTTGGTCAAAAGAGGAACAATAAAACTTGACAAGGATAATCCTCACTCATCCAATCATCATAACAATCAGGACAAGTCTAAATTTTGGACTCGTAACAAGAACATGGTGAATGATGGTGTTGTTGATGTGAATCATGTCTCAAATAAACCATTTGTCCTCAGTGCTCTGAGTGCTCCTCGCAACAACAATTATAACAATGTCAACTTGGTTACGAATCAGAGAAACAATCCCCCTCCTCCGAGGAACAATGTGAATCAAAATTCTACTCCCAATCTAGGGACTGCCAAAAACCAAGGTTATCAAGGAACCACAAACACCAACAACTCCTTAGAGAATACCTTGAATAAAAATCCACAATGATTTTCATTCTTCTCGAATAGAAGAACTTACACTTCACTGGGTCAATCTTTGGAATCTGAATTCAAAGAGTTGATGGCTAAAAATGTCATTACCTTGCCACCTCAACGAAACTATGAACCCAGTGTGAAGCCTCCATCATGGAATGAGGCATACTATTGTGAATATCATCGGTGCAAAGGCCATCGCACAAATAACTGTCAAGCCTTCAAAAATACCATTCAAGACTTAATCGACAATGACATCCTTACAATAGGACATCAAAAATCAAATGAAGATCATCAAGCTTTTCGCAATCCTTTGCCCAACTATCAAAAGGGTGAATCTTCTGAAAAAAATGTGAATCATATTGAGGATCCGATAATCAATCATATCTACACTGATGATGAATGGGTCAACATTATTAAAGTCAACAAGAAGGTGGAATATAGAGAAGTCAATGCAACAACAAGGGCACAAGCTAAAGTTGTCTTAAGGGCTGCCTCTTTAAAACCCACTGGGCCTCCACCTCAACATCAGTATGATTTAGTCAACCAACTTCAAAAAACTTCAGCCCAAATTTCTATCTTAGAACTCTTGAAGATTTCCCCAGCACATAAGGGAATTCTCGACAAGGCTCTCATTGAAACAACTGTATCCACTAATTTGGATGTGGACCAATTTTAAGCCATGGTAGGACACTTGTCCTCACCCACATGCCTCTCATTCTCTGAAAAGGATGGTGTTTCTATAACGCATCCCCATAGTTCATCATTATACCTAGAAGTCATGGTTCACAAGTTTCGTGTCAGACGAGTTCTAATAGATGGAGGTGCTGGTTTGAACATATGCAACATGAAGTTAGTTACTACCTTAGGCTTTTTTGAGGACTCCATTGATTTCAGAAGAAAGATTACCATCAAATCCTATGATGATGAGGAAGGAGCATCCAAGGGTCTAATAATTCTACCAATTAGAGTGGGACTTGTTATCAAAAATACTTTCTGTCAAGTATTAGACCGTGATCTTGCATACAACATCTTGTTGGGTCATCCTTGGATCCATGAAATGCAAGCTGTCCCATCCACATACCATCAATGTCTTAAGTTTCCTCATGATGGATAGGAAATCACGATACCGGCTGATAATTCAAAAATTCAAACTTGTGCCAATATCAAAGCCAGCCAAGATACTTTGGTTCCTAACAATCGGGAAGCTCGTGCTAGTACTTCTCTAAAGATTGACACACAGATTAGTCAGTTAACCAATGGTTTTGACAAGAAATTGAAATTCAAAGACCATGGAGTCGGAGAATACTCTCTCTGTCTCGCTAATTTATCCACATCTCCTCGGTCACATGGACAACCTTCCATTGCACAACATCAAACATCGGTAGCATCGACATCAACACAACCACCAACGGAGCCGATTACAAAGTTTAATGGACAATTCATCAAAGAAAAATTCCCCATGGAAGATCCTGAGGATAGGGAAATTTTAAACTGGCTCTATAAAGATGAAGATGAAGCAGTGCTTAATGTCAAATTACCAATAAAGAAATATGGAAAAGGATATTCTATCATGCAGAAGATGGGCTATGATAAGGGTCCCACTGGGAAAAGAAAAGGAGTAGTTGAACCTATTAATCCTCCAGGACTTGCTGCAAAAGAAAAAACCGGATTAGGTTATGATACTACCTCAAAAGACAGAACATCCAAACAACTGCATAACACTGTCTTCACATTACCAGAAGGTTCAGAGTCAAGAGAAACATGTTTGGTAACAATTCAGAATTTCGCGAATGGTAACTCTGACACAGACTCTGCTGAGTATGAATGGGACACCATTTATAATGATGAGTTCTGGAGAGACAAAGAGGTTGATGTAATACACCAGTATACCCCAACTCTAATCGAAGGCGAAGGTTTAGGGACCCAAACATGAGAATCTGAACTACGAAGTCACTATGATTCTAGTGATACTGAGTCAGATTTAAATGAACAAGACTATCATGAGAACAGTACCATCATTGATCCACCTCATTCCTCGGATCCTACGGTCAACTCCATTATGACCATAACCATAGCCGATTTCACACAACCCGACGACCCGATATCCTTGATCCATCCTGACCTCATTGATTGGGATTTATCTGAAGGTATCGATATACCCATTTTCCCAAATGATGAAGCTATTGTAAACTTCCTTTCCGCAGACGACACAAATGATTGTTCCACCAGTGATTCTCGGCATAGAGTCTTTAATCAGGAGAGTTTCAAGTCTCCCAGCGGGAAAAATAAAATAAAAAAAGAAAGATCTAATGGTGAAAACTAGAATCTGGCAGTATTAGATCAAACAAAAGATAAAATAAAGAGTGTATCAGATGGTGAAAACCTTTTTGAGGCACCAGACGATGGGAATCTTGACACTCTCTCAGAGCATTATCATGAGCGATCACCTATTTTGATTGAGCCTACAAATGTTGCCGATCTTGAAACTTCAGACAAACCAAGGATTTTACAGTTGGCTGCATCAATGATAGAAAAAGAAATACCAGAGTTCATGGAATATCTAAAAACAAATCAAGTCAACTTTGCTTGGTCTTATGCAGACATGCCCAGTCTTGATCCTGATCTTATCATGCATCACTTGTCCATCAAACCAGCGGTTAAGCCTATAAAGCAAAAACTCAGAAAGATGCACCCCCATGTTTCATTATTAGTTAAGGAAGAACTGAAAAAACTCCTTGATGTGGGCTTCATAAGATCAATCAACTACACAGAATGGATCTCCAACATTGTTCCTGTATCCAAGCCAGATAAAAGTATCAGGGTTTGCACATATTTCAGAGATCTTAATAAAGCATGTCCTAAGGATGACTTCCCACTTCCAAGCATCGAAACTATAGTTGATCTGACAGCTGGCCATGCCATGTATTCATTAATGGATGGTTTTTCTGGCTACAACCAAATCAAGATTGCACCCAAAGACCAGGATAAAAAAACTTTCACGTGTCCATGGGGAACTTACTGTTGGAATGTCATGCCTTTCAATCTGAAGAATGCTCGGGCTACTTACCAAAGAGCCATGACTACAATTTTTCATGACATGATGCATACATTCATGGAAGATTATGTAGACGAACTATTTGCAAAATTATACACTAGAGAAGGACATCTTGAAATATTGTCCAAAATATTTGCAAGATTGGAGAAATTCAAAGTTCGCCTCAATCCCAAGAAATGCATTTTTGGGGTCACATCTGGAAAACTCTTAGAATACATAGTATCTGAAAAAGGAATTGAAGTAGATCCTGCCAAAGTACAGGAAATCATGGAGATGCCTCCCCCAAGGAACATCAGTCAATTGAGATCATTACAGGGACGACTCCAATCTATATGAAGGTTCATTGCACAATTGGCTGACAAAAGTCTACCTTTCACACATCTCCTGCATAAGAATGTTCCTTTTAGATGGGATGACAAATGTGAGATGGCTTTTCAACAAATCAAATAGTACCTGATGAACCCACCAATTCTAGTACTGCCAAATCCAGATAAACCATTGATCTTGTACATTGCCACAACAAAGACATCCTTGGGTGCATTGCTAGCACAAGAAGACCATACAGGAAAAGAACGTGCAATCTGTTATATCAGTCAAACATTAACAGGGCATGAAATCAACTACACTTTCATTGAGAAGGCTTGCCTAGCAGTGGTCTTTGCTTCACAAAAGTTTCGACACTACATGTTAACTCATACGATTAATCTTGTTGCAAAGATTGATCCACTCAAGTATCTATTAAGCAAGGCTACATTGGCAGGGAGGCTAGCAAAATGGGTTATGATCTTAAGTGAATTTGACATCCACTATATTGATTGCAAGGCAATCAAAGGACAAGTTATTGCTGATCAACTAGCTAAAGCACCACTACATGCAGAGCATCCCATGCACATTGAATTTCCAGATGTTGATGTCTTCAATGCCGAATCAAAACAACCATAGTCTTTATATTTTGATGGTTCTTTTACCCAACATGGATCAGGGGCAGGCATACTCTTTGTCACCCCTCAAGGTAATACCATTCCTCGGTCATACAGGCTAATGTTTCCATGCACCAACAATATAGCTGAATATGAAGCCTTAATCACTGGACTGAAGGTCGCATTGGAATGGAGGATCACTGAACTATAGGTCTATGGTGATTCATAGTTAGTCATTAATCAAATCAATGATGATTATCAGACCAAAGATGAAAAACTGTTGCCATATAAAAAGATTGTTGACGAGTTCAAGAAGTACTTTGTGGACATCAAATTCACACAAATTCCAAGACTTGATAATAAAGCAGCCGATGCCATGGCCACAATTGCATCATTGCTACAACTCCCATAAACTCAGGCTCGCTATGAATTTCTAGTGCAATAATCATTTGTACCTGCTTATGACACCCTTGAAAGCCAAATCATTTGCCACTTGGTGGGATCTGATTCACCTTGGTATGGAAAAATTTATGCCTACCTAAAAGACGACATCTTACCACCTAATTTATCTCGTAACCAAAGACAAAATTTTGTTCGCCAATCATCTCGCTACACCCTTATCGTTGACACCCTTTATCGCTGTGGTCTTGATGGTACTCTACTTTGATGTCTTGATCGTGATGAATCTGACAAAGCTTTACAAGAAGTTCATGGTGGCATTTGTGGTACTCATTCAAGTGGACTAACCTTATCCAATAAATTGATTAGAATGGGTTACTACTGGCCTACAATGGAGAGGGAATCCTTCACTTTTGTTAAAACTTGCTCAAAATGCCAGATTCGTGGGAATCTCATTCACGCTCCTGCACAAGAACTTCAACCATTTACACCAACCTGGCCATTCTCTCAATGGGGGTTAGATCTAGTTGGAAAAATTCAACCCTCATCATTAAATGGACACAAGTTCATCATCACAGCAATAGAGTATTTTACCAAGTGGATTGAGGCAATATCTCTCACTAAAGTCACCAGCAAACAGATCTCATCTTTTATACTCAACTATCTCATTTGTCGGTATGGCATTCCCACCTCCATCATCACAGATAATGGACGACCATTCAAGAATCAAGATGTTGATGAACTTTGTGAGAGATTTCACATTCAACATAGATATTCTACACCCTACTATCCACAAGGGAATGGCCAAGCAGAGGCCTCAAATAAAATAATATTGAAAATTTTGCAGAAGACTATGAATGATGCAGGAAAAGACTGGCACATTCAACTCAATCCCGCCTTATGGGCTTATAGAACCAGTGTCTGCACGCAACATGAGCCACACTATTTGCTCTAGTCTATGGAGCAGAGGCTATACTTCCTCTTGAAGTTGAGATTCTCTCTCTTAGAGTATCACTGAAAGGTCTCACGACTGATGATGACTACAGAGTTTCCCAACTGCAAGAACTGGAACTCCTCGATGAAAAGAGACAAAGAGCAGTTGACCATTTGAAAGCATATCAACAGATGATGTCTGGCAGCTATAATCACAAAGTAAAGCCACGTACCTTTCAGGTGGGTGATCTTGTTCTAAAAGAGAACCCACGCAATCAGCAAGACAAAGAAAAGAAAGGAAAGTTTGAACCAAATTGGCTAGGTCCTTATGTGGTTATTGCATTTTATGGTTCAAGCACCTACAAGTTATCGACGCCAGAAAGGGACCTATTTGATGAACCCATCAACAGCATGCACCTCAAGAAATATTACGTTTAAGTCGACATCCATAAAAGTCCTAAAAAAATCCAAAAACAATAGAAAAGGTCCTGAAGAAACACAAAAAATAGTAGAAAAAGTCCTAGAAAAATGGTTACCTTGGTGAAAACCTGGCAAACAGGCATCTTGGTAACAATCAAAAAAATAAATAAATAAATAAATAAAAAATTTAAAAAAATCATCATAGGGTGAAAACCTGGCAACAGGTAGTCTATTGACAAGAAAAATGCAATAAAAACAAGTAGTGAAAATCTAGCAAACAGACACTATTTGTAGCTCTCCATCTATTAGCTCATGCTCTGCACTTGGCTTCTTAGCCTTCACTTTATGCATCTTTCCATCATCTTAGGGTCATACCAGCATCATGCTGCCATCATTTGCCTAGAACAATAACGTCTTACCATGACTTGATTATTGTACATATTCATTTTGGCAAGTTGTTTCGATACTAGGGGAAAACGTTGACATACTGGGGGCAATCAACTTTTAAGGTTTTACCGAAATAGCCAAATAGTGAAATCAAACCCAATCATGCGAACAAAGAACCAAATCACACGAACAACTATCCAATCATCGATACATATCACAGCAGTTTTCAGCTGAGTACCTTATCATGACTCACATCTGGATGATCTAAAATCTAAATAATGTTTGGAATAGCAGTATCATATCTTGAACTATGGTTGTTTAATTTTTGATATCATCTTTGGAGCACACTCAATGATGTACTGAACTAGAGTGGCTAGGAAAGAAGATGATTTTTCTTTGTCTGCTATCTTGAGGTTAACTATCCATCTGTTGCAAATATGTCGCGAGACATGATTTCCAAAGCAATATCATTAATGGAAGTTCCACATTTGCATCAGAAGGTGGTTAGTCTTTGTCTGTTTATGCAAGAAATTCTCAGGTCATCTCGGTTCAATTATACCTCGATGCTTGTGTTTGCTTGCTATATCAAAAATCATGAAAGTTGTACTCAGGTCATCATTGGTGCTAATTTACCCTATGATGCTTGTACATACTTCCAACATTTTAACGCTCTATGATGATCCAAGAAAGCTACCAAAAGGCTCAACGACTGATTTGTTTCATTTAGTTGCATTTCATTTTAGATCAGTGTACATATATCTACATACCGGATTTGCATTAGCGTTTTTGAAAGGGCTAACAAGAACAATCAAGGGCTGTCATGTCTCTTTAGACTATTTGTGGAGGACATTCGGACATTTGTTTCATCACCTTTCATCTTCATTATCATTTCATCTAGATCCTACCATCTATCATTTTCCATTCATTTGCATCACTTAGGCTCTATTATCATTTCATCATCATTTCATTATCATTTCATATCATTTCATATCATTTATCATATTCATTTCCTTTTATCATTTCATTTATCATATCATTTCATTTATCATTTTATCATTTCATTTATCATTTATCATATCATTTCATTTGTCATTTTACCATTTCATTCATCATTTATCATTTCCTACCATTATCCTCTATCATATTATTTCATTAACATATCATTACATTGTCATTTCCGCTCATTATCATTTATCATTACCCTTTCATGTCATGTACCATCATTATTTCATATCATCATTTATCATCTCATCCTCATTTCATATCATTTCATTCCATATTATCATTAAATTTCATCACATATCATTTATCATCTTATCACACATCACATTATTATTAATCATTTCATTTATCATTTATCACATTATATTCATCTCATCCTATCATTTTCATTTCCATTCATATTACAAATTCAAAACACACATCATAAACACAACATTCATGTTCCATCATATCATCATTATTTACTTACATTTGAAAAAATACAAAAACAAACATTCCATACATACATCTTCATATCATTTTCCAAATAACATTTTTCATACAACATATCAAATATCCCATAACGCATTTTCATAAATCACAGCATAAGTCATCCATCTGCATGACATCATTAGTACGCATCATCAATCATCATCATAAACACATCATATCAAATCATCCTGCATATCATGTTAGTCATCAAATCATTCAAATGCATACCAAAATCTATAACACATAGAAATAAATGCATATCACATAAATCATCCCATAAATGCACATTACATCATCAAAAAAAAAATCATCGCCGCTGCAAATCATCACTCATAAAAAATGATACAAATGTCCAATATCTAATGAAATTGAAATGTTCAAAAAGAGATACATAGGATATGATAAAAAAAAATGGCATATACATGCTCCAAAAATGATATAAATCACAAAGACTAGCTAGTCGATGCCCCTGATAGAGCTGGTCTGGAAGGCGGTGGCCTGCCATTGGCACCTACGTTTGGATCCCACCAAGGCCCAGTAACCCTTAGGCTCTATGTACGTGTCCGTGATCTACTCCTAGTCCTAGTGTGGGACTGTGGGAATGGCTCTCTGCACTCAGGAGGACATAACTCCTCGTATCTGACATGGTAGTACTTAGCCTCCCTGGCCATCTCCATACCCTCTGCAATAGCCTCCCGCAAGGATGCACTCTCTATAGTGCCCGTCAGTCTCTGAGCTACACCCTCGGCCTCTACTGCCCTCCGTCTCAAAGCATCCCTCTCTGTGATCAGCTGGGCTATCTGAGGATCTGGGGTAGGCTGCGATACATGTACTAGTGCTAGAACCTAAGCTTGTGACTGAGCAAGTTGTGCCTATAACTGAGCTATCACACTCTGCGCCTGACCTAGCTGTCCCTGGATAGTCTGCACTTGGGCCTGCTAAGTGCCTATCTGTGCCTGCTGTGAAGAGGATGAAACTCTAATAATAGTCTATGGTCTGCCACTAGATCTGGGCTGATGTACAATCTAAGCACTAGCTAGACTATCGAACCTCTGCCCCACTGACCTCTCTACCTCCCCTCCATCATCTCCCCCATCATCCCCACCATCTGAGCTGTCATCATCCCTGTCACTCTCCTCCTCATCTCTACCACCCTCCTCATCTCCGCTCTCCTCCTCCTCATCTCTGCCACCCTCCTCCTCATCTTCGCTCTCCTCCTCCTCTCCTCCACCCACCACCTGCTCTCTGCCAACTACACCCTCCTGTCTCTCCACCTCTAGCTGTTGTACCACTACAATGGGCCCTAGCTCATCTGGGCATGTAAACCGTGGAAATTGATGAGTGTGGAAGTACACTAGGTACTCATCTGACATCCCTGCATCTACCACCTCTGGTCTATATGCCCATACCTCTGACTGCAAGCTAGAATATTTTGTGTATGCCACCTGCTATGCAATGCAACGTCCCCATCCGGGATCATCCTTGCGCCGCCCATAGTGAGCAACGCCCTGTGGCATCCCCTACGTGAATCCATACTATCTCTGAACCCGTAAGGCCTAAAATCTCTTAATAATGAAAGGGGTCCATCCTATCAGATATCATGTTATGTAGACAAATGGCATCTCCAAATGATCTGTGTCCTAGGGCTCACAATCTGTATATGGCCTCCATATAACGACATCCACATCTTCCAGCGCGCGCTGCCAATACTCCAACTTGCCTATCTTGGGCTAGACAAGTGCACCTGAATATGCCTCCACATATGGCCTACCTGGTGGCCTCGCCCTAGCACATGCTAGCCTAGTAACTGCAATATGCTCCCAGGCCCAGATCTGGAGCAGCATCACACCGCTAGCCAAACTAGTCAACCCTCGGTACACTACCTAATGTAGATCGTGATACAGATGTGCCAAAATATAGCTCCCCCAAGAATACCTCTGTGGCTGAGTCACCATCCACTCTAGCATCCTCCCCCACCCAACTGAAAATCCCTTTGACCGATGGTCTGGTCCAAGGAATCCTCCAATAAATGCCGCCAACACAACAACTAAGGCAGGATACTTGTTGAAATCCACCCACGACATCCAATAGCCAGCTATAGACACATCACCACAAATCCTCCTCAGTGCCTCAGTCCCTCCTATCTCCTTGTGGTCATAAACCACAAGGGCACCTACCATAGGAATCCCTAGAATCCTGTATACATCCTTAGGTGTCACGGTCATCTAACTCATCGAAAAATGAAAGGTGTTATGATCAGAATGCCACCTCTCTGCCAATGCAGTCAGTAGTCCCCTGTTGACTTGAATCCCTCGCGGGATAGTCAACAGGGATCCCAGTCCACAGGCACCTATCCACTGTACCTCTGCAGGAGTCAGCTCTCCTATCTGATCCCAACATATCAAAAAATGCTCTCTAATCTAGAGGCTATCAAACACCTCCTATTTTCATCACAAATACAACTAATCAGACTCATACCAAAGACTCCTAGCATGTGCTCTATCATAACAGTGACCCATATCATGTGCGTGACCCACATCAAGTGCCCCATATCAGTGACCCATATCAAGTGACCCATATCATGTGCATGACTCATATCAAGTGACCCATATCAGTGACCCATATCACACAATCAAAAAATCATTCTATTTGTATTTCAAGCATAAATGCAAATATGTTGTCATATCAATCATTTACTATTTGTTTTCTATCGCAGAAAGCAAATTTATCAGAAGTCATATCAATCATTTACTATTTGTTTTCTATCGCAGAAAGCAAATTTATCAAGGGTCATATCAATCATTTACTATTTGTTTTCTATCGTAGAAAGCAAATTTATCAGAAGTCCTATAAGGCATTTACTCTTTGTCTTCTATTCAGGGAAGCAAAGTTATCAGTTAATCATCAGATTTTCTATCATTTATCTACATCAGCATGATGGAAAAACAATTTTTTTATCTATTGACCAAGGACGCAATAAGACCATCATTTTTCATCTTGGCATTCTGCAAAAAATTTTCCCAGATGTGCTACTCTGTGCCTCCGATGCGCTAAAATGCAAAAGCGCTAAAGTACCTCTTATAATCGCTAAAACCCTAGATGCACTAATTTACGTAGCATATGCACTATTTCATATCCTATATGCACTAAAACCCTAAATGCGCTAAACTAACTAGTGGATGCACCACTTCATAACCTCGAGGCGCTAACCCACCCCTGTTGTGACCAATTCCTAGATGCGCAACTCTGTGCCCTAGATGCGTGACTCTGTGCTCTAGCTGGACTCACACCTATAAGCGCTAAACTACACTTCGTATGTGCTAGAACACCTGGTTTTACCCTACACCCTATATGCGCTAAAGCACACCCTATAAGCGCTATGAAAATTTGTGAATACGCTAAAACAGAATTGCGGATGCGCTAAAACAGAATTTCAAAACTTAAATTTGCGTAAAAACGTAAAAAACTCGCTAAAAATCACAGAATTTCGACGCACAAAGGGTTTAATCGACTCACCGGTGGTCCATACGCGGCTGGTCTTTGAAATTGACGCGCTCGCTCGAATCTATGAGTGTGCAATGGAATCGACATCTTACTAAGTCATTGTCAGAGCCTCCAAACTCACTGTAGAAAAAGAGTGAAAATGACTTCCACTTTTACCCTTTTTACCTTATATGAGTTATTTAAGGTGGGTTTTTGAGGGAATTTTCATTTTCATCACTTTATTTCACCAGGGACATCTTTTTCCTACCCATTTTTCGGGAGCTAAATCATCGAACCACTCGCAGAACATTATTTTCATCAGATTTTTGAACTTCATATCACCCTCCGTGATTTACCTCTTGAGGGGGCATCATCAGTATTAGCATCAAAAACATATTAGGGGCAAAATAATTTTATTTTTCTTTGAAGCAATATGTTTCACACATCACTTCAAAGAGGGGCAAAATGTATGTGCATAAAATTGGTCACGTCTAAATAATCCTGACATTTAATTAAATATTTATTATTTAATTAATTCCTCTAAACTCTTCTACAAGTAATTAAATTTAATTAATTTAATTACATTGTTCATTCATTATTCTCCCACCATAATTAAATAAATTATTTTTATTTGATTATTTCACATATCTACTTGATTAAATTAAATAAATACATTTTATTTATTTAAGTTAATTATCATCTCTTAAATTTAATTAAATCTTTTTAATTAAATATCTCTTTTTTCTATTTTAAACTTTCCTCTAAATTAATTAAATACTTTTATTTAATTAATCTCATAACACATGTCATTCCTTCTAATTTAATTAAATATTTTATTTAATTAAAGGATCTTCTGCTTTCTTCAAATCATAATTAGATAATTATAAAATCTTTTGATTTCCTCAAAATCTTAATTAAATATTTAGTTAAGAAAAAACAACATTGCACTCATAAATAAATAATTGAATTAGATAATTCATTATTTATTTTATCAGAATCTTTCCATTTTTCTTTTGAAAAAGATGATTTTTAAATCATCTCATCTTATCTCTTCCATGAAAATGGAAAAATATTGTTTTTCTCGTTTTCTTCTATTTTTCTCTTCAGTCTCATCCATCGTCGACCGTTCGATCTGTCAGGAATTATCACAGTCGTTGGTCAATTAAACCAATCAAAGTCTTTCAAAAACACTATAAATACAGGTGCAAATCCAAGCATTGGTTACAACACACGATGAACACACAAACATATGCACTCACATCTTTTTAGCATCACATCAATATTCATATTTTAGCAATATTCTCATCATAGCATAATCCTTGCATTTTAGCATAGTATGCATTTCATTTATATCTCATTCTTCAGTTGTCCATTTTGTCGAGCTTGATCTTTTGAGTCTGAGAGCAACTGGAAACAACAAAATGCTGAAGATAGAGAGAAATAAAACGACTTCGAGGAAGCTGCCATTTACAGTTTGTTTATTCTGTTTTTCTTTCAGTTTCTTCAATTTAATGTTTTATTAAATGTGTTTTGAATTCATTAGAATAGATCAGATTTTCATACACACAATAATAATTATGGCGAATAGGTGCACAAGAAAAACACCATTTGAGGTTTTGCATAGAAGTAATCTAAGGAATATCCTAGAATTAAGAGCTATTAGTAATGAAGAAAAAAGAACTATGAAAAATAAAATTTTCAAATAATATGAAGATAGTACATGTGGTAGTAAGAAATTAGTTTAGAAAGATGAATCATAAGCTTAAGATGGATCATTAGAAAAGGAGACATAAGTAATTTATTGTAGATTGTAAAATAATTATATATTTCAAGAAGGAGAGATTCCTTGTTGGTGCGTACATATAATAACCTTACGATGATAAAGTTTGGTCATTGTAGAATTGTTAGAAAGTAACAATAGCACTAGTTATTAAAATTATATGTTTTTTTCTCATTATCATATAAAATAAAAATCAAAACAATAGCCAAAGGAAATTTGGAAGATATTGAATAATAGATTTGGAAAGATTATCGAGAATACATAGTATAAAGATTATTTGGTGAAATGGAAGGAACACCAATTGAATAATCCTATTCTAGATATCTAGAACTAAGGTGAAACATTTTCTTTTTAATCTACTCCTCCCCAATTGAATGACTTAATTTTCAATTACCTATGAAATTTCATGTAATTTAAGCATCTAGGGTGTGTAGAGCAATCTTACACCAACAAAGAATATTTTTTTAGACCTTTCCTTTGTTTTCTATGTTGCTAGTATTCTCACAATTTTTTTTCTATTTTTTCTATTTTTTCTATTCTTCGTGCTCTTATCATAAAGCATTATTCTCATTGTAAATACATATTGAGGGTCTAGACTCATTTCTTGCACATCAAAATTTTAATTTTGTATGAAATTGTAGAATTTTTTTATTGCCTCATTCCATTTGCAAAAGTATAAATTTATGTGGGATTGATATTGATAAATAGGAAAATGGTTTCTTTATGGTTTAGGACATAGGACAACACTTTCCTCCTAATATCATTCAAGGAAAACCCTAGAGATCTCAATCTAAGATATGCAAGGGAGAAAGAGATCTTGTAATAGGGTTTTTCTAGTGTCTGATTAGAAACTAAAGAGGGGTTCACCACCAAGCTAGGGTTTGGAAATACTAATGAAATGAAAGACTTAAAGACTAAACCTAGTGTGATGCAATATTTAACTAAAGGACCTATAAATGCATGTAAATATGAACATCAAACTAAGAAAATAGAGAAGTGTACCTGGAAATCTGTAGAGGTCTGGAATGAGCTATGAAATGATAAAAATATTGGAATTAGGGCACACTGAGACTCATACGCAAGTTTGGGCATATCAATCTCAGTCTAGGGTTTATGGTTTGGAACAAATTTATGACAATGTAGATTCAAGATCTGCAAAAAATGGAAATTTTCTTGCAATGGGACTTATACGCCACTTATGGCGTATCAGTCCCGTTTCACTTTTTTCAGGAATTCAAAGTCCAGGTCTATGCTCCAATCCCTGCTCTTCCTTCAAAAATTGATTTCCAGATCTGAACCTATAAAAAGACCTGCAAAACAGAATATAGAGTTTATTTGCTTAAGGGGGTTTTCCTTAGTCAAACCCTAGTTTGCTAATTAAACCATGATAAAAACAATGAATCTTGAATAAAAATTTGAATGTAAACCCTAACCTTAAGTGTGTTTAAGATTAGTAAATATGAAATGCAATGCAACCCTATTCTATTGTACTAGAATGAGATGTAAGAATGAGGCATAGAAATGAATGACCCACTTTGAGAGATCTCTAATCACCCAAATGAGCCCTAATAATGTATGTACCTTCCTTAGGTTGAATGTAGAATGATAATGGAAGATGAAATCATTTAGGAAACAATTCATTAGGCTTGTCTTGATGGCTAGTTTCATCTCCCCGACCTAGAATCCATCATGATTCACCATAGGCAAACATAATCAACCCTTGACAATGCTAGATCTTGAATTAAAGTGAGCGTGAAGACCTAAAAAAACACAATAATGTTGCTCCAAGTCTTCAACTTTGTTTATTACTTGTTCTTGAATGCTCTTGTGAAGAATTCTCTAATGCTCTTGAATGCTTGGATCTTGAAATTTCTCATATAGATTATTGCTTAGATGAGAAATGACTTTAGAAGCTTGTTTATATAGGCATTACACCTAATTTACCATTATTTAGATCTCAAAAGCTTACATCAACTAAAAAATTGAATTAAAAACTTGAGTTTCTCACTCAAACCCTAAAAAGGGCCCAAATGGACTCATACACCACTCCTGGTGTATGGGTCCCACCTAGGGGGGACTCATACACTAGAAGTGGCATATGAGTCCCACCCTACTTTTTTGGGGTGGGTTGTTGAATTTTCAACATTTTTGTGGATTTTGTTGGGATTTTGATCGAAATAATCCTCAAGATCTAAAATAAAGGGTCTTACGGGCCTATTAATGATGAATTAAAGGGTATTTAATGCAAGGGTACTAAAATAGGTCTAGATTAATTCAGAAATTGCACTATCTCCAAGAAGGGAGTACAATTTTCATCATTACACATAATAGATCATTATTTACTAATCTAATTCGACTCACAAAGCTAATGTTTAGTCAATAATTTTGAGTTGTTGAAATCCCTAAGGAATTACTATTTGAGTATGTTACAAGAACCAAAGATTCACACTAATGCTTGAATACATTTCCAAGCTCACTAGCCCTATGGAGGTTCATGGCATGAAAAATATTAGCATTCATTACATAGCATTTATTTCATTCATTCTAGAAAGTTCCCTCCCACATAATACATGGCCACACATTTCACCTTGCATCACACTTTACACCACCTTAAAACTAGTGCAACTCATTCTATATGCCAATGCTCACTATAAAAATCATTTGTAATCATTAGAAAGTGATTATCTTTGGTCTTAGCTTTAGAATATAAATGTAATTATGGTAGTGTAGTTAATTAGTAGTTGGTAATAGATAGCTTACCTAAGCTTGCAAATTGATTATAATAATTGTGAGAAGGTTATAATTTGCACAAAAACCATACATACACATAATTTAAGGTTAAGGGCTCATATTGTAGATATTTGTAGTAGATCATAATGCAATTTAATGAACATGAATCAATAAAGTTTATATTACTATTAATATTGTATGTAAATTAAGTTTCATTGTGTGTTTTTGTAATTGGATTCATGGTTGGATAATCCTTATATTCCAATATTATCAAGTTGAAGTGAATCTTGATTAGATGAGATGAAATAGCCTAAAATGCCATATTTTTATCACATGATTTGTTACTACCTAATATGCCACACTATTTTCATGGCCTTTTAGGTCTTGTTCCATCATGTTTGATCCTTTTTTTTTTCTTCTGATTTTATGATGTAACATGGCTTGAACATGCATATTTAGGTACTAAAATTCAAATAATGACATATTGTGAAGGTGTTGTGAAGTGTTGTAAAACATTTCTACACTCTTCTAGACTCTATTCATTTCAATTCACCTAAAATTCACCTTTTCATCATTAATCAAGTCCTATTTTGAAGTTGTAAAGTCTTGTCACAAGATTTCATGCTTTTCTAGGCATAACTTCACTATTTACCCCTTTCTTATGCTTTATTTGACCCTTTTATGCCCTTATAAGCTTTAATTAAGTGTATTTTTGAATGTAAGCCTGGAAAACAACATTAAGTACAAGATAATTCCCCACAATCATTTTTAGGTCTTAGGTGGGACCCATTCGCCGTGGGTGGTGAATGAGTCCCCTTTGGCTCCAAATTCATTTTTTTTTAAATTTCCTTTCAGGTTTTTATTCAAAATCACTTGATGTCGACTGTGTGAGGTATGGATGGGTTACTAAGGCACAAGATTGTATAAATAAGTGATTTTTACCTCATTTTACATCCTCCAACATTCACACATCATATTCAAGCAATCTCAAGCATTCAAGCATCTTACAACATCTTATCAAGCATTATTCAAGCACTTTGGAGCATCCATAGACATTACTTCATATTTCTATCATCAAGGGTTTGGTAAGTTGATAGCATTTTCATGTTGTTAGTTTATCATTCTCTTGCATTTCATTATTTCATTAAGGGTTTGATTACCAAAGTGGGGTTTGACCAAGGCAAGGCCCTATCTGCTAACCCTCAACCATTTTTCCCATCTTACATGTGTGTTTGCAGACCTTTGTAGTAGATTTTACAAGCATTTAGGTGATTGAGGATTGGTCAACAAGTCAAATAGGAGCTTCAAGTCAAATAAACTCTATTTCAAGCTTAGAGAAGGTTTTTGTCCATTTCCTAAGAATTGACTTCGACAACCTGACAAGTAGATATTTCTAGATCTAGTGTTGCAAAGTTGTCTCCTGATTTCTTAGAATTTTTGGAGAGGATTGATTTGCCACTAGTGGCGAATGAGTCCCACCTTAAGACTGAAAATCTAAGTTTTGTTAGATTCAGATCAGATAGTGAGAAATTGGTTCTTGACAGTTTTTCACCGTGCCCGAGCTAATTTGCCACCACGGGTGAATGAGTCCCATTGTTGATTCTTTGATACAACATTCAAGAATTCCAAATTCCTCAAGTCTTGCCTAGGTGGAGTCTTTTTCATTCCATTTTTTTTGTTTTCATTCATTCATCTTTTAGTTCATTGTTTGCATATTGCAGTGTGTTTTCCAGCATAGTTTAAATCTTAGTTTTGCATTCATAATCATTCATTTAAATCACTTAATTGCATTTATTTTATTTCATTTAGCTTAGATAACATCATACATAACATAATTTGAATGAACCCCTTAGCATTTTTGGCCCTACCTCTCTCCTTTTAGGTGAAAAACCCTAGAAGAGCTAGAAAGGTGCAAGGTGCCAAAAATCTACGATTCATTTTGGTGAACCTACATTTTGAACACTTTGCATTTCTTATTTCATTCACATATTGCATCCTAGATTACATTTTCATTAACATTCAATTAGGATATTGTTTTGTTTTTGCATTCTAGGACTTTTCATATTGCATTAGTGAAACACTCATTTAGGTTTCATTTTTTGTATTGCATTTCATTGAAAAAACTAAAAATCTGCATTCTACATCCTTAATGGAATTTTGTAAAGCATTAGAATCATTTCAAAAAAATGAAAAACTCAAAAAAAATATCATATTGGGACTCATTCACCACCCTGGGCGAATCAATCCCTCTGCACTTTTTGAACAACATTTTTGGCATTTTTCTAGCATTTTCTTGCATTTATGTTTTCTATAGTTACTTGTTGGTTACAATTAGTAGAATTTATGTTATTTACATTTAGAACTGCTATATTACTTTGCATTTGCATTCACCCTATTTTTGTGGTACTTGTATGAGTGTTTGGTGCCCCATTGATAATACTTTAGTGAGACAAAGTTCTAGACTCATGGCCTCCCACGATAGCACTTTCGTTGTGGACCTTGTGATCTCAAGAGATCCTACTCCTAGTATGGACAATGGTACATTAGGAAAATTGACAATACCACTTTTATGCCTTCACCTTTCCATCCAATGAATGTTGACACCCAAAATAACTCCCTCTCGCAAGAAAAGGTCATTAATATTCATGAGGATTTTTCACATTTACAACAAGACTTGTCCCTTGAAAACATTTCCACCACCGCCATACCTACAATTGAAAACCTTCATCGTTTGATTGAAAGTGATGATGGCTTACACGTTATGAAGAAAATTTATGAGATTTACAATAAACATGCCTCTTCTAATACCCAATCCACAAACATTCTTGTAAGCCAAGGAGGATCTCAAGTTCCTCCCCCTTCAACCATAGTATCCATACCAACTTATACCAATTCACAAGTCACCATAACTAGGCACCAGGTTAATTATGCGGCTACTTCTATCCCAATTCCAACTAGCATTCATAGTTCTCTTATGGCATCACAAGTCCCTTCAACTACCTTCACCCCTCTTAGTATTCCTTTCACTTCCCCTAACATCACATACACTTCATCACCATTTTCCCTTCCACCTCAAACCAGTTACCTCGACTCTATTCTTAGACAACTCCTCAACACTATTTCCTCCATGCAACACCAACTTTCCACCATTATCCAAGGTCAAACCGCTCCACCCACATATCACGTACATAGCAGCCCCTTATCCTTAGAAATCTTACACACACAAATGCCACAAGGGATAGAAATTCCTCAATTTGAGAAATACAGAGGTAAAGTAGACCCCATCAACCATGTTAATGCTTATACAACTTTATGTAGTGATTTTTTCCTTGATGATAAACTCTTAGCCAAAAATTTTCCACGGACCTTGAAAGATACTGCATTAGAGTGGTTTTCCAACTTGCTTAATCATTCCATCTGTTCCTTCAATGAATTGGTGGATTCCTTCATAATTCACTTTCAAGTTCACATGACCCCTAAAAAGACAATGGCTGACTTCATGAGATGTAGAAAAAATACGAACGAAAAAGTAATTGATTTTATCTCATGATACCAATCCTTGTATGCTCAAATTGATGTCAAGATTCCTGATGCACATCTACAAAAGATGTTTATCAAAAACTTGCACACAAATCTTCAGGATAAATTAACTATGATGAAATTCCCTTCATTCATGCATTTATGTACAACCTTGTGTGAATATCATAACTCAGTTTCAAGTCATGATTCAAAAGCCATTTCTAACCGAGCTAAAAAGCTTGAACACGACATCAAACCAACAATCAAAACTTTCACAAACCAAATAGAGTTTTTTTATAGTTCAATTTGCCTCCTCAATCACAACTAGTTCCAAATCAAGTGGTAGATGCTAAAGCAACGGTGCCTTATACCTATGGGGACCCGAAGAGACAATTTACTCCCTTACCTGATACCCTTCATAACACAATGAACCAATTACTTCAACAACGCATGCTCACTTTGCCACCCGTTAAACCACTTGATCCAAACTAGCCATTACCACCCACCTTCAAACCTAATGCTTATTGTCATTTTCATCACCAAAATGGACATGACACTGAACACTACAAACGTCTAAAACATCTAGTTCAAGACCTCATTGATTCAAGCCATTTGTCCATTATTGGTGTTAATGATCAAGGCAATAAGTCTGTTGCACCCCCTAACCAAAATTTACAAATTTTCACCAACCCCATGCCTAAACATAATATCTCATTTGTGAAGGCTAGTGAACCTTCAAACAATGATGTAATGAATGTTGATACAAACAGTGAACAACTTGATATAACTCCAACTATTACCCAAGTTACTCTTATGGATAAACTTGTTGGTGCAATAAACATTATCCCTCCTAAGGGCCAAAACAATAAATCTCTTGATATCACTTTTTTTGCTAAAGATATACTACAAAAGCTTCCTGATGGTCCTAATTACATAGCTGGTGGAATCTATGATAAGCCCACTAATGGGATATTAATAGATACTGCTTGTGGTGAGAATTTGATCACAGAGGAGTTTCTAGTATTACATGAGCTATATCAAGATGATTATAATAAACCGACTGCATGGATTAAGACACATATTGGTTTTGCATGCCCTACGATCAGATCGATCATACTCCCCTTAAAAATAGGACCTAAAACTTCAGATGTAACATTTTCTATTATTCCACAATTCGACCAATTTCATTTGTGAATAGGCCACCCTTAGCTACGCTCAATGAAAGTGGTCCCATCAATGGTTCACAAGTGTTTGAAGTTTCCACATGGAAATGGAATATTTTCCATACACCACAGTGGCTTTAATCCATTATCCTCTAAAGGAAATTTTTCCTTAGAAGCCTATTGGCCTGAACCTATGGAACCCATCACCCCTCAAAAGGACTTCTTTTTCATAACCTATTAAGAGTTCAAAGCCAAACGCAGAGTCAAATTTTCTCTTCGTAACATGTCCCCCTCCACTTCCACTCCTCCCATCATAGATGAAACCATGCTTCAACCTGAGTCCAACATTGAACAAACCATACAACCTCATGACCAACCACCCTTAGACACTTCCCCGCCATCGTTTAAATGACCAAGGGAAAATGAAACAACTCCTATCATGCCTCCTCACATTAAACAAGTATATAAAGCCAAAGAGAAAGTGGTTGACCTATCTTCTTCTGTTTCTTATGTTCTTCCCTCTTTGAAAGAAGAATAACCTATGATGACTCAATCTAGTCTTACACCTCAACATCTCCAAAACAAACTTAAACGAAACCGGAGTGCTAGATGTAGACATGAAAAATGTCTTGATCAACTAACTTCGATTCTTCTTTAAATCATCCCTTTATTAACTATTTAATTAATCCATCTCAATTCCTCTGTTAATCAAATCAATCAATTTTTCTTAATTAAATCATAAATCTATCCTAAGGTCCCTCTTTAATTAAATAAATCAAGTTTATTTAATTAATCTTCTAAAGTTCTTCATTTAATTAAATAAATTAAACTTATTTAATTAAACCACTAACATCATTCCCTTTAGCTAAATAAATCAAAAACATTTATTTAACTAAGTCTAAATCACTTTTCATCTCCTTTTGATTTATTTTAATCCATAAATCTAAGTCAAAAAGTCAAATCATCTAATCCCTCGTTAAATTAATCTAATCTTGATTAATTTAATCTAAACTCATGTCACATCCTCTAGCTTTTCCCACTTGCACAAATAAATCATTTAATTCATTTATTAAATCTTCATTTTCCCTCAACAAGGCATCTTTAGAGAATATTCCCTCAAATTTGAATTCAAATCCAAGTGGG
>VDFB02281492.1:491553087-491658923 GCA_007258455.2 Sequoia sempervirens | reverse complement strand
TGGAGAGGGGTATATGAGCAGGTTGTTCCAGACCCAGCGCAGCGCACAGCGCGCTACGTCAGTCAGGCTCCATTACCGCCAGGGCCATCCCAGTCATTAGGGACACGCACCAGGGGTTTCAGTGACTATCGGCGGACTCCGTCTCCATACGGCGGCTATCAGGGGACACCCACCCGTGAGTACCAGGGGACACCTACCCGCGAGTACCAGGGGACACCAGGACATAGGGGGTCAGCACCTGATTCTCCGCAGAGGTCAGATGTGGGCAGCTCACAGTAGAGCAGGCAGATGCAGGACAGTGGTTATTTTTGGCAGATACAGGATGGATGGTCATCTTATTGCATGATAGATGATGGAGATGTATTGTATTCAGCACATGATGTTTATTATTTTGATTATGCGATGGCCCTTATTGACATTATGTATGATGTTTCCTTTATGCAGCTATATGAGATGATTTATGATGTGATTCCACATGCATATATGTACACACATTTATATGTATGACTCATGGTTTATGCTTTATGTTTTTATGGATGGATGATTTATGATTGATGCATATGTTTATATGAGTCATGACGTATGATTTATGGATGTACATGTGGATGGACGATTTATGATTAATGCATATGTTTATAGAATTTATAATGTATGATGTATGGATGCACATGTAGATGGATGACTTATGTATCTTTACATGATGTATGATGTATGATTTATGGATGCATATGTTTTCATGATTTATGGTGTATGACTTATGGATGCACATGTGGATGGACGATTTATGCACGTTTATATGATGTATGAATTATGATTTATGGATACACATGTTGATATAATTTTTGATGCAATTAAATACCAATAACGACCGTTATGAGGATGCGGGTAGGCAATAGGCGGATGGAAGATTGCATTTGCCAAAAACAACCATTAATATCCTGAGAGGAAGAGGACCGACAAGAGGAACAAAGAACAAGAGTACTTGCACAACCAAAATCATAAGTTGTGGTTAGGGTGCATGCAAAGTGGTGGAAATGCAGTGAAAATAAAATTTTGCCATCTTTGGAGCATTGATTTTTACTATAGCATAGGGTACCAAGCACCTTGATATAAAAGACCAAGGCGAGCGAGTACTCTATGCATGAAACAAACACAGCAAACAATAAGGTTATCCCAACACCCCAAGGTCATGATGACCTCGGTCGGGCCTGGTGCTGTAATAACCAAAAACACACACAGTTGTCCCAGCGTAACACAAGGCCTTAGAGATCTTGGTGGGTCGTACGAGGGACAACCGAGAAGACAGCAGACAAAACAAAGGATCAAGGCATGCCCCCATTTCAACAAGCCAAAGCACGTCATGGTATGGTAGACCAAGGTGACCTTGACGAGTGATAGGAAGGAACCCAAAATGATAAACAAAAAACCCAAAAGCATCAAAAGATCAAAATAAGACAACGGGTCCTTTGCCATAGGATCACGGTGATGGGTGTGATTGATGAGGTCTAATAGGAAGGGTTCATCCTGTTGAGACCAAGGATGGATGCGAGAGTAGGATGATCTAGGTGACGCGGGATGTCATCGAAGGACAAGGTCTTGTAATGCAAGGGAATTTTGTTTGTTAAGAACCGGTTAGATGTGAGCATAACCTGATGACGAAGCAAAAAGACTGACACAACCTATAGACCTAGGGGCTCGGGGGCCGATCATAGATTAGCCTTGCCTACGTGAAAGCGCAGAGCCCTCGTAGTTCTAGAAAATACCACGGATAAAGCGAAAAGAAGACCAATGGGAACCCATGATGGACAAATGCCCCGGGGGCGAATCAAATGATCAGCCTTGCCTACGTGACAGCGCAGGGGCGACGTAGTTCGACAAATGGACTCGACAAGATGGGACCTAGGTGAAGACCGACACAATGGATGATTCCACCCGATGACACGAGTGTGAATGATGTAAGCTCAGAGTGGGATACCGAAAAAAAGCTCAGGAATGGGGGATAGACTCGATGGGTCGTCCAATGCTCAATCAATATTTACCAAACAGTCCGGGATGAGATGGGTGAGGACAATAGTGCGGAGGACGGCATAAAATAACTAGGATGTCAGGTAGATAATGGTTAAGCCTTCTATGGATGACGCCTGTTGCCAGGTTTTCACCATCCATACTTATCCAAGGCGCCACCAAGAGGTGGTTTTCACCATAGGACGGATTTATTTCTCTTGACTATTTTTGACTTTTTTTTTTTTTTTGGGACTAGGTGGGGTAATCGAGCAGACTTAGGCGTAGAACTTTTTCAAATGCATGACATTGATAGGCTCGTCCAGGGGGTCTCCTTCAAGAGTAGTCAACCTGTATGCCCCAGATCCATATTTAGCAGCTATGATATAGGGCCCCAACCAATTGGCCTCAAATTTTCCCTTCTTGTCCCTATCTTGCTGAGTACGCTGGTTCTCCTTAAGGACAAGCTCGCCTACCTGGAATTGGCGAGGGCGAACCTTCTTGTTGTAACTACGCTTGAGGCGATTCTGATATGCTTGCAGATGATCGTAGGCCTTTATTCTGCGTTTGTCCAATAACTCTAGCTGTGCAAGCCTCGCAACACGAGCATCCTCTTCACTGATAAGGTTCTTAAGAGAGATTCTCAATGATGGAAGTTCAACCTCGATTGGCAAGACGGCTTCAGCACCAAACACCAAAGAGTAGGGGGTGGCGCCATTGGGGTGCGGATGGATGTGCGATAGGCCCAGAGGGCAGGATGAATATGGAGGTGCCAATCTCGTCCAGTGTTATTGACGACCTTTTTGAGAATACGGATGAGGGTTTTGTTGGTCGCTTCTGCCTGACCATTACCCTGGGGGTAATACGGCGTTGACCAACGGTGCTGAATATGGAAGGTTTCGCATAGGTGCTTCATGGCCTAGTTTTTGAATGGTCTTCCGTTGTCGGAAATGATGGTAGAAGGGATACCATATCTGCAGAGAATATGGTAGAGGATGAATTTAGAGATCTGAATGCCAGTGATTTGTGAGAGGGGGATTGCTTGTACCCACTTGGTGAAATACTCGATGGCGGTGATTATGAAGGTATGGCCGTCGGATGAGGGTGGGTGAATCTTGCCAATCAAGTCGAAACCCCATTGAGAAAATGGCCATGGTGCCAGGAGGGGCTGAAGATCTTGTGCTGGAGCATGGATTAAATCTGCATGTTGCTGACATGGGAGACACTTCTTTACAAACTCGCAAACATCATGTTCTAGCGTAGGCCAATAATACCCTGCTCGCAAGATTCTCTTGGCTAAAGCCATACCATTTGAATGCGCTCCACAAACACCGCCATGTACCTCCGTTAATGTAGCATGGGCTTCGGTCTCATTTAGGCATCTGAGGAGGATTCCATCATACCCGCGACGATAAAGCGTATCACCGACAATGACATATCGAGATGAACGGTGGATAAATGATTTACGTTGGTTACGTGTAAGTTCTAGGGGTAGGGTATTGTCACGGAGGTAATTATATATGTCTTGGTACCACGGGGAGGCGGGACCTACAACATCGCACACCATGTCAGTGTCAGGAACATCATATGCAGGGATTAATAGTTGTTCGACAAGAAACTCACACTCTGTTCGATCTCTGGGCATGTCGATCAAAGAACCAATAGTGGCCATGGCATCTGCTGCTTTGTTTGCACCCGAGGGATTTGGTCAAACTGTATGGAGGTGAAGTATTTCTTGAAATCGTCCACCATGCGCTTATAGGGTAGCAGTTTGTCATCCTTTGTGAGGAATTCATCATTAACTTGTCTGATGACGAGCAAGGAATCCCCAAAGACTTTCAAATGTGTAATATGCCACTGTTTTGCAATTCTAAGGCCGGTGAGGAGGGCTTCATATTCTGCCATATTGTTGGTGCAGGGAAACGCTATCCTGAATGATTTTGGGATGTAGTCACCTTGAGGGGTGACTAATAGAATTCCTGCCCCAGATCCACTGTGAGTGTATGAGCCATCAAAGTATAACGTCCAAGTTGGTGCTTCTGTTACTGTGTAGATTCCTTCATCCGGGAAGTCAGTGTCTATTGGGTATGCATCTACTAGGGGTGCTTCAGCCAATTGATCAGCAATAACCTGTCCTTTAATAGCTTTGCGCTCTACATACTCAATGTCAAATTCGCTTAGTAGCATGACCCATTTGGCCATGCGGCCAGTCAAAGTAGTTCTAGATAACAGATATTTCAAAGGATCAATTTTAGCAATTAATTTGACTGGATGACTGAGCATGTAATGGCGGAGTTTCTGTGTACTGAAGACCAGCGCAAGGCACGCTTTTTCCATAGGAGAGTAATTTAACTCATAGCCGACTAGTGTTCTGCTGATGTAGTAGACTGCCCTTTCTTTGAGTGACTCATCGTGCTGTGCCAATAATGCCCCCAGTGCGACTGAGGTAGCAGAGATATAAAGTAGGAGGGGTTTTCCTGGAATGGGCGGCATCAGAATCGGGGGATGAGCTAAATATTCCTTGATTTTGTCAAAACCCATTTGACACTGTGGGGTCCATCGGAAGGTGGAATCTTTCTTCAGGAGATGGGTAAACGACTGACATTTATCTGCAAGCTGGGCTATGAACCGATGGATAGACTGCATCTTTCCCTGGAGGCTCCTTAGCTATTTGAGATTGCGTGGAGGGGGCATGTCTAGGATAGCCTTGACCTTAGCGGGATCAACCTCAATGCCCCGGCGAGAGACTATGAAACCTAACAACTTTCCAGAAGTGACCCCAAAGACACACTTTTTCGGATTCAGCCGCAACTTATAATGTTCCAACCGCTCAAATATCTTCTTCAAGATTGCAGGATGTTCTGCTCGTGTTCTGGATTTCCCCAATAGGTCATCAACATAGTCTTCCATGATGATGTGGATAAGGTCATGGAAGATAACCGTCATGGCTCTCTGATATGTCGCCCCCGCATTTTTGAGACCGAAGGGCATAACATTGTAGCAGAAAGTGCCCCAAGGAGTGGTGAAGGCGGTTTTGTGTTGGTCCTCAGGTGCAATTCGGATCTGGTTATACCCGGAGAAGCCATCCATAAGGGACAACATCTCGTGTCCTGCTGTTAGGTCGACCAACATGTCAATATTGGGTAAGGGGAAGTCGTCTTTGGGGCAGGCCTTGTTAAGATCCCTGAAGTCTGTACATATCCGAATGTCGCCATTTGGTTTAGCAACTGGCACTATGTTGGAGATCCATTCGGAGTAGTCGATTGGCCTGATAAATCCTGCCTCCAGCAACTTCTCTAATTCCTTCTTGACTAACAATGCGACTTGCGGATGCATCTTGCAGAGTTTTTGCTTGACAGGTTTAGCGTCTGGGTTGATGTCCAGGTGATGAACCACCAAGGCGGGATCTAAGCCTGGCATGTCTGAATATGACCAAGCGAAGTTAACAATTCCCTCCTGGAGTAGCTGCGCAAAGATTGGAAACTCTTGTTCGGAGAGTGACTTGGCTACATAGGTGATCTTAGGATTTTCAGTAGTTCCCAAATTAATCTCTTGCGTCTCTTCAATCAGAATAGATGATCTGGTAGATAGCTGAGTTCCCATAAGGGGAAGATGAACATCTCCATCTTCTGGCGCCTCTTTGAGGTTTTCGCCGTCAGATGCGTCCTTTATTTTTACTTTTTCTAGGTCACGAAGTGCCTCAGGGAGGTTTTCACTAGATGACCGCTTGTTATTCTTTTTATTCTCACTTTTGCGACTGGAGTGTTCATCCTCCCCCAATCCCATGAGGTTGACATATGTATCCGCAGACATAGTGACAGGCGTGCTAGTTCGTAGGTCCCAATCAATGAGCTCAGGATGGCAAAGGGATAGGCTAATGGTGCAGACGGATAGGCATTCAAACATGGAGGATAGGTCGACGTGATCGACGTCATCGTACGCACGTATGATGGATTCTTCCTCGGGTATGTCTTCCAATAAGCCGTCGTCCACAACTACACTATTGGAGGCATTAGACAATGTTTCAGGGCCCTTTTGCTTTCTGTCATACCCAATGCCCACATTCTTTGGTAACATACATGTATCAATGGGTTGTAATCGCCCTTGTTCTTGCTTTCCTAGGCCTCTGCCTTGATAGTTATGCTTTTCCACGAACTTTGTCGGCCAGGGGTACTTTTCTTGGAAGTATTCTTTGAGAGGAGTTTCTGGCTGAGGCTCTTCTCGGTAAACCCATTGGCTTATGTCTTCTTCGGGCGCATCTGTCTTGATACTTGGGGATACAAAGGTGGTGGTAGGGATATTCGTGCCACTGAAGGTGACAGTCTTGTCTTCCTTTGGGGTAGCACGGGAAGGTTGACCGTACTCATGTGGCGATGGTGGCATGGTCGCCACATTAAGAGAAGTGTGCATTTCGTACTCGCCACACCCTTTGTCAATGATCTGGACTTTTGTGAACGTAGGCTCAGTGGGGGAGGATGGAGTGGTTTTCGCAGTGGATGGTGGATGAACGGGTGATGATTGGGATGCCCCCATTTCAACCCCAGGACAATAATGTAGATGGGGAAATGATGCTTCTAGAGCGCGGCAATATTCGAATGGTTGGGGGTCGGCATAGATGGTGACCTCCTGTCCATCGACTGGGAATTTGAGGCATTGATGGTAGGTGGAGGGTACGGCTTGCATAGCATGGAGCCATGGACGGCCGAGTAGGAGGTTATATGGTAAGTCCAGATCAAGGACATGACAGGTGATGTACCGAACCACCGGTCCAACTTGGACAGGAAGATTAATGATCCCTTCTGAATTCCTTTCTGCATTGTCATAAGCCTTGATTGTAATAATCTGGTTGCTTAAGTCTGCTTGGGTATACCCCACCTGTTTTATGAATTTTAAAGTGCACAAGTTGAGGGCAGAGCCATTATCTACCAAGACCCTTTTTACTTTATGCCGAGCAACCACGACTTCAATATGTAAGGGACGATTGTGATTGGCGTCAATGTTGGGCATATCATTGTGGCTGAAGTGTAGTTGGTGGGATGAATCCAGGTGTCCTACCAAGGCTTGGAACTGTGTAGGATCCATATTATTAGGCACATGAGTTTCCTGTAGAGCTCTATTGAGGATTTCTTGATACACAGGGGAAGACTTGAGTAAATCCAAAATGGAGATATGTGCAGGGGTCTTTCCCAGGTGATCAAGGATATTGTACTGGGAAGTTACAGGAGTAGGTTGAGCGGGTGCGGAGGCTGCAGGAACGGTGATACGGGCCCGTCGTGTGGTAACAGCACATTGGGGGTCTTTAGCTTTGACGTGTATCATGGATACACGAGGTTCTACCTGCTCAATGTAATGAATAACACCCTCGTAATTGAGGGGTACACTCTTGTAGCTCACGTTATTTGTGCTGTTATTTTGAGGATTACTATTGGAAGTGCTCGGGCCTTGGTTATGATTTGGGAAGGCGTTTTGATAGATCTGTAATTGAGCGTTGGACGACGGAGCCTGACTAGGGTCAACCTTGATGTCACCTCGATCTATGAGATCCTGGACGTAGTTTTTGAGACCCTGACATTTATTCAAAGAGTGTCCTTTGATTTTGTGGAACTCACAATATTCATTTTCCCTAAACCATGCGGGCTTAGGTTTGGATTCATCAAGCGGCTTGGTGACAGGATACGTGATCGGGTAGCTAATTTGCAACAGTTTGTTGAAGACAACACTCAAGGGTTCTCCTAGTTGAGCATATTGGCGTTTATTGTTCCCTTGGTTATTTTGATTGGACTGTTGGGGAGGACGGGGCGTCCCTTGCGGTACAGATATGGCATTAGGCATGGATTGCTGTTGTTTCTGAGATGTGTTGGCTACGTGGACGTGTTTAGTGTCAGTGACACCATCATTCACTGCATTCTTGTTCTTGTTCCAAAAACGTGGCTTGTCATTGAAAGACCTTTCCCTATCTTGGTTATATATTTTGATGTGTCCTTTAGCAATAAGGGCATGCTCAAGGATGGGTCCTTTCTCCACTACCTCCGCGAAAGTGGTGACACAATGTAATCGGAAGTTGTGGGCCATGTCAGGATGGGAGTTCTCCACAAAAAGGGTGACCATGTCTTTTTCTTTCAGAGGGGTTTTCATTCGGCTGGCTAGGGCACGCCACCTCTGAAGGTAGCTAGTGAAAGTTTCCCCTTCACGTTGTTTTTCTTTGAGAAGATCCAGGGTATCAGTATCCTTCTCCAAGTTGAAGGAGAAGTAGGAGACAAACCTTTCTGACAAGTCCGCAAAAGATTTTATAGATCCCTTGTCGAGGGTCATGAACCACCCTAGTGCGTCGCTTCCCAGACTTCGGGGGAACAAACGCAAGAGATAGTTGTCATTGTGAATTACTTCTTGACACTGGGAGTAAAACTCCCGCAGGTGAGCCTTTGGATCTTTGTTCCCCTTATACTTGTCAAATTTTGGTATCTCAAAATGTTTGGGGAAGGGAATCAATGAGATGGAGGGATCATACGGATAGGGGCATATATCTTCGAACTTGAACGATTGTTTGCTAGTCCCTGCCTGGAGATCCTTCAGTGCGGCTTTGATTTCCAGGATGTCCGCATTGGCTGGTGTGTTGGATGGATATTGATGATATGATGATTGTGGATTCTGAGAGGATGTTTGGAGATGGGTGTATGGATGAGGAGGTGTCACATCCTACTGATATGCCAAGGGACCTTGTTGATAAAAAGGTTGATGTTGCGAGGGGGGATATGGATTGGCTAGGTAGTTGTGGGCGGCGTATTGTTGGGAAGTGTGGAGAAAGTGTTGTTGATTAGCTTGCGGATATTGGGGGTGTTGATATGACTGTTGCGATGCCCCATAGGAGGGTTGTTGTGGATATTGTTGCTGGTTGTAATAGTTGTAATGATGGGGTGCTTGTTGATATTGTTGTTGATGCACAGTAGGCAGCTGTGGTTGGCGAGACGGGATGTTATGTGATGGTTGCGCTTGCGGGCGTAAGATGGATGCAAGGAATGGAGATATGGTGGGGGCTGAAGGCCGGGGTTGATTTCCTTGTGGTTGATGTTGTGGCGGTTGTGCTGAGAATAGGGGATTGACCAACGGTTGTTGTTGAAGTGGAGGTGCGATTGAGATGTTGTGCGAGGGAGGTTGTTGAGCACTAGTGGGAGCGTACGATGATGATGGAGGGATGTTAGATTGGGGCGGCTGTTGAGCTATGAATGACGATGGAGGAATGTTGGATTGGGCTGGTTGTTGGGGCATGAACGACGACGGAGGAATGTTGGATTGGGCTGGTGGTGGAGGATTGAATGACGATGGAGGAGGGACGTTGGATTGGGCCGATGGTGGAGGATTGAATGACGATGGAGGAGGGACGTTGGATTGGGCCGATGGTGGAGGATTGAATGATGAGGGTGGAGGATTGGTTGCTCCTTGAGGCGGATGCAAAGAAGCGAAAGGGTTGCCCCCAGTGTTGACAGGAGGCGGGTTCGAAAGGGGCGGTGCCGGTAGCATTAATGGTTGTGGTTGCGGGATGTTTTGCGGCATGCCATAGGCATAGGGATCATTGGGATCAATGGTTTGAGGTGCTCCCGTGATCGAGATGGTGGGATGTGTGGGATTTCCAACGGGATACAGGACTGCGTTGCCGAATTCGGGTTGATGCCAACCTTCTATGGGGGCATACGAGCTACTAGGGATGTCATGTGAGCCTTGGGGTACGTTGGATGTTGAGGTGCCATACTTGGATAAGTCGACACCTGACGGTAGCTTGACACCCTTGTCAATCAAGTGAGCCAAGATTTTGTCCCCATGTCTTTCGAAGAGGCGTTCTGTCATTTGTGCATTGACAGGGTTGCTAAAGTGTTCTTCGAACGTGAGCTCGGGTTGATCGGCCATGTTTTCCTCCCCAGGGGGTGATGTGTTTTGACCATCCACATTGGATTGCGATGAGGTGCCGTTGTGGGGATCGTGAGGGATATTAGCACCATAGTTAGGATCGGGTGTGACGTTGACCGTGTTGATGGGATTTTGAGGGTTGTTCGATTGGGCATTTAGGGCTTGTTGGTCGGCCATTTTCTTTGCTTGTGATCGAGTTTGAACGGGCATGCAAGATGATGAAGATCAAGATTGATTCGATTTTGATGGGAGATTAGTGGATGACGATTGATTAGGCCGATGTGGCTTGGCTTGATGGGATCGGATTGGATTGATCGGTAGATGTTGGATTTACCTGGATGTCAGGTTTTTGATCCGAATAGGTTTGATGATGTAGGGATCAGATTAATCTGATGATTAGGATTGAATTGATGATAAGTATGACGAAGACCGAGATCCACAACCGGGTTTAAGAGGGATCCTTGGTAACACTAGGTATTGATTGAGAGGTGGATATATGATAACGACACCGAATCCAACTTGAGATAGAAGCGGATTGATTGGGCCGAAAAGGATAACTAACTTAAGACGGATAGCGATCCTAAGCCAGCTATGATGATTGCGATTAGGGACAAGTACCTAGGTCAACTTGGATGGCAACTCCAATGAGGTTTATATGGAATAACGGGGATCGGAGATGAAAACGGAATTAGGATGAATGGGTAGCGTCTTAGGGGAGACGTATGGCTCTCGAAACAAGCAGAAGAGTTTGGAATAAATGACCTTTAAAATGAAGGGATGGAGGCTCGGAATGGACGTTCAAAAGCTTATTTTGAATGCTAAATGGCCGTATCGATGGTTAAAATAGAGGGACAATGCATGCAAAGTGATGATGTAGGATGATCAAAGGACAGGTCCGCCACTGCACTAGGACAGGTCCGCCACTGGACTGGGACAGGTCCGCCACTGAATTAGGACAGGTCCGCCATTGTACTAGGGCAAGCCCGCCACTGAAATGGGACAGGTCTGCCACTGCACTAAGACAGGCCCGCCACTGAAAAGGGACAGGTCCGCCACTGCACTAAGACAGGCCCGCCACTGAAATGGGACAGGTCCGCCACTGCACTAAGACAGGCCCGCCACTGCACTGGGACAGGACCGCCAATGCACCAGGACAAGCCCGCCACTGCACTGGGACAAGTTTGCTAAAGGATAAGGTCAAGTCCGCCAAAGGATGAGTTCAAGGTTGATGTTTTGATGGATGGCAAAGGCAAAGGACCCAAAGTGTAGCAATCATAAAAAGACTTGGCCAAACTGACAATCACTGGTTTTTGCACAAGAAAGACAGTTCAAATAGCACAACCCTAAAATTTAGTAGAAAGGGGTATGGTCAACAAAGTCTTCTATTCTAGGATGCACATGGTTTCTAAGGAGTCCTCGATATACACCCGGTACGTGAGGCCCAAACCGTGAACACCAACCCGTTACAAGCGTGAGTCGGGAACCTTAGCGAGATACTAAAGGCTCGGACCAACTCTTCACGTCATCCCGACGCTTCGCCAATTACAACGTGGTTGGATTGAGGTACAGCTTTCGCTCTCCCCCCTTTATATACCCCGCCGGTACGCGTGGTTGGAATCGTCCCTTGGGGTGATGAAATCCCCAAGCAGGTCCCACTAAGAAATTGAAAAAGGGTGACAGAAAAGGACTTGGAAAGCTACGATTTCTCGTCACCCAGGATCGCCAAATGGCGCAAGGGGATTGGATACGTCAAGTAGCTTTCCCAAACACGCCAAGCAAGGTTTATTGACACCTCTTTAATTAAGCTATGTTCCTATTTTATCAAAACACAATTCGGGAAAACTTGAAATTTTTACCTTCTGTAGGACAGGTCCGCCACTCTGTTAAGACAGGCCCCCACTGAATTAGGACAGGTCCGCCTGCTGGGACAGGTCCGCCACTGCACGGGACAGGCCCGCCACTGCAATCTGCCACTCTGTCAGGATGAGCCCGCCACCCTGGACAGGTCCGCCACTCCAGGACCAGTCCGCCACCGGAAGAGGACAGGTCCGCCACTCTGCAACCTGGACCTGCAAAAATGCAAAAAATAACAAACGTGAAAGAAAGAGACCCGTTTGTGGGTCCCACCGGGCGTGCGAAATGTGATAGGTCGAAATAGGTGTTAGAAATCAAGCAACAAATAAAAGAGTGCAAATAAACAACTTAAACAACCTACACTTCGAGATTAGCCTAAGTTAGAAACAAAACAAGACAAAGCCACGAAATGGAACTTTATACCTTGCGTTGAGTCGATCCTTTGGTTGGCCCTTCGATCTTGGATGTGTATGCTCCTTAGATGGCACGAGATGTGTGATGTGAGATGCAAATGATGCTTGGAAACATGAAAATAGCTAAGTCTGGATTGAGAAGTAAAACTGCAAGAGTTTGGCTACACAAAAATGATCTCCCCCAAATGAGAGAAAAGAGGGGGTATTTATAGGATTTTTGGGAAATCCTAGGGGAAATGGACGGTTGAGATTGATCCACCAAATACCAAGATGTAGGGCTAAGGTGAGTTGAGAACTCACAAGCCCTCACATCTTGACATGTGGCATATGAGATAGCCCTAAAAGGTGAAGTGGCCATGAGGTGGAGGGAAAAGGACATGACATGGAGGGGGTACAAAGTACCTTGGGATTGGACAAGATCTCCTCATAAAGGAGGTCCTTGTCCCCATGTGGGTGAGAGGACAAGTGGGGAATTAAAAATTCCTCAAATATCCTTATGGGGATGGGAGAAGGAATAAAGAATGAATAGAGGACATGTGGGGAGAAGTGAAGGAATTAAAAATTCCTTTTAGGTGCCTTGGGGGATTAAAAGGTGAATTAAAAATTCACATGGGGAAGGGGGATGCCTTGTCCAAAAGGAGAAAGCCTTTAATAAGGTTGACTCAAGGACATGTGCCATAAATAGGATGAGGATTTGGTTAGGCTAATCAAATGATTAAGGTTGTGCAAGTACCCAGTTAGATAGGCTAATGACTGATTAGAGGCAAGTGGGAAATTATGGAGGATGTGACCTTAATGATGATTAAGGGTGTGCACATGCTAACCCTAGTTAATTAGAAGAAGATGAAGTAATTAAAATGGATTAGGGACCAACTTGCAAAAGTTGGAGGATGTGACCATGAGAGAGAAAAGATGAATTAAAAATGCATTTTAATTCAAAAGGGGAATATGACTAAATTAAATAAAAGGGGATATTTATTTAATTTAGAGGAGGAAAAGGGGTAAAGTATCAAATTAAATACTTTAGGACCTTTGTGCGAGATGCAGGGTATTAATTAAACAACTGGCTTAATTAATATTGTCAGAGGGGATGAGCAACCGGATGAATCAAGGAGACGCATTTGATCATATGGAAGTGATCAAAATTGGACGTCTACAATTGTATGTAAATTAAGTTTCATTGTGTGTTTTTGTAATTGGATTCATGGTTGGATAATCCTTATATTCCAATATTATCAAGTTGAAGTGAATCTTGATTAGATGAGATGAAATAGCCTAAAATGCCATATTTTTATCACATGATTTGTTACTACCTAATATGCCACACTATTTTCATGGCCTTTTAGGTCTTGTTCCATCATGTTTGATCCTTTTTTTTTTCTTCTGATTTTATGATGTAACATGGCTTGAACATGCATATTTAGGTACTAAAATTCAAATAATGACATATTGTGAAGGTGTTGTGAAGTGTTGTAAAACATTTCTACACTCTTCTAGACTCTATTCATTTCAATTCACCTAAAATTCACCTTTTCATCATTAATCAAGTCCTATTTTGAAGTTGTAAAGTCTTGTCACAAGATTTCATGCTTTTCTAGGCATAACTTCACTATTTACCCCTTTCTTATGCTTTATTTGACCCTTTTATGCCCTTATAAGCTTTAATTAAGTGTATTTTTGAATGTAAGCCTGGAAAACAACATTAAACACAAGATAATTCCCCACACCCATTTTCAGGTCCTAGGTGGGACCCATTCACCATGGGTGGCGAATGAGTCCCCTTTGGCTCTGAATTCAATTTTTTAAAAATTTCCATTCGATTTTTTATTCAAAATCACTTGATCTCGACTTGTGATGAGGTATGGATAGGTTACTAAGGCACAAGATTGTATAAATAAGTGATTTTCACCTCATTTTACATCCTCCAACATTCACACATCATATTCAAGCAATCTCAAGCATTCAATCATCTTACAACATCTTATCAAGCATTATTCAAGCACTTTGGAGCATCCATTGACATTACTTGAGATTTCTATCATCAAGGGTTTGGTAAGTTGATAGCATTTTCATGTTGTTAGTTTCTCATTCTCTTGCATTTCATTATTTCATTAAGGGTTTGATTATCAAAGTGGGGTTTGACCAAGGCAAGCCCCTATTTTCTAACCCTCAACCATTTTCCCCATCTTACATGTGTGTTTGCAGACCTTTGTATGTAGATTTTACAAGCATTTAGGTGATTGAGGATTGGTCACCAAGTCAACTAGGAGCTTCAAGTCAAATCAACTCTATTTCAAGCTTGGAGAAGGTTTTTTGTCCATTTACTATAGAATTGACTTTGACAAGCAAATATTTCTAGATCTAGTGTTGCAGAGTTGTCTCGTAATTTCTTAGAATTTTGGCAAAGGATTTATTTTCCACTAGTGGCGAATGAGTCCCACCTTAAGACTGAAAAATCTATTTTTTGTCAGATTATAGATCTCGACAGTCAAAAATTGGTTCCTGACAGTTTTTCACCAGTAGCGTGACTAATTCACCACCCTAGGCGAATGAGTCCCATTGTTGATTTTTTGTAACTTCAGACAACATTCAATACATTCCAAATTCCTCAAATCTTTCCCAGGTGGAGTTTTTTTCATTCCATTTTTTTGTTTTGCATTCATCTTTTAGTTCATTGTTTGCATATCACAGTGTGTTTTCCAGCATAGTTTAAATCTTAGTTTTGCATTCATAATAATTTATTTAAATCACTTAATTTCTTTTATTTTATTTCATTTAGCTTAGATAACATCATACATAACATAATTTGAATGAACCCCTTAGCATTTTTGGCCCTATCTCTCTCCTTTTAGGTGAAAACCCCTAGAAGAGCTAGGAAGGTGCAAGGTGCCAAAAATCTACGATTCATTTTGGTGAACCTGCATTTTGAACACTTTGCATTTCTTATTTCATTCACATATTGCATCCTAGATTATATTTGCATTAACATCCAATTAGGATATTGTTTTGTTTTTGCATTCTAGGACTTTTCATATTGCATTAGTGAAACACTCATTTAGGTTTCATTTTTTGTATTGCATTTCATTGAAAAAACTAAAAAATCTGCATTCTACATCCTTAATGGAATTTTGTAAAGCATTAGAATCATTTCAAAAAAAATGAAAAACACAAAAAAAATATCATATTGGGACTCATTCACCACCCTGGGCAAATCAATCCCTCTACACTTTTTGAACAACATTTTTGGCATTTTTCTAGCATTTTCTTGCATTTATGTTTTCTATAGTTACTTGTTGGTTACAATTAGTAGAATTTATGTTATTTACATTTAGAACTGCTATATTACTTTGCATTTTCATTCACCCTATTTTTGTGGTACTTGTATGAGTGTTTAGTGCCCCATTGATAATACTTTAGTGAGACAAAGTTCTAGAATCATGGCCTCTCACGATAACACTTTCGTTGTGGACCTTGTGATCTCAAGAGCTCCTACTCCTAGTATGGACAATGGTACATTAGGCATTGAAAATACCACTTTTATGCCTTCACCTTTCCATCCAATGAATGTTGACACCCAAAACAACTCCCTCTCGCAAGAAAAGGTCATTAATATTCATGAGGATTTTGCACATTTACAACAAGACTTGTCCCTTGAAAACATTTCCACCACCGCCATACCCGCAATTGAAAACCTTCGTCGTTTGATTGAAAGTGATGATGGCTTACAAGTTATGAAGAATTTTTTTGAGATTTACAATAAACATGCCTTTTCTAATACCCAATACACAAACATTCATGTAAGCCAAGGAGGACCTCAAGTTCCTCCCCCTTCAACCATAGCATCCATACCAACTTATACCAATCCACAAGTCACCACAACTATGCACTAGGTTAATTATGCGGCTACTTCTTTCCCAATTCCAACTAGCATTCATAGTTCTCTTGTGGCATCACAAGTCCCTTCCACTACCTTCACCCCTCTTAGTATTCCTTTCACTTCCCCTAAAATCACATACACTTCATCACCATTTTCCCTTCCACCTCAAACCACTTACCCCAACCCTATTCTTACACAACTCCTTAAAACTGTTTCCTCCATGCAACACCAACTTTCCACCATTAACCAAGGTCAAACCGCTCCACCCACATATCATGTACATAGCAACCCCTTATCCTTAGAAATCTTCATGCACACAAATGCCACAAGGGATAGAAATGCCTCAGTTTGAGAAATACGGAGGTAAAGTAGACCCCATCAACCATGTTAATGTTATACAACTTTATGTAGTGATTTTGTCCTTGATGATAAACTTTTAGCCAAAAAATTTCCATGGACCTTGAAAGATACTACATTATAGTGGTTTTCCAACTTGCCTAAGCATTCCATCTATTCCTTCAATGAATTGATGGATTCCTTCATAAGTCACTTTCAAGTTCACATGACCCCTAAAAAGACAATGGTTGACTTCATGAGATGTTGACAAAATATGGATGAAAAACTAATTGATTTTATCTCACGTTACCAATCCTTGTATGCTCAAATTGATGTCAAGATTCCTGATGCACATCTGCAAAAGATGTTTATCGAAAACTTACACAAAAATATTCAAGATAAATTAACTATGATGAAATTCCCTTCATTCATGCATTTATGTACAACCTTGTGTGCATATCATAACTCAGTTTCAAGTCATGATTCAAAAGCCACTTCTAACTGAGCTGAAAAGCTTAAACACAACAATCAAACCAACAATGAAAAATTTCGCAAACCAAATAGAGGTTTTTTATAGTTCAATCTGCCTCCTTAATCACAACCAGTTCCAAATAAAGTGGTAGAAGTTAAAGCAACAATGCCTTATACCTATGGGGTTTCGAAGAGACAATTTACTCCCTTACCTGATACCCTTCATAACACAATGAACCAATTCCTTCAACAACACATGCTCACTTTGCTACCCGTTAAACAATTTGATCCAAACCAGCCATTACCACCCACCTTCAAACCTAATGCTTATTGTCATTTTCATCACCAAAATGAACATGACACTGAACACTACAAGCGTCTAAAACATCTAGTTCAAGACCTCATTGATTCATGCCATTTGTCCATTATGGGTGTTAATGATCAAGGCAATAAATCTATTGCACCCCCTAACCAAAATTTACAAATTTTCACCAACCCCATGCCTAAACACAATATCTCATTTGTGAAGGCTAGCGAACCTTCAAACACTGATGTAATGAATATTGATACAAACAGTGAACAACTTGATATAACTCCAACTGTTACCCAAGTTACTCTTATGGATAAACTTGTGGGTGCAATATATGTTATCCCTCGTAAGGGCCAAAACAATAAATCTCTTGATATCACTTTTCCTACTAAAGACATACTACAAAACCTTCCTGGTGGTCCTCTTTACATAGCTGGTGGAATCTATGATAAGCCCACTAATGGGATATTAATAGATCCTGCTTGTGGTGAGAATTTGATCACAAAGGGTTTTTTAGTATTACATGAGCTATATCAAGATGATTATAATAAACTGAATGCATGATTAAGACAAATATTGGTTTTGCATGCCCTATGATCAGATCGATCATACTCCCCTTATAGATAGGACCTAAAACTTTGGATGTAACATTTCAATTATTCCACAATCTGACCAAATTCATTTACAGTTAGCCCACCCTTGGCTTCACTCAATGAAAGTGGTCCCATAAGTGGTTCACAAGTGTTTGAAGTTTCCACATGGCAATGAAATATTTACCATACACTGTAGTGGCTTTAATCCATTATCCTCTAAAGGAAATTTTTCCTTAGAAGCCTATTGGCCTGAACCTAAGGAACCCATCACCCCTCAAAAGGACTTCCTTTTCATAACCTATCAAAAGTTCAAAGCCAAACACAAAGCGAAATTATCTCTTTGTAACATGTCCCCGTCCACTTCCACTCCTCCCATCATAGATGAAACCATGCTTCAACCTAAGTCCAACATTGAACAAACCATACAACCTCATGACCAACCACCCTTAGACACTTCCCCGCCATTGTTTAAATGACCAAGGGAAAATGAAACAACTCCTATCATGCCTCCTCACATTAAACAAGTATATAAAGCCAAAGAGAAAGTGGTTGACCTATCTTCTTTGGTTTCTTTTATTCTTCCCTCTTCGAAAGCAGAAGAAACTATGATGACTCAATCCACTCTTACACCTCAACAACTCCAAAAAAAACTTAAACGAAACCATGGTGCTAGGTGTAGACATGAAAAACGTCGTGATCAACTATCTTCGATTCTTCTTTAAATCATCCCTTTATTAACTATTTAATTAATCCATCTCAATTCCTCTATTAATCAAATCAATCAATTTTACTTAATAAATCATAAATCTATCCTAAGGTCCCTCTTTAATTAAATAAATCAAGTTTATTTAATTAATCTTCTAAAGTTCTTCATTTAATTAAATAAATCAAACTTATTTAATCAAACCACTAACATCATTCCCTTTAGCTAAATAAAACAAAAACATTTATTTAACTAAGTCTAAATCACTTTTCATCTCCTTTTGATTTATTTTAATCCATAAATCAAAGTCAAAAAGTCAAATCATCTAATACCTCATTAAATTAATCTAATCTTGATTAATTTAATCTAAACTCATGTCACATCCTCTAGCTTTTCCAACTTGCACAAATAAATCATTTAATTCATTTATTAAATCTTTATTTTCCCTCAAAAAGGCATCTTTAGAGAATATTCCCTCAAATTTGAATTCAAATCCAAGTGGGATGAGTCCTTCCAACAAGGCATTTATGTCACCTTACAAGTCCTTTTGCATTGAGCCAAGTGGTCATTACTCCATTTGACTCTCCCTCCACCTTTTCATTTCAACATTTTCAAATTTCAAATATGTGCATTTATGGGCTCATTCATCAAAACTTTCACATCCTTGGCCCATTCACATGGTGACAAGTGGCTTCTTCCTATTGGTTGGATTTTTGTCCCACATTCACCCATTTTGCATGTCTCTCCATCATTCTCTCTTATAAATAGAGAGCTCATCCTTTGCATTGGATCATCCACAATTTGAGTATTTGCACTATAGTCAAGAATCACGCATCTCCATCATCAAGAGCTTATCAAGAAATTGGGAAAGGGATTCTTTCCACATCAAAGAAGCACCAATACCCCTATAGAATGTTGGTTTGGTCATTAGAATAATGTTTCATTATATTTTGCTTGCTTTTTGCTTCTTTTCCATTATTCTTGTTTTCAAATGAATTTTATAGGGAATTTTGGGTTTGTTTATTTCGAATTAACTAATAGCTAGTTGTGGTCATTGATTGAAGTAATGCAAATTTTGGGTTCACATAATGGCACCCACTGTAGGGAAAATTCCAAACTTAAGGATCTGCTTTAATCTTAGACTTGTAATGCTTGTATGTAGTGATTGACAGGGAAAGACAAAAGAGGAGAACCATTGATCTCCATTATATTCTCTATTTTCTTTTGAAATTGATAGATTTGCATGTCTATAAAATTTCATTACAGTGATATTGAGGTTGATTGTTTTTATTTGAGTATTAGTTGTTTAATGGAATTAATCTTAGTATTGTATTAATATACGTCATCTTTAACATATCTGGGCTACACTATTTTTGTTAATGTTGATTGCGTGGAATCTGAAAATGAAATTCATTGTTTTGATTTAAACTTTATTTTTCAAACAATCTACGTGCCCTCTCTATACTTCCATTTTGGCATAGAGAGAAAGACTGTGAGCAAAGGTTCATTTACTTGAAAGTTTCTAAAAGCTTTTTTTAATAGATTCACTTGTGTGTATGTAGCAATAAAATGAGATCATGTTTTCTTTAAGAGTTTTATGACACAACTTACAACCTGTCTATGTCTCCATGTCGGTGCATATACATATCTATCATGGCACTTGCAACTATCACAAATCTTTATGTTGTGTTTCAAAGCCATCATTAGGTGTAGGAAACAAGGATGCAGGAAAAAGGCATTCTATAAACAATTCGTGTGCAACATTCCCTCCTTGAATCTTAAAAAAATGATGAAGAATGGTGAGCAGTTGAGCTTCATTTAATCATCTGGCATTGATATGGATGCAAGATAGCCATTGATACGATGTTACAAATTACCTCGCTCAGAAAGGAGATGCCTATGGAAGCCTTGACTAGCTACGCCTAACTCTATTTCTCTAGACCAGTCACCAACCATTTTGAGAACAACGCCTATGGACATGATGAGCTATGAAGCATCCATGCTTTCCTTCCTGCTAGATAGAAATATGAGCAACTGGGTGAGGTAGAGTATAAAGTCTATTGTTTTTAGAATCCTGGTTGATGTGCCGCCTTACAAGAAACATAGTAGCAAAGCAAACTCTGATGTGTAAAGCATTTAAAAACATATGCTATGATAGGTAGTGGATCGGTTGTGTTAAAACTAATCATATGAACATCCATGACTTTCAATATCTTGCGGTGTTAAGGTTGTGCATTTTTTTTTAAAATATTGCATATGGTCATTAATGCATATCGATCAAGTTGTCATTTTCTATAGCTTTTCCTCAAAGCTTAAATTCTAACTGGCATGTGGTGAACTAGCTTTTCAAAATGGGAAAGGCGTTAAGTAAAGGTGAAAGCTCTGTTATTGGTGACTAGCTATTCCTATGAATTTGATCCTATATGTCTATTGTCTAAACGTAAGTGAATTTGGTTGATGGGAGAGATAACGATTTGAGCAAGACTAGGGTACGTTTTATGGATGTAGTAGTATTTAGCCAATGCCTTGTATTTACAAAGTCTTTTTTACAGTCCAGACTTTACTGTGCTGATCTTTACCACCTGTCAATCACAAAACCCATACTATTTTGGACTCCTCCTCTCTTTTTCTCTCTGATTGCACCTCCATACCCGTTGGTTTTTTCATAATCTCGACCGCATTAAGTTTCAAACCAAATTTAGTGGAATGTGATGTGGATGCCAATTGAATTGTTTGCCTAAATCTTATTTGTGAGTTAAGATTTCTTTATCTTTTGTTATTCACTGCCTAAGATCTACATGGGGGAGATGATATCATGGTCCACTGTCCAAGTTAAAATAATATCGATCCCTCAGCTTTAAAAGTTGTGCTAGCAGTAGTACTTTACTATTTACTATTGCTTATAAATTGATTAATTTTATTGGAATGTTCCCAGGTGTGTTTGTCAATCCTTTAATATCAAGTGGGTGGGTAATCTATAGATATATATATATTATAATCCTTGAATTCCAAATTTGTTTGGAGAATTGATAGGCCATTCTAATATTGTTTAAGTGCAGATTTAAGTATTTTTGTATTTAATAATGCAATTCCATGTCTGTTGGTTGTGTTACCAAAGGAGTACTTTCTATGGTTTTATGACTTGAGAATGCATGAGATCCAAGCAAGCTTTATTGTGGACTGAATTTAAACATTGCTTATCAAATCCAAAGGATGGTTGCAGATCTTTATCTCTCAAAGGATTATTTTTCTTATTGGTTTGAAATAGTATTCATCATATTGTTATCATTGATTCCTTGAATATCATACTTCTTATCTATGATTGTTCTGTAATGTTTGCAAGTTGGCATCAAGAAACAACTTGATCACTCATGGGAATCAAATAACATCAAATTTGAATCAGAAAGTGGACACTTGAACTTGGAAAAGGTATTTTTAAATGGCTATTGTATAAGAGCGTCCATTTGCTGCTTTTATTTTTTGGTGTAAACCAACTAATTTGGGGTTTAAAATTAATCATTGATTGGATTTTTTTCAAAGTTGAGCTAAAATTGAACACTAGACACTTACTAAAATTATGATTTGGGAATAAAATTGAACAAACAAATCTCACACTTCAAAGTTGGTGCTTGAAAATAACTCAATTTTCCCTTTGGAATCTAAAATAAACAAGTGTATTTTGTATTTTGTAATCTTTTTCACAAAGTAATATCATTTAAAAGGGTGTATGTGCTTCTCTTGCGCCCCACGGTGATCTTGAGAATAAAAAGTCCTTTTGTGATATTAATTTGTCAAAAATATTTCCTCCACATTTTCATTTTGGATCTAAAAAATTGAACAAAACATCTTGCGAGTGTGAGTGGAACATGTTGCATGTGTTCTCCCCTTGTTTCTAAATGAAGGTTGATCGAACTACAGATATGTTTACTCACTTTCTTTTTTATCTTAAAGGGCTTGCCTTGTGGGAAAAACTACTCACCCAAGGGAATGACCCAACCGGTAACACTTTAAAGCCAAGAGTATTTCCAGTCGGGATATAAAAGTGGGTACTGGAACAAAGGTCAGTATCATGCGGTTTTCTCTGACGAGAAGGGCAGCAATGGTCTCTTTCCGTATGGGTCAATCTCCATGAATGAAAAGTTTGAATTAAAACCCTTGTGTAGAAAGGCCAAAATCCCTATCTATTTATTGGTGCAAGAACGGTCATTTTGAAGCTTCCCCACACTTTTATGCCTTTTAGTAGAGATGGAATGTATTCAATGGGAGATTCATGGATATTGATACTTGGATGACCCAAGAAGTGAGTGCATTGTAAGGGGAAGCCTGTGTGGTCAAGCATCTAACCATTCGCTGGAAGTAAGCGTAGCTGGACTTGTCCAAGTGAGGACTCAACAAATACTATCTCAAATATCCATAGGGTTGTGATTTTTCTTGAAATAAAAACACATTGCTTGATCAAAAACATTGGAAAACCAACATTCAACATGAGCATCAAATCTCAAACCCTTTAGGAGAAGCAAATATCCTTGAATGAATTCACATGCTATTGCTTGCCCTTGGGATTCTCATCCTTAGAGGCTTCTAAGCATTTGGATTTCATCTCAATTTTCTCCTACTAAAGTCAAAATTAGGTAACCTTTTCCTTGATTTCCTTGATTTCCACATAATGCACTTTGTGGGATGAAAGAGAATTAGGACATTGGACATCTAGTTTCAAAAGCTAATCAAGAGTGTGTTTGTGATAAAAAGAACTCATTAAGCAAAGTTAAATCAATTGAACCCCACACGTGTGCTTGGTATCTTTTGGTCATATGGTTTTCATGCAAACATTGGTCTTTTGGTTTCAACCACTCTTAATGAAAAGCATGTTATTCAATATCTTGGTCTTGTAAACAAGGTTCTCCTTAGGTTCATTTAAGATCAAATCAAACACTTCATCCATTCCAAACATTTATCATCTCATCCCACAAACAACTTTAGAGATTTGGAAACATCATTATCTAGACTTGGGTACATCCTTAAACCAAATCAAAATAATTTTTTTAGTTAGATGTGTTTGGATGAATCCTTCCTCACACACTTAGTTAAAATATCACTTCTTTGAACAATTTCATCCTAAGATAAAATCTAACATCTTAGGGTTCACAATTATATTATCCAATCAAACCAATCAAAATCAAACCCTAAGTCTAGCATTGATCCAAAATTCCTAAAAATCTCGACAACCATATCATTCACCCCTTTCATCCTTCATCTCATCATTGGTCCTGAACACCTTAGAGGTTCACTTTTGCAACAAGGTCAAAACACAAGAATAACATGGATTATAAACTTGATCCATACATCAGGAGCAGTCCAAATCAACTGAACTTTCAAAGCCTTACAATGCCACTTGATTATCAACACTCACATTTAGACAATCTATACATGGGATCATTATCTCTTACAAACCTCAATGGTACAACAAATGTGAGTACACCCAGTCAAAATTTTGGAACACATTTCCCGATGGTAGATCTGAAACCAAGTCCAAACTACAAATCTATCAACCAAACACCCAATGCATGAGTCTTCCACAAACGAACAACATTATCCCACCAAATCCATACATGCCAAATGTAAATATACCAAGTACAATTTTACCAAGTATGAACATTTCAAATCCACACTTGGTAAACTTTGGGATAGATATGTTCAAAAATCATACAAATGTTGTTCAAAGTTCAAAGAAGATGTTAATGACTCCATGTATTGATCCAAGTCAAGGTAACACCATGCAAAATCAAAGTTACCTAAATCTAGGCAATATGTTTTCCAACCACAAAAATGTTCAATTTCAACCTATAATGCCAAATCTAAGCGTCATCCCAAAGAAGAACATTGTCCAAATTCAATTTTTCCATGATCCCATACAAACACCACAAGCACACATTCCAAATCTGCTTGAACAAAAGAGCCAACCACATCAAGGGATTCAAGATCAAAATCAAGACCAAATTTGGTGAGATCAAATTGCTACACTTACCAAAATAGTTGATTCATTGCGCTAAGAGACGTCTCCACCCCAAAATCAATACTCTTCCATTGGTTAAACCATGTCATCAAATCATTGAGTTGTTTCCACAACCGCATCAAGAAAAATATCTCCAATGTCAAGGTCAACAACATCGACAACAAACCCAATCACCACGTCTCAAAAATCAATCACCACATCTCCAAGATCAATCATCACAAGGTCAATTTAAAGTACAAATCTCACAAGGCAATAAAAAAAAATACACACCACTTGGGAGACCAAGTGAATTGGTCATGCAACAGTTGGTGTAGGAATAACTCATCATAATTCCTACATATGAAAACTATCAAGAGTCCTTAGTGAAACTGACATTGTACAATGAAAATCACCTTTGTGATTTCCATAAAATAAAGGGACACAACATCAGATTGTATTGAACTTAAAAATCTCATCCAAGACCTGATTGATCAAAAAGTAGTAACTGTTGGGGACAATAATTAGGATTCAACCACTGGCGATAGCATTGACAATCTCTTCACCACAATTGTTGAAAACAATGATCAAGATCTATCCATCAATGAGCACATTAAAGATGTTTCTACACCATCCAACGATCAACTCACCATACATCAAGAGCCACTTTTTTAGTGATATATTTCAAGGAGTGTTAGAATTATTTGATCCTATTGACATAATCCATGACCCATCGACCAATGATCATGTTGAAATGTCTCTACATCACCTAATGAGTTAGAGAATATATCTCAAGAATGTATTCCAAAGCATGATCAACATCTGTCATCAAGGTCTAGCAATGGTCCTTTCCAAGACATGTTGACACCCTTTGACCTCATGGTTATAGATACTGAAGGGATCCTTAGCTCAACATTTGACCTAAGTCTACTCAAAGATCAAGAGGATATTGAGCGATTCCCCATGCCTAATGAAGACATCCAAGAACCCTTTGTAAGCAATCCATCCTTTGAAACTGACCCATGTCAAGAACTTGATCTAAAGCATGTCAAAAGCAATTTTGAAATCATTCAAGATCAAGAATTTGTATCTCCAACCTACTACAATGATCTAATGGTCACTCTCCTATATATACAAGATGTCGCAAATAATGATCATATCCATATAGCCCATATTCCTCCCTCTACCCACAAGATGTTTTCTTTGGATGGACACGTAGATGACCTTCATTCAAAACAAGAGTCTTATACTCTTGATATCATTAACAAGGGACAAAAGTCTCCTACTCTTAACATTTGTAAACATAAAAAATATAGAGATAGATCATAAATGGGTCATGAAGAAGGCTTCTACAGAAGTTGTGAATCAGGAACATCTCATGAAGACACATAAAAAATGAATCATAAGGAAGACTTTTATGGGGATAGTGAATCATTGACACCTCTTGAAGAAGCATTAAAATATGATATTCCACAAGATCAAGCCAAAGATATCAACCGGAAAGTTATCCCACACATGGGGGATCCTATCAATTATAAACTTGGATCATTTACCTTTTTAAGGGTGAGTTATCTTATCAATGAAGAAGCTATCACCTTAGAAGATCCATGCCAGAAAAGAGAAGGATTAGCACCTTGTGTCCAAGGTAAATCATACCCTATTGCAAATAAAATGTTTCAACAGATGAATTATCAAGGGAGAGGATTAGGCCTACATGAATAGGGTATCCTAGAACTAGTGCAGATCATCAAAAATCCTAAGCATCAAGGTCTTGGTTATTTGACAACTAAGGGAGCTAAAAACATCAGTGATGCCTCTATAATACTGGAGGCAACTTTATCTAGTGCAAGCATCAACATAGGGAGCACAAAGAATCCTTATGATGAAACCAATGGTAATACTACAACCAACCACATCATGAATCTTCATCCACCCATCATCCCATCCATAAATTGGGACCAACATCAAAAGAAATATTTGAATCAAAGTACGAAGAATGTTATCAAAGAAAAAGAAGCAAAGCATGAAGGACAAATCAAATACACATGGATACCAAAGAATATAAAGAAATGTTATCCCTATCAAACTCCATTAGTCAAAGAAACTATGGGGAAAAATGAAAAATGAAAAAGTTATCCATCAAAGATGTCCACAAAGGCAAAAGAAGACTTCCCAAGCAATGTACAAAGTGTATCAAGCAGTTGGTCCTAATTCCAAGCACATTTTCATATCCACCCATCATTGCTCATCTTCCAAAGTTTGGAGATTCAAAGGTTTCAAACTATCAACCAATCCATCTTTTATTCCTAAACACACTCCATCCACACCTCCACACATGATATCCAATTCTCACATTGACCATGTATTGGCAACGACCCTTCATCATAAGGATTCAGAAGGTACTCTATCGTGATGTGTGCACAAAGATAAAGTGAACTTTGATATCAACAAAGAAAACTGGGAATCTCAAAAGTTGTATTCAAGTGCACATATCTTGGCAAAGCAACTTCTTCAAGAAAGATATTGATTGCACATTATGACAAAATCATCTATATCGACACCACTAGGTGGTTCAACATGATCTTAAAGTCTTTCAAAAAATAAAATAAAATAAAAAAATACAAAAAAAAAGAAAAAGGATTGAAAATAGTAAATAAAAAAATCATCCTCTAGTGAAAACCACTACGGTGGCGCTTTGGATAGGTACCATGATGAAAACCTGGAAAATAGGCATCATGTGTAGAATTGAGCATTTGCATGCGCCAATTCAGGTGGAAGCATCTCATCCCATCCATAATAAATCTAGCATTCCATCCATCTTATATCCATAATAAATCCATTTCATCCATGAACCATTTATCCAATCCATTTTCATCCATCTGCATCCATAGTGTAAGTTACCTTGTTCTTGACAAAGTTTGATGCACACTTTACACTTACTTATGGTAAACATCTTGACATGAATCATTTTCATTGATCCTATCCTATCCAATGTTATATGAGCCATGAAACACTATCCAAATGAGCTTTCTTTATCCGAACACCTTATCTTATCACAAGATAATCCATATTCATCTATCCACACACCTATCCCAACACCCGCCCATGGCATTCCATAGATTGCTAGACACCAGGGGTAGATATTTACATCTTACTTCGAGAATAAATCTTGACATATATCCTCCAACTTATGTGGTGATCCAAACATTGGCAAACGTGAAATCAAATTGGTCAGGCATTTGTGAGCCAAAATCAAAATCACTAGCCCATGACACATTTGACAAGAAGATATTCCTTATCAAGCTTTATCTTTCATCGAACATCAATCCAAACAATCAATATCAGTTGCATCTAATTTTCACATCAACATCACATCAAATCATTCAAAAAAAGAATTGTTCCAAACCAAGCTTCAAAATTCTGATCAATCAAATCTAGTCAATCCATCATCATCTCAGGACATCCTTCCCAATCCTTGTGTTTCTTAACACTATCCTTGCATTGTTGTGGATCCTCAACAATGTTATCATCATCAAATCCAATCAATCACTCATCATCTTGCGATATCCATCCTAATCCTTGTGTTGCTTAACACTATCCTTGCATTGTTGTGTATCCTCAACAATGTTAGCATCATCAATCCATCGATCTGATCAATCAAACTTAGCTTGGTTTTCAACAAAATTCCAAAACAAAGCACTGCTATCATCAAACATATCCATATCACAATCGTCAAAATCATACAAAAATCCAAAAGCATCTAAAACATATCAAAAATCCAAAAACAGGTTAAAAAGTCAGAAAAACATCAAAAACATGGTTATCCAAACTATGTCGTCTCTCAGCTTACACATAGGAAAGGCTAATATTTGATCAACCCCCAATACACAAAATCCAAAAACATTCATAAAATCTCAGAAAACCCCCAAAACATTCAAAAAATCAAAAAATAAAACATTTGTAAAATCTTGAAAATACCAAAAACAACCTAAAAAACACTTCATCAAAAACATCCAAATATTTGAAAAAAATCCATTTGTCTCATTTTTCCTTCACCCGCAATAAATCACTCATCCATAATAAATAAATCGTCACCTTCATCCTTTGGCAATACAAATGGAAACTACCACAACAATCAGCAAAAGCAAGCTTCAAACGCAAAATCAAAATTAAAACGACAAACTTTTAAATGCAAAATCAAACTCTTGATCATTCGTAAACATGTCAATCAAGCTTATATCAATAGCCTTTTTGAAAAACCTATCAACTTTCCACCATCCACTAACATGTCCTAGGATGTACCCTTCCTACAATAGGCGTTATCTATTGGAAAAACACTTTGGATAAACAAAACAACGTGTCGCCATCCACTAACATGTCCAAGGATGTATCCTTCCTACAATGGGAATTATCTATTAGCAGTCATTTTAGTTCTTATCCTAAACAAAACAAATCCCTTTGGCTAGAGGTATGAAGAACATTGACTTGTTTGTGTGCTTAAACATTTCTTTTTGATTTATCTTATTGCGCTCATTCTAATGACCTCTCGATGATGTCTAATCAAAGCGATTTAGAGAGAAAGGAATGGGGCATCAATCATTATCTTTTTGTTTGTTGTTCTTGTTGGATGTTCTTGTAATATAACTTGGTGAATACTTGCTTTGCTAGGTGCATCCTAACAAGGTTTTTGTATATCAAGTGTGAGCAAGAATACTCCTATATGTTTGTTGAGTCAAAGTCCACGCACTAGGTACAATGGCATCCTGGTTCTTTATACCTTGACACATCATATCTATGTGTGTTATCAAACATAAGGTAAGTAGCCCTTTTAAAATCCCAATTCCTGATAAGCAAATCATCCATCTCTCATCATCTTTAATAAAGTTGGCTTGTTGAATCCTCTTGTCATCATATCATTTCTTCTTTTCCACACTAACATCATGCCAAAATAGTTAATCATCATTGCCAATGCATCTATCCTACATCCACAAATCATTAGCATACATGCATCTCATAATCATAGCATATCACATCATCCATCTCATCCATCTCAAATGCAGTGCATCATCATTTTAAGTTGTTTAGGATAATATAGATTGGTTATTCTAAGCATCTTAAAACCATCTCATTTGCATCATCATCACAACCATCCCTATGTCCATCTTGAACCTCTTTATCATGAGATCGACCCTCAAATCGAATCTTTTTGCTCAATCTATTGAGGGGGCAATGTACTAGTGTACTTTTCGTTGGGGCATTCAAAAAAATTAGAATTTTTTTGAATTTTGATTGTGGTAAGTTTATTCTTTGAACCAACGTAGCAAGTGCATTGCTTCAAAGAGGCAAAATGTAGACATGAAAAATGTCCTGATCAACTAACTTCGATTCTTCTTTAAATCATCCCTTTATTAACTATTTAATTAATCCATCTCAATTCCTCTATTAATCAAATCAATCAATTTTACTTAATTAAATCATAAATATATCCTAAGGTCCCTCTTTATTTAAATAAATCAAGTTTATTTAATTAATCTTCTAAAATTCTTCATTTAATTAAATAAATCAAACTTATTTAATCAAACCACTAACATCATTCCCTTTAGCTAAATAAATCAAAAACATTTATTTAACTAAGTCTAAATTACTTTTCATCTCCTTTTGATTTATTTTAATCCATAAATCAAAGTCAAAAATTCAAATCTAGTACCTCATTAAATTAATCTAATCTTGATTCATTTAAATTAAACTCATGTCACATCCTCTAGCTTTTCCCACTTGCACAAATAAATCATTTAATTCATTTATTAAATCTTCATTTTCCCTCAACAAGACATCTTTAGAGAATATTCCCTCAAATTTGAATTCAAATCCAAGTGGGATGAGTCCTTCCAACAAGGCATTTATGTCACCTTACAAGTCCTTTTGCATTGAGCCAAGTGGTCATTACTCCATTTGACTCTCCCTCCACCTTGTCATTTCAACATTTTCAAATTTCAAATATGTGCATTTATGGGCGCATTCATCAAAACTTTCACATCCTTGTCCCATTCACATGGTGACAAGTGACTTCTTCGTATTAGTTGGGTTTTTTTTCCCACATTCACCCATTTTGCATGTCTCTCCATCATTCTCTCTTATAAATAGAGAGCTCATCCTTTGTATTGGATCATCCACAATTTGAGTATTTGCACTATAGTCAAAAATCACACATCTCCATCATCAAGAGCTTATCAAGGGATTGGGAAAGGGCTTATTTCCACATCAAGAGAAGCACCAATCCCCCTATAGAATGTTGGTTTGGTCATTAGAATAATGTTTCATTGTGTTTTGCTTGCTTTTTGCTTCTTTTCCATTATTCTTGTGTTCAAATGAATTTTATAGGGAATCTTGGGTTTGTTTATTTTGAATTGAATAATAGCTAGTTGTGGTTATTGATTGAAGTAATGAAAATTTAGTTTTCACACTAGGAAATGTAGGCATTGTCATCATCTCCTTGCTTATCAATCACGAATGGAAGAAAATAACAAAAATCAACCTTTGTCGTTGACAAAAATAATAGATGACCACCCTCCTTCTCTTGACCCACCACAAGATAGTCCAGTGCAACCTTCACAACAAAATGAACCAATCCAATAGCCACAAATTTTGATACATCCTTCCTTGGAAATCACCCTTCGTCCTCCCATTGTTATCAATCTTGATGATGATGATGCGATGATAGAAAAAATAGATGAAGAAGTACACAATGATTTTAACACTTTATTTTCATATACAACGAGCTTAATAGATAAATCCTCTCCACCAAGTGAAGAACCTAGTATGACTCTTAGTTCGACACTTGCAATTCTTCCTTTGGACAGTCAACCACCCTTGCACTACACTGAATATGATTGGGAGGCAGATGACTTGTTAGATGGTTGACTCGCATTTGCCTAGCTAGCCTTTTTTGCATTACTTGCTCCATCTTGATTTTACTTTCATGTGCGTATCGTGTTCCCCCATAATTTTTGTTTGATGTTTCCCTCTCTTTGTACAATTCTTCTATTTGTACCTCTCTTCTCCTATATGTCATGCATCTTCTCTTTTTCTCTTTTTGTTTTGTGTTTTCCTTTTGGGGATGACACAAATTGTAGAGACGACTTATGTCTCTTCCATGTTGACCCAAAAGGTCCTTTTTCTTTTTGTTTTTTTTTTCCTTTTGGGGATGATACAAAGCATTGAGACCGAAATGTCTCCTTCATGTTGACCCAAAAGATTTTTCACTTTCTTTTGCCTTTTCATTTTTGCTTGTGTTTTCCTTTTGGGGACAATGCAAAGCGTTGAGACCACGATGCTTCTTCCATGTTAACCCAAAATAGACTTTCTTTTTCTTTTGTTTCCGCTCTCTTTGTGTCATTCTTCCAGTTCTATGTGCTTTGGGGAATGATGACAGTTCCGAGCTCTTTAATCAAAACATTGCAGCAACAAACATATTGACCACAAATCCATAGATCCCTTATGTGTTTGGTGTGTTCTTTTCTAGGGGGAAACTCTCTTTCCTTGTTTTTCATTTTCCTTGACATGACATAGACTAACTTTGAAACATATGACTGGGCATAAGACTTTCCAAGTCGGTTCTCATGTCTTGTTTTCCTTTTGCATTTTCTTCCCTTTGCTACTATAAAGTAATTTATCATAGAATCGTGTGTAGAAATTCCTTTAAAGTGGGGGGCATACATTACCATAATTCATTTGCATTTTTGGTGGACCTAGTGTAGCCTTGTCATTCATATGATACGTTTGCCACTTTGTGGATGAAATTGGGTGTGATGTCCTTCATAAGTGTGATCTATCTTAGCATGTTACATTCCTCTTAGTGGCTTGATGTGACACACTGCATACCCTAAGTTGTGAATATTTTATTCTTTGATTGGTATTCTCTTGGAGACATTAGACATAATGTTCCCTAAGTGATTGGCCTTGTATAAACTTAACAAAACTCCTTTGAACATCTTTTACATTTTACATTTTTTTGCATTTTACATTTTGCATTTTTTCCACCTTGCATAACACAACTTGCATGTCTATGGTAAAGGTTGCTTTTAGCTCATGAGTTATAAGCATACAAAGCTTTGCTTGTCTCATGAAGCATGAACCGACATTTTTTCTTGTGGTGCCTTGTTAACGTTATCGCTTAAGGTATAACTTTGATATGGTTGAGTAGGAAGCCCACCTAGTAGCATGAATTTTCCTCATAGCCACCTTTGTGTTTGTGAGTGCATACCAACTAGCGTGTGTATCTCCCATTTTTAGGCTTCCTCACCCCGCGGACGATCAGAAGTTTCGTGCCCCTAGAGTGAGTATACTTGGGCCTTCTCACCCGGTAGACTGTCATGAGTTATATCACCCCAAAGTGAGCATACATTCTCTTTTAGCCTAGATCTAATCCACAAATAGTTGGATAGACGATCGAAGCTTCATCCGATTCTCAACACTTGTGTGTTCTTTTGTTCTTATGCTTATTTTGCCATGGGATCTTCATCCTAGGGGCTTGATCATCCCTCTTGATCATTGTTATTCCATCTTGCTAACGTAAGTGCATTTGAATCCTCCTCTTGATGTTCATGGCTACTATAGTGTGAGTTTGAAATAAGTTCATCCTCTCACTAAAGTGGGGGCTAAATGTGCCATGGAAAAATGGCCCCTTGTCATTTTCATGGCCTTTTAGGTCATTTTTCATGATGTTTGATCCATTTTTCTCTAATTTTATGATGTATCATGGCTTGGACATGCATATTTAGGTACTAAAACTAAAATAATGTCATCTTGTGAAGGTGTTGTGAAGTGTTGTAAAACATTTCTACACTCTTCCAGACTCTATTAATTACAATTCACCTAAAAATCACCTTTTCATCATTAATCAAGTCCTATTTTGAAGTGTTGTAAAGTCTTGTAACAAGATTTCATGCTTTTCTAGGCATAACTTCACTATTTACCCCTTTCTTATGCTTTATTTGACCCTTTTATGCCCTTATAAGCTTTAATTAAGTGTATTTTTGAATGTAAGCCTGGAAAACAACATTAAACACAAGATAATTCCCCACACCCATTTTCAGGTCCTAGGTGGGACCCATTCACCATGGGTGGCGAATGAGTCCCCCTTTGCTCCAAATTCAAAATTTTAAAAATTTCCTTTCAATTTTTTATTCAAAATCACTTGATGTCGACCGGTGATGAGGTATGAATGAGTTAATAAGGCACAAGATTGTATAAATAAGTGATTTTCACCTTATTTTACATCCTCCAACATTCACACATCATATTCAAGCAATCTCAAGCATTCAAGCATCTTACAACATCTTATCAAGCATTATTTAATAACTTTGGAGTTCTATTAGTATTATTTCATATTTCTATCATCAAGGATTTGGTAATTTGATAGCATTTGCATGTTGTTAGTTTATCATTCTCTTGCATTTCATTATTTTATTAAGGGTTTGATTACCAAAGTGGAGTTTGACCAAGGCAAGCCCCTATTTGCTAACCCTCAACCATTTTCCCCCTCTTGCATGTGTGTTTGCAGATCTTTGTATGCATATTTTGCAAGCATTTAGGTGATTGAAGATTGGTCAACAAGTCAACTAGGAGCTTCAAGTAAAACCAACTCTATTTCAAGTTTGGAGAAGGTTTTTTGTCTGTTTCCTATAGAATTGATTTTGGCAACCCAACAAGCAGACATTTCCAGATCTGGTGTTGTAGAGTTGTTTCTTGATTTCTCAAAATTTTGGGAGAGGACTGATTCGCCACCAATGGTGAAGGAGTCCCACCTTAAGACTGAAAATCTAAGTTTTGTCAGATTCCAGATCCCGACAGTTTTTCACCAGTAATAGGACTAATTCGCCACCCTGGGTGAATGAGTCCCACTGTTGATTTTTTGTAGCTTCATACAGCATTCAAGACATTGCAGATTCCTCAAATCTTTCCTAGGTGCACTTTATTTCATTCTATTTTTTTTGTTTTGCATTCATTCATCTTTTAGTTCATTGTTTGCATATCGCAGTGTGTTTTCCAGCACAGTTTAAATCTTAGTTTTCCATTCATAATCATTCATTTAAATCACTTAATTGTATTTAGTTTATTTCATTTAGCTTAGATAACATCATACATAACATAATTTGAATGAACCCCTTAGCATTTTTGGCCCTACCTCTCTCGTTTTAGATGAAAAACCCTAGAAGAGCTAAAAAGGCGCAAGGTGCCAAAAATCTACAGTTCAACTATGAATGTCCAAAGAGAGACAAACACACACATAAAAAGATTTAGGAATTTTTACAAACATGCTTGAGTTCTAAGCATAAAAAAAAATAGCTAGGTAGAGCTTGTAAAGGTATAAACCACTTGAATTGTATATGCCTTTATAACTTTTCAATCCTTAGTTAATGGAAGGGTTGTTGTCAGAATAATTAATTGTTATTGACTAGGATTTTTCAAATGATGCTTCCTTGTTTTTTGATTGGCTATATTTAAAGCTTCCTCATCTAGCATTTTTCTTAGGTTTCACAAAATGGAATGGTTGCTAATGTTGCGTTAGTTAGATTACTAGTGTGATGTGTTTGCATTGGGGAGACTTGATTTTCTAAAAGCATATATAGTGTTAAATTATGTTGCACATATCCATATATTAGTCAAAAATGTAGACTCTACACCATAGCTCAACACAAAATGACTTTGGGAAACCAAGTCTTCCAAATGCTACAACCTCAAACTAGGTTAGTTTTATTGTCCTATATGTTGTGGATGATGTTTCCACTATTTTCTAAATATATGTACAATGAAAATGTTGTTAGTTTGAGAGATTGATTGATTTGGTTGAATGCTTGTTTGGGTTGAAGTCTTAAATTATTTTCCTCTTATTTGGGCTAGTATGTTTTGATTTTTTATTGATGAGCCTCACATCTTTGAGCGTGTTGTATGCAAGGGGTAACTTATTTGTACTATGACAACTAAATGGGAAGGGACACATAGTTAATGTGGGTGATCAAGAAGCAAAGAATACATTTATGGATTTGGTTAATTTATAAGAAATATGTGCATTAACACTAATAAAAAAAAGACATTAATAGTCTTAGATTTAAAAAAACATTTCAAGAAACTTGGAGAACATAACCAACAATTTTTAGGCCAAAAATTATGAATTTTTAAAGTCAAATAACAATTTATTTTTTATAAAGGGAATGAATACCTATAATTATACTATGTTATAGAATATATAGAGTTACAATTCTTGCAACTAGGAAAAAATGTTTGCAAAATGATCCTATTCCAAATAAACAATTATTCCTAGAACAAAAATAGTCAAGAGAACTACACAAAGTAGAGACAACATCAAAATTAAAAAATTGCAAGAAGAGCAAGGTTTTGGATGACTAATTGCTATCATCATCATTGACATCATTGATAACCACACCCAAGGTACATGTATAATAAATACACTCATTTACCTCACCTCCTTGCTTCTCTTATATCCTTTCAAATTCCTAGAATTTTTATATTGATCTATCCTTTTTTGGATGTCAACTATTCACACGAATTCCATCTGGAACAATCATTTTCTAGATCCCTATGATGAAATTTTGTCCCCTTTTTCTTTCTGATTCCTTCTATGAAATTCACTTCCTTTCCTATATTTTTTTCGTTCATATATATGTGGTTAGATTCCTTTCCTCCATTGCCTCTTCTCACTAACTGCACTCATCTAATACAATTCCATGCTTCATGTCCTTCATAATTGAAGCAAGCTTAGGTAGAAATTTGGTACTCCTTATTCTTAGTATTGTGGGATTACCAAGGTGTTCAATGTTGAAACCTAGGCTAAATGGTGATCTTTCCTATATTTTTAATTGTATGTTCAAGGATTTGGAATTATAGGATAGGAAGACAAAAACCTTGATCTTATTATGGGACATTAAGCTAGTTGTCTTAAAATTTTATATAATATTTATATTCATATAGGTATCAATTGTTTTGTCATATTTAATTAAAATGTACTATGAAGGTTCACTATTTGTCAATCCCCTAACAATAAACAATTTGGAGGACACCTACACTATCAATCCTTCAATCTATGATATTGACATCTCAATACATTCAATAAGGTCCATATGTTATATGTGATAGGAAATAAAATAAAGAATACAAACAATCTAAAGAAATATTCTATATTGAGGGTGTCAATGATGAAGAGTACATAATAGTGGTTCTGAAATACTCATATTATCTCCAACCAACTACCCCTTACCATAAACTATTAGGCCATAGCACCCAAAATACCCTTAGGGTATTGGGTTTTGTTAAATAACAAAAAGTGACAATATTGATTAACTCACATAGTACTCATAATTAATCAAAAATAAATCAGAAAAATGATTGAACTATTTTGTTTATCAAACCCTAATATTTTATGTTATGAATATGAAAAATAAAGACACCCCATTTTTTAGGGAACTGCATGGGATTAAAATTTCTATGGGAGACTATGTATGCTAGATTGTTCTATGTTCACCATCACAATGGCTATAGACAACATTGTTTTTGGAAGTTTAATGGCTTAAATTACACTAGGAATGAAATATATTGCAATATTGAAGATCAAAAGCAAGCACAAGGAACACATAATGGCATAATAGTCAACCCATAGATTATATCAAGAAGGTGTATATAAATAGGAATGAAGGAGGCAACCAACCTCCATGAAATGAGGATAGTAATCCTTACTCATGGAGTTGTGGTGAGTTGCTTACCAAATATGTAGGAAGAGGTGTCAAAAATGAATTGACACCTCTAAGGACACCTATCTACATTGACACCTCACATGAGAAAGGGTCAATGGACACCTAAGTAGGATTAAAGCCTATGTGTATATAATATATATAGTAACACCCCCCCTTAAACATGGAGCTTATGTGGGTATGAAAGAAATGGGTCCCGACTACTAGCTTGGTGAGGTACCCATGTACATGGTTATAAAATTTATCAAGCATTCTATATTTCATTAGTTTATATCATTTTGAAATTCAAAACATAAATGCCATTTTCATTTGGTCCAAATTGAAAAAATGAATTTGTGTTAAATATTTCTTTTATAAAAGTTACATGGAATTGTACTTTTTCCTTTGGATTAAAATATATTAAATAAACAATATTCTAGACCTATGTTTCCTTGAAAAAATATGTTCTAAACATGTTAAGTTATATTTTCTTCTATTTTATCATGTTAGGTAAGTGCAAGAGTATATAATAGAAACATCTTATGACTATCATTTCTTCATAAGTGTAACATAGTGATCAAATTCTTCTAACCATATAGTCTTTTCATTGAATCATTAGACAATGAGAAAATTAGAAGTAGATAACATATGATTTTTATTACCAAATAAATAAGTGTGTGTGTGTATGTGTGTGTGCATGTGTGTGATCATATAATCATATAGCCTATTCATTCAATCATTATACAATAGAAAAATTACAAGGATCTATAACATATGACTTTTCTTGTGCTAGTTGTTTTATTTGTAATTATTTTGTGTGTTCAAAATGGTTATTAAACATATTTTTATTCTTTAGAAAAAATTGGTGGAAGCAACTAATAGAGTCTTATGGTTTTTTGAGGAAAAAATTGTATGATTTTATTTTTGTAAAAAAAAAATTATGCAATTTTATATTTGATTTCATGAGAGTGACATCTCTAATTTGATTTGATGTCCAAAAATATCTCTTTATCAAATTCTATAAAATCTGACAAGGGCTTCACCATTGTTGATTTTAATGGAGAAATCGTCTCTTGAGTGGATACATATGACATCATTTCCAACCACCTTATTCTCATAGATGCCAAGAACAAAGTAATTCACATATTGCACTATAAAGTATACACATCATTTTTACATTTTGTTCTACATATTTCTATTATTTATTTACTCGTATAACTGCATAACTTCATTTGCATCTGATGCAGGAGCATCCGGGTTTAGGCACAATCCTGCATCAACAAAAAAAAAATGTTCATTTCAAGTTTGTTTCAGTTTTGACTTTTACTTTTGGAATGCAGTCTCGGTGGTCAATTTGAAGGCGATTAAATGACATTATTGTCATTGCATTTGACAAAATGTCAATTACAATTTTTATTATCATGAATTTATGCTAGTTTTGAAAGATTGATTGCTATGATGAGTAGCAGATGAATACAGGAAGAGAAAATAAAATGGAAACCTAGTTTATCATTTTAACTATTCAAAATTTATATAGAAATAAATAGAAAACAAATTTGCAAAAGAATATGAACGGTCGAGCCTCTTCTATTGGGACCTTGAGGAACTCAAAAGCCAAGGAATTTGAAGTGAATGTGGCAGAGCATATTGAGAGGGAGTGTGCATAAAAAGAAAACCACAAAATCTGCAAGTTAGAAACAGAGCCCAATTTGGAAGTTGATGGCAGATTAAAACAGAATTAAAATAATAATAAGGGGTGCATAGATTGAGGGGGCGGCTGGAGTATTGAACAACCCATGTCAAAGTTTAAAATGCAGATTTTTTTTAAAAAAGGAGGCATTGTGAGTGCTGTGCGCAGGGAATGATTTTTAAAACAGAATTAAAATAATAATAATCATTGAGTAGTGAAAGGATTTCGTGCAAGTGAAATGTAAGTGTAGTGGTGTGGGGCCATCCTTGCTAGAGATTTTTTTAATGTTGTGTATTGAGCCTAACTTCAATTAGAATTTCATGATGGATTTGATTGGCATGATCAGACAAATATCTCTAGTGACATCGATCTTCATTGTGCAAGAGAATCACACAAAGGATGAGATAATCATGCCACCTTCCTTTGCCACCAAATACCAAAAGAGCAAAGCGGTTTTATTTTATTTTTTGTATTTGTGCATAGCCTAATGATTGCCTAGTAATGGAAATATTTGCCAATAGTTGCATAATGTTATATTAATAGCATTTTCAAATTTTAATATTATACTAATTTTTCTCAACTTTAATATTTAAAAAAATTAGTGAGATTATTTTAATTTGTGTTGTTCTTATGATTAAAATTTACTATTTTTGGGATATTTTTTTATTTAACCATTTCATGTTATTGTGTCAATCATGATAGTTATAGACTGTTTAGTGAGGTTTTGTGCACAAGGTGTTCCATCTCTCTACACTCTACTTAACATCACACTCTTAAACAGTGAAAAAGTTGATAAGAATTGTACACTTCATCTCTACCAAAAAATGGTAATTAATGAACTCCATTTCTTTCAAAAATATTAAATGAATTATCATTCATTAAGGAGCTATATTACTTAACAATGTAAATGCGTGTCTTCATTTCTAAGAGCTTGGAGTGTATGTACAATACCACTTACAAGAATTATTTGATCCATTTAAAATATTTTACATTAATTTAATTCTAACTATATTTCTACTACTATTAGATAAGGATTCTCTTTTTTCTACAAGGAATTATAGATACATTAATGAGAATATTGGATAGGTTGACATTCAAACTTAGAACTTACTCATGACTAATGATATTTTCTACCACTAGGTCACTTGTCCTTTTATGATAAAAACTTCCAAAATCTATCAAAAAGTATAGAAATTCTAACACCCTCTAAGGTACGTACTTGTTGAGATCATCTATGATATCAAACTCAAACATGATATAATTTAATTGTAAGAAATTTCATATGGGATATAATTTCAAAATAGATACAAGATTTTTAATTTTAATTAATTTTTTTATATTTAAAAAAAAATATTTTAATGATCTCTATCATATAAACAATACATTTAATAAAGTGTATACAATTTATATCATTTTTATCATTTTTATGTAATAACAAAATTGATTATGAAAAAATTCTCTCCAAAATAAAATTTAATTAAAAAATTATGAGCATGACAATTAATTCCTAATTTCGTAGTAATATAAAAAAAATAAAATCAGTTTTTCTATTTTACTATCGTATGCTCGCCACCCATATTTTATACTTTACAACGTCCAAAAATCTTTCATTGGGATTTCATGATAGCGAGACAACTGGCTATCGCTGTTAAACCCGGATTTAAATAATACAAAATTTGAAACTATTTATTGGACATCGGATAATGTGCCAAGAAGCGGAACGCTTTTCTTGCGCAACACGAAACTTCACCTCTTCTATATACTTATATATAGATGGGTCTATAGAACTTAAAAAAGCAAATATTTTACGACCAGCTGAAACATAGATGGAAATTGGAGAACGTAGTTCATTTGGGGTCTCGAACCTTTGACGTACTTTGCTGTGGTCGCCTTTTTCCGTTGCACAGCATTTAAGGTTTATACGGCGATTTCATTTATGTTACATAGGGCACAGACGATATTGTACGCCGATTTCATTTTGTTCTTTTCAGTATCAGGATTTCATGGTTTGTTTTTATTTTCCTTAGCCTTCTTTAAAAATATTGCCGAACTTTTTTACTGTATTTTTTTAAACACAATTTGGCTATGCATTTGTGTTTCTGCTGTGTAGCGGTGAAAATGAAGCGGCCTTCTCTTCAACGAGGCCAAGACTTAAGCGAAGCTGTGGTGGCTAGAGATAATTTTCTGCATTAAGGTTACGTCGTCATTGGTTTCGCTGCAAGTCTTTCAAGAGTTATCTGCTTGTGCCTTGTACTTAACTTTTATCCGAGTATTATGTCTTATTGCGTCGTTGTAATGCTCATGCTTGTCGTATGTATTTACAAGCATTTGTGTCTCTGCTGTGTAGCGGTGAAAATGAAGCGGCCTTCTCTTCATCGAGGCCAAGACTTAAGCGAAGCTGTGGTGGCCAGAGGTAATTTTCTGAAGGTACAGCTTCGCCAGAGATAATTTTCTGAAGGTTACGGCGTCATTGGTTTCACTGTAAGTCTTTCAAGAATTATCTGTTTGTGCCTTGTACTAAACTTTTAACCGAGTATTAGGTATGTCTTATTGCGTCCTTGTAATGCTCATGCTTGTCGTATGTATTTACAACCAGCTGAGACGTAGATAGAAATTGGAGAATGTAGTTCGTTTGGGGTTTCGAACCTTTGACGTACTTTACCGTGGTCGGCATTTAAGGTTTATACGGCGATTCATTAAAGTTACAGAGAGCACAGACGATATTGTACGGCGATTTCATTTTGTTCTTTTCAGTTGTAGGATTTCATGGTTTGTTTTTATTTTCCTTAACCTTCTTTAAAAATATTTCCGTAACTTTTTTACTGTATTTTTTTTAATACAATATGGCTGTGCATTTGTGTTTCTGCTGTGCAGCGGTGAAAACGAAGCGGACTTCTCTTCAACGAGGCCAAGACTTAAGCGAAGCTATATGGTGGGCAGAGATAATTTTCTACATTAATGTTACGGCGTCATTGGTATCACTGTAAGTCTTTCAAGAATTATCTGTTTGTGCCTTGTTTAGGTTGCCACTAAGACTTAATCGCCCTCAAGAATACTAAACTTCTATCCGGGTATTATGTCTTAATGCGCCTTTATAATGCTCATGCGTGTCGTATGTATTTAAAAGCTTCCCTAGTGGGTTTGACTTGGATTTAATTCATGGTTTATAACTCTCAAATACTTCAAAATTGGTTTATTTAAATTTATGCAAAAAAAAAATATATTGATTTAGGAAGTAAGGCAAGTTGCATGTTGCAATCTTTACAAAATGCGTTTCTGTCCTGTATTAGTGTGTTTTTTTAAATTTTTTTCCAAACGGGACAAATGACATCAAGAACCATATGAAATTTTGGCAACTATAGATCTCAGACTGCTCGCTCTCATCTTAGATAAGAATGTATTTTCTTTCTCATCCTGCAGCTGGCACAGTCAATGAATCACCCCTTCTTTTGTGGTAGATGCGAAACGATGGAGTGACATAGATAGAAAAAAGTAGAGATCAAGTCAAATGACTCTTAAGCCTATTTGAACTAGTCTAATTTTAGTGTATTGATTTAAAAATTAATGTATATATTATGGTTTAAGACACATTATATAATTATTGCAATGGGTAATTTAAAAGAAAATTTGTTTTATACTCTCTTATAAGATAATAGAGAATGTAAGATTGGTTAATAAAATGGGTGCAGTTTTAGTTTGCATTGGCAGAGAAAGTGGTGTGGATGGTGGCGGCAGAAAAAGTACAGCATATATATGAAGACCATCTACCCTGCCTTCTAGCATCCAATCTGACCTCCCTGCACCTTCTGCTTAACATATAAATAATAATTATTGATCAAGTACATCATACAAGTAAAAGAAAATCGCAACCATTACAAAATTAATGTTTAAAAAAAGTTACAAGAGAGTGACTAGATTTAAACTTAGGGTGAGGGGTGGCAACTGCTTCAAAAGGAGATGGAAGGGAAGATAAATATGTAAAGAAGTAGGATGAGATAGATTTCAACCAGCTTTTTATAATATTTTTACTAGGTCTTGAATTAGTTGCTTCTTCTCTTCCGTTGGCATATGGCTGCAGTTAAGTAATATTTTCTTGTATTTTGAGGCCATCTAGAATTAGAAAATAAGTTCACTAGTCTTGTATAGGTAACGATTTAGGCAGCAAACCATCATGCTACATTTTATAGAGTAAAAATTCTAATGGCAATCACAAGGCTTAAATAACAGGGCAATATAAGGTGTATATTCATTCCAAGGGTCTTGGAATACATCTACATTGTTTTGGACATGTGTCCATCTCCCTGTACAACAGTATCAACTCTTGTTTATTGAAGAAGGCAGACTGTATAGGCTGGAAGTCACAAGTTAGAAGCAACAAATATATAAAATTTAACAAATCAATCATTTATAATTCCTTCATTATATACCAGCTTGGGCCCTAGGTAGTTCTTGTGCAAGGCATTATGCAAATCATAGTTGGAAAACTCGGACTTGCCGCGGACTTGGCAGCCCAAAAATATGACTTAGATTTAGGACTCGGCACAGACTTAGGAAAAGACTCGGCTAGGACTTGGCAAAAAAAAAAAAACCGTAGTTTTACAAAAAAAAAAGAACAAATTAATGTATTTAGAGAACATAAGAGCCTAATTTGATTATCAAACACTTATAATTCAAAGATTACACATGTCATATGATCATCAAACACTCAATAATTGAAATTTAATCATTCATTGTAATGAGCCAAACTCGATTTGACTCAAAACCCCCATTTTTTCCCAATTTTCTCCACAGAAAGTTTTAACATACAATTTGCATGCAAACAGATTTTACATTTTACCCGATAACTTGCAAACAGATTTCAATGAAAACATTTAATAACAATTTTAGAATAAAGATTTGAAATTACACATGAATATTGCCTTCAAATCCTTCAAATCTTCAATAGAATAACAACAAAAAATATCCAATCGTAGTCACAAAACTTACAGTCAGATTGGATAATCAGAAGGATGAATCTGAAGCACAAGGTGAGACACCTGAGTGATATCTCCAACAGACAATGGGTTTCCGTCCACTACCTCCAAGCTCGAGGGTTTCCGTCCTCAAACCTACTGAAAGCCAAAGCTTCCTAGAATTTTCTAAGAGAAAATAATAACCAAGCATAAACTAAGCATGTCTTCCCATTTACCCTAGCCTCCTTTAAATAAGACCTTAAGGCAAGGCCGCCCTAGGGTCTAGTTTCTAGAAGGTTCTGGCCCTTCTAGAAGATTCTAGTTCTTCTAGAAACATCTTGTAACCCTTCTAGAAGATTCATCTTCTAACTCTTCTAGAAGATTCTAGTTCTTCTAGAAACATCTTGTAACCCTTCTAAAAGATTCTAGTTCTTCTAGAAACATCTTCTAGCTTTTTTAGAAGATTCTAGTTCTTCTAGAAACATCTTCTAACCTTTCTAGAAGATTCTAGTTCTTTTAGAAACATCTTCTAACTTTTCTAGACAATCTTATTCCTTAACATCCCTCCCTTAAGATTGGATAGAATATTAGAAACAAGATACAAAGAAGAGTCTGATTGTGTTTGTCTTTTTGCCTTTTTTTTGGAGATTATAAAATGTTTCTTGGAAGCTTCCTCCTTGCTTGCTTGTCCTCCTTGTTTGCTTGGTGTGTCAAAGAGACCTTTATCTGCAATAGAAACATCTACACCACAAATTTGGGGACATTACATTCATAGTCATCAAATACTCATAGTTTCAATGTATAACAACATCATAAGTTTATAATGTTTACATATAATCATGTCAAAAAGAGGAAAACATTAACAACCTTTAAAATGAAACAAAATGTAAAAAAACATGGGTTTTTAACCCTTTTTCACTCCTAGCCGCGCAGGAGAGTCTTGTGTCGAGACTCCCGAGTCTGACCTCAGGAATCTCGAGTCCTGAGGTCGGACTTGAGAGTCCTGACCTAGGACTCTCTTGGACTCGACTCTTGAGTCCGTGGCGAGTTGACTTGGCTCACCAACGGACTCTTGAGCCCGCTCGACAAGTTCGCGGCGAGTCCTGGAGAGTCTGCGAACTATGATGCAAATATAGTGTCTGGAAAAGCAAAGTCATTCCATTTTGGATCCATCATCTGTTGTACTTGCGTGCTTGTCTCCACATAAATCAATGGGCAAAGAAAAACCTCCAACTTGTTGCTGGATTTATTGCCACACTTTACACAACTTTTTCTAGCACCAATCAAAGCCACAAACACTCTTAAACATATACCTATGCATTTTAATTTGTTTCTTTGAAATGGCTACTAATGTTCCTAGTCACAAGCAAGCAACAGGGGCTAGATGCTAACATTTTAATTTGTCTCTTCAAGACAACTCGAATTGGAGTAGTTTGTGACATAAAAGCTCTCTTCAAATTTTGAGTGGAAGTTCCTTGAGATTGAAAACTACCCTAGACACTAAGCTATAGAAAAAATCTACAGTTATGAGCTATGCAATATGCTTGTAAAGGGGTTTGCATAAGTTGGAACAACTACCTATTTGTTTGTCTTTTTTGCTTCGGGTACGAGGTCAAGATTGGTAACAACTCTTGTCTTGCAAGCAAGATTTTTAGACATTTAGAATGAAAGTGATTTTCTGAATGCACAAACACAACTTCCTACTGGTTAAAATAGAGAGTAATAATCAAATGCAAACAATATTTTAGAAGTAATAACACTTTACACTAAAAACACATGATTCTAAAAATAGCTAGTTTGCATGTAAAGTTGCAAACTAGGTATAGGAATATCATCAAGACAAAGCTTGAGTCAATATAATCCAATTTCAATTTAATTTAGGAAATTACAAATGCTATAAACATAGACATAGATTGAACAACAGTTTCAATAGCATAAGCATAGTCAACTATTCAAAATATGTTATACTCAAATCACTTATTTATAAGTTACAAGATGTGCAAATTTTGGGATTTAGAATAATAATGAATTTATAAAAAAAGTGAATATTATAAAGCACAAACACTTAAAATCTCTTGAAAATAGGAAAAAAAGAACTTCAAAGTGAAGTAATTTTAAAAAAGAATAAATGAAAACTAACTAAAGTGATGTAAAAGAAACACTAACCTTATGTTTGGAAATATGACCTCTAGAAACAACAATCGGCAAAAATAGCCATTGTTAAAAATAGCAATTTGATGCATGAACACCGATCTTGATGCAAATCCCTGCTAAAATATGGTGAATTCCTTAAAGACATCCAAAATCCTAACCACCATGAAACCTCACCAAACAATTTTGGCGACTCAAATCTACTTTTCATGGAAACACAACAAATTCAGGGATTTGAAGCCTAGATCTTGTTGTCAAAATCACAAACCTTGATTGTCACGATCCATCTGCAAATTGAGAAAACCATTTCCTAGGGTTTGTCAAGATCGAAAACTGAAATTAAGACCCTTGTTACTCATACACAAAAACTCTAGATGATGTATCAATTTCATAACATAAATGCTTTACATCAGCCAAACCCTAGCTGAGAATTCAAAATACTTAATGGAAGATGCATTGAAAATGTTTTTCATTTTGTTTTCCTCTAATTGCTCATATCACTAACAAATGCTTGGAAATGATAGTAGTGCATAACGTGCCATCATTTATTGCTTGAATTGGGGCTCATACAAGAAATTGAAACTTGGACTTTGCCGCATATGGAAGCCGGAATCCCAATTGATTTACAAAAACTATTCACAACCAGATGTACCTTTTTTGTCATTTAATCTAGTCAAAGTTGCCCAAGTCAAACCTAGGTGCCTTTATTTGCTATCTGTGTCATTCGAACCTTGTCCTCTTTGTATATAGGCGCTCCTTTGTTGATGTTTTGTACTTACACCTACCCAGTTGCCTATTTAAGGTATTTTGTGATGAAATATCCCACCCCTGATAGGATATTTACTATTAAAATAATATTTAGATTACTTAATCGTCAAATATTGTATTAATGATCTATTAGATTTGGTTAGATTCTTTCTAATTCTTTGCTTTGATCCTATTTCTATTTTAGAAACATTATTTTTAGAAACATTGTAGAAACCCTAGTTTCCCCTATTCTCCGAATCTGACAGTTTTCTGAGTCTTTTCTGACGTTTTGGTTTTTTTGCTTGTTTTTGAGGTTTTTGTGCAATAAGGGTAAATTGCGATTTTTAAAGTAATAGCAAATAAATTCTATAAAATTCATACAACTCCGTAAACAACAAACCCTAGTGCAAATACTGGAACCAGACCATTTATTAACCTTCTGCAATGATTACAATAGAGATCTGATAGAATGCAACAAAAGAAGAATTTTATTTAAAAAACCTGGTTTTTTCCCTCTTGCTGCAATAAATGACTGGTAATGGTACGGCTGCAATGGTAGGTCACCTTTCCCTTGCGCCACAAAGGAGAATCCTCTGTTAATGAGATATGCGCCACTGGAGATGAAGTTTGTTTGCTGAGGATGAAGGCGTCTCTTACTTTGGAATAAAATAAGGCCTTTCTTGAGTGGTACGGCCAGATGCTGAAGAAAAGACAAGGCTCCCAATGTATATGCGTCTCCCTCTGTAAGATGCTGGCAAGACTCTTGAAGTGCCTGCGCCTTTATGCAATGAAGTCTCAGAGAAAAAGGAAAGGCGTTTATCTTGTTGGAAGAGGTACAGCCCCTTACAAGGGTACGACCTGCTGTACAAAGGTACGGCTACAGCAGCAAACAACATATATATAAAAACGGCTCTTCTTGAAGGGTCCCAGATGTGAAGAAATAGGCGCCCTGCTATGGAGAACTCTTCTGGATAAACCCTTACTGAAAACCCCTGAATGTATCAACTCTGTAATGCTCTGCAACTTCTTCTGAAATGAAGAAATTCCTCTGCTGGCAATAAATCGGATGATATTTCACACCCTCTGAATCGCTCTCACTGGAGATGGCTCGTTCTCCAATGCGTTCGAGACTGAAACCCGAAAGCTTCCGTTCTCTGGCAAAGACTGATCAATTTTCAATTCACAAATGTCATAATGGCTCAAATCCCAATGCAAAACCCCTTTATCATTGAAAAGTGCGATTTCCTTAAAGATAGGGATTATTAAAAATATTCAACTTTTAATCTTTTAATATTTCCAAAGTCACAGCCAAATATTTTAATATAAATTTAAATGTCAATTTTGGCCCCTTCTGATGATGGCGCACCCCTCAAGAAGAATCACTTAAGTTATAATTTAATATTATAACTTTATATTATAATCATTAAATAATTAATATTTAATTAATGCAATTAAATATTGATATTTCTCTCGTTACTCATCCGATGACTGATCCGTCTGAAGCTGACGAACTCTGAAGTGATTCTGAACGCTGCCAAAACCATACTGCTAAATATAGCAGGGGTCCCACGCTGCCTGCCAGGAACTGCTAAAAATAGCAATTCTGCAAAAAGTCTCCGATCGAGCCCAAACGAAAGACTACTGATCAAACTTAGCAAACTGAAGCTGAGCCAAGCTTCGGAACGACCCTCTATCCAAACCATCAGCCTACGAAGGTCGCATGATAGGCCAATCTTATGAACTCTGATGCTCGCCAAAAAAATGGGGACATGACAAACATCTATTTTGTAAACTCTATATGAAGCACATTTGCTTCTTTTCAATATATCGAAGTTTTCAATCATCGTTTCATGGTATCAGAGTGGGAAAATCTATTCCTAGCACGATTTCTGATTTTTTGAAGTGTTGGTGGTTGAATAAAATCATGGGTTTATTTTTGTTTCTATTTTAGAAACATTATTTTTAGAAACATCTATTTTGTAAACTCTATATGAAGCACATTTGCTTCTTTTCAATATATCAAAGTTTTCAATCATCGTTTCATGGTATCAGAGCGGGAAAATCTATTCTTAGCACGATTTCTGATTTTTTGAAGTGTTGGCGGTTGAATAAAATCATGGGTTTATTTTTGCTTCATTTTTCTTTGCGTGGATTTCTACAGAATAAAAAATCGTGATTCGTTCTGTCTACTTGAGGCTTCAACCTGGTATTTTACTGTGTCGTTCTTTTGCAAAGATTCATGGTTTTTTGCGATTGTTTCTGGGCGTCGCAATTTGTCTTCTTCGTTTGCGTGTTCTTGTGCGTTTTTTTTTGTGAAGAAATACACATGTTTTAATTCGTGTTTGATATTCTCGTTGTCACGTTTTTTCTTTGGCCATTCTCTTCAAAAATTGTGGGCAAAATCTTTTTTGGGCATGTTTTTTCAAAACGCGTTTCTGTTCCTGATCTGGGCGCACTCTTCTGTATAGATTTGGGCGATTTTTTCACACATTTTTTGGTGAAAATTCATGTCTGAAGTAAATCGTATTTTTTTGCAACTTTCTGGGCATTTTCAAAGACGGAAATCACTGTGTTTTGGGCGGTGTTCTTTAAAAATGCGACCAAGAGTTTCCTGTTCTGGCTGTTTGCTTTTGGTTTTTGAGTGACCTTATCATTTTCTGATCAAAACAGTGATAGGGTTTCAGTTTTTGGGCGTTGTTTTTTGCTTTTTGACACGATTTTTCTGCCTTTTATTTGCATTTGTGCATTCCAGGGCACCTCGGATTTTGAACCTTCTTTTTGATTGATTTCTGTTCAAGGTTTTCTATACCTCTATTCTGTCAGAATTTGTTTTGAAGGTTTTGTGCATAATCGCTTCTTGTCTCATATTATGCTGGAAGGTAGTCAGAAGTTCAACGACTGCAACTACAACACCTGGAAGCAGTGAATGATGACCATTTTTGAAGATTGATGCCTTGACCAGATTATTTTGGGCAACAAGATACAACCTACAATGGTAGATAAAGATCGAGAAAAGTTTGATGAGCAAAATTAGGAAATCGTGATGCTTATTAAACTGTTTGTCACTGATGACTAGCTACCTCAGGTACTGTTTGGCAAATCAACTAAAATTTTTGGGATCTTCTGAAAAGTCTTCATGAAACATCCGACAGGAGCTGTGCGTTCTTTCTGAAAAACATGTTCTAATCATGATGGATGAGAAGACAACTCTACAGGTGCACTTGACAAAAATCAAGGATATCTGTGATCAACTAGAGGCTATTGGTCGGACAATGGAGGAAGAAGATATGGTAGTCATCACTCTAAAGAGTTTGCCGAAATCTTATGAGCACTTTATTGAGACACTCAACATTACCTCAACTAATGTTGACTTGAAGTTTTCAGATCTTTGTACCATACTTCTGCAGCAGGATCGTTGGAAACATCAGTTCGATAGCGGTGCTAGTTCATCCTAAATAGAGCGACTCACACTATAGTTGTTTAGGGACTTGAGGATCATGGTCTATATAGACTTGTTGATTCTGGTGATTCTCAAGAGCACACTATGGTAGCCGGGAGTACTTCCATCAGGAACCTTTAGCATCAACATTATGGGCACTTGAATATGCAATATCTCTCGTAGCTATCTTGAGATGATCTAGTTGGTGGTCTACTTGCAATTTAGACTTAGAATCATGGAGTATGAGAGGCTTGTCAGGCTGGGAAGCAACTTTGGACTCCATTCTTAGATGGTGACTCATGGCGAGCTTCCAAGGTATTACAGTTGGTTCACGTTGATTTATATGGCCCAATGAACACTCCTTCAATTGCTGGTTGTAGGTATTTTTCTGTTATTTGTTGATGATTTTAGTAGAAGAATGTGGGTGTACTTTCTTAAAAACAAATTAGAACTGTTTGGTATATTTCAGCAGTTTAAGGCCTTAGTTGAAAAAGAGTCAGGCTCACCAATAGTCACTCTTAGGTCTGATAATGGGGGGGAGTTTTGTTCTAATGACTTCTCCAGTTTCTATGTTGTACATGGCATTAAGCACCAACGTACCACACTTTACACCCCTCAGCGGAATGGTTTCATTGAACGTAGGAATCGCACCATTACTGAAATGGCTCGTTCTATGCTGGAGCATAGAAATGTTCCTAAGAAATACTGGGCTGAAGCAGTTTATACTGCTGTTTATCTTCTAAACTGGTCTCGTACTCATGCGGTTAAGAAGATGACTCCTAAAGAAGCTTGGTTTGGATGCAAGCCTATGGTTAGCCACTTGAAAGTTTTTGGCTCTACTGCTCATGTGTGGAGTCCAGATGCCAAGTGCACTAAGTTGGATTCCAAAAGCTAGAAACTCATGTTCATTGGTTACAATGAGAATCATAAGGCACACAGGTTCATTGATGTAGATATAGCTCGTCTCATCTTCAGTCGTGATGTTGTGGTTGATGAAACTACTGAGCCTTTCTTTTCGTCTTCTACTTCTATGAGCCCCGAGGATTAGTCTATGCAGGCTTCTGATTTGGGTGTTTGTCTTCTCCTAGCTCCACCTGATGGGAGGGATTCTGCAGTTGTGCAGGCTCCTTAGCAGAATATTCCACCACCCACCCCTCCTCTGGACAATTTGGATCCTAATCCAGCTGATGTTGTTCCAACCACTCTTGGTGATGTTGCTCCTCCTGTTTTAGATATTGGTACTTCTACTCTCCGACCTAAATGGTATGCTAAAACCATAAGTGATCTTCATGATGATGAATTACTTGAGGGTAGAACTACTCGAAAAAAGAGCAAGCAACAGAATATTGTTAATTTTTCTCTTAGGGCCAATCTTCACATCATCTCTGAGCCTCAAAACCTATTTTGAGGCTAAAGGCGTACTTGAGTGGGAGCAGGCTATGGAAGCTGAACATATTAGTCTTCTGAAGAATAACACTTGAGTCCTCTCCAATCTTCCACCTGGGAAGAAGCCCATTGGCTGCAAATGGGTGTATAAAGTTAAGTACAAGGTTGACAAAATCCTTGATAAGTACAAGGCTCGGTTAGTAGCCAAAGGGTTCTCACAGACAGAGGGCATTGATTATGAGGAGACTTTTTCTCCTACAACCAAAATGAGTACTATTCGGATTGTCCTCGCTACTACAACTCAGTTTGGATGGAAAGTCCATCAAATGGACATCAAGAGTGTGTTTCTCAATGGTGATCTACAGGAAGAAGTCTATATGACACAACCTCCTAGTTTTAAGGTTGCTGGTAAAGAACACCAAGTTTGTAGACTCGCGAAAACACTCTATGGCCTTAAACAGGCTCCCGGGCATGGTACATGAAAATTGATAAGTACTTTGTTGATCATTATTTTTAGAGGAGCCCTTCTAATTCAAATTTGTATGTCAAATAGTTTGGTGATGATATTCTTGTGCTTGTTGTCTATGTTGATGACTTTATCATTACTGGCAGCTTAGAACATCTGATTGAGGAGATCAAACACAATTTCAGTCAATCCTTTGACATGACAGATTTGGGACTTCATTATTGTCTCGGTATTGAGGTTTGGTAGATGGTTGATAGGATCTTCATTTCTCAGTCCAAGTATGCTCGTTGTTTGCTTGATAAGTTCAGAATGAATGATTTCAAAATTTGCATCTACACCTATGGAGAAAGGGCTAAAACTATTAGCAAAATCAGATTCGCTTGCGCAAAATGAATCCGCATTCAGGCAACTAATAGGTAGCCTTATTTATCTCACTGCTACTAGACTTGACCTCAATTTTGTAGTGAGCTACATCTCTTGCTTCATGACAGCCCCTAAAACTGAACATTGGGTTGTAGCGAAGCGTGGGCTGCGATATGTGAAAGGCACTTCCGACTTCCGACTTTGGAATTCTGTATGGAAGGTGCAAAGATCCTAAGCTGATTGGATATATAGACTTAGATTGGGCATGTTCTGTTGATGACAAAAAGTTTAGGGTATGTATTCAATTTGGGTACAGGTGTAGTTACATGGACCAGCAAGAAGCAGCAGGTAGTGGCTCTTTCCTTGACTGAAGCTGAATATTAAGGAATTGTTAAAGCAACTTATGAGGCGGTTTGGATTTGAAGGGTGCTTTTTGACATGCAAATGTCTCAAGCAGGGCTTTCCCCCTTGTATTGTGACAATCAAGGAGTGCTGAAACTCGCCAAAAATCTAGTCTTCCATAAAAGGACAAAGCATGTTGAAATTCATTGTCATTTCATCCGCCAGCCTGTCGAAGATGGATTAGTGGTACTGTAGTATGCTCCAACTGAGGATTAGATTGTTGATATTCTCACCAAGTCTATGAGCCCAGATAAGATTGTCAAATTCAGGGGGCACCTTGGTGTAGTTGATAGATTGACCATTAAGGGAGGGTATTAAAATAATATTTAGATTATTTAATGGTCAATATTGTATTAATGTAATCTGTTAGATTTAGTTAGATTCTTTCTAATTCTTTGCTTTGATCCTGTTTCTAGAAACATCTACTTTGTAAACTCTATATGAAGCACGTTTGCTTCTTTTCAATATATCAAAGTTTTCAATCATCGTTTCATTTACTTTCTGATTTTGCCTGTCTTGCTTGTTTTTTTGTTTCTCTTTTGTGTTTATTTGTCAGGAATGCAGGAAATGCATACAATTGCAAAGTAAAGATATACTTAAGAAAAAATTTGAAACTATCAACTCAGATTTTTATTTAATGCTTGGAAACTACATATTATTCATACTTGGAAGCCAAAGTATAAAATGCAGGTCTGAAAATGATTTAACCAGCAAATAAGAAGACCACTAGATTGGATGCCTCTTGTGGAAGCCACCAAAGAACACCCCTAAACTGCTACTCACAAAACTGATTGCCTTGGATGCCAAAATCAGTGAAGGTTTGGAGACAAAAACCTAGGCGTTTGAGCCTAGAAACCACTACGCCTAGTCTGGAGGTTGTACGGCCTGCAACAAGGTTGTACGGCTTGTTATGATCCTCATGCCAAGTGTTGTTGCTCAATCAGCAACAATGATAACAGAAAGTATACTTCTGATCTGCACAATGAATCCTCTAAAAACTCTGAATATCAATCTCCAATCAGCACAAATGCAGCTCTTGGATGAAGCCACCTCTAGAGCAATCCTTGGGTGCTATTTCACACCTATAGATCATTGAATCTAAGAGAGTTATCGTTCTCCAAGATCAAGTTTCTGCTTGAAACCCTTGTTTCTTCTCCTTAGCAAAAAAGCTTAAGTTTTGTAGAATATGAATGAATGAATAATGAGCTTTTTTGAAAGCTTAAATACTTCTCCCAAAAAGCCATGATTTTCTTTGGCTTTTTTATCCAATATTAAAATATTTGCTTCCGTTGTTTCATATTAAATAACCTTATGTTGGCGTCCCCTTAGTTGCTTTATAATTGACCTTATGATTAAATAAAATCATATATTATAAGGTCATTAAACACCATTAATAATATCCACTTATAATTTAATTATTATTAAAGTTAATACTTCAATAATAATTAATAAATCATAACTCCATTAAAACCCAATATATCAACATTAAACTGATTTTGCCAACACCATGAGGTTACCCACTACTTCTACTGCTCATTAGAATGGCTTACTATAAATAGTAAGGTTGGACTCATATGTCCAAGTGACTTACTAAAAATAGTATGTGAGTGCAAACGGAGCTTGAAACACCTTAGGAAGGTTGTCCTTGAATATCACCAAGCACTGGAGAAGAGAACATAGGAAATTGACACTCAAAGGGACAATTGGATCCGTTGATAGGCTAATCTACCAATGCATTGAAGCTGGCTAAGGAGGGGACATTACATGTGACTTGAATGATGTTGTATAAGTCTAGGTGCACCCATTATGTAGCCTTGTCACTTAATTGACCTCTAGGTACCTTTTTGAGTCATCCTTGCCATTGAACCATTAGCAAATGACTTCTAGGTGCTTCTTTTGCTCATGTTTGGCACTTGGAAACCTCTTTTGTCTAGTAGGCGTGCTCATAGATAGTTTGTTTCACCTAAAAGGTCTAAAAACCGTATTTTTTCAAAATAGGGAGATGTGTGGTCCAAGGACCTTGATTTGGGGATTGTAGTTGGTGGGGGCGGGCGGCGGGCGGGGGGAGGGGGGTGAGGTGTTTGCTGGCTTTGCACCCAGTGATATGGTTGAGGGATGGTGCCCCTCATAGGGTCTCAGGAGCATGCTAGTTTCTTAATTTTATCACCATGTTTTCTCCAACATCAAGTTTTCACTGTTTGTAGAATCAAATCTTCATTCTTCAAATGGAGATACATGGTTTTTTAGCTTTTTTAAGTGTTTAGGGTGAGGTTGGGGCCTATTAGACTATTAAGGTTAGAATTAGTGGCTCAAATTTTAAAAAATAAGTAATATTCTTAAAAAAATTGCTTTTTTTAGTTGTTTAATGCAAGGGAGGGCTGTACATTTCTAGTGCATTCAAGGGATCCTGACAAGGCCCTTGAGGGTAAGGGTATTAGGGAAGTCTCATGTTGACCTAAAGTTTTCAAATGAGGGTGATGCTCTAGAAACTTCTCTCGTATTACCTAGGGATGTTCTTTGTCCCCTGGTGGCTGTGGGGGGATGTTTCCTTAGAGTCTCGACATCTCATAGATGTACCTATCCCAAAAATGACAACAATTTAGGGGGAGGGGTCATTGTGGAGCACTGTTAAAAACACACTTAAGTTCTTATCATTAATACCCTTGTTGCTTGAAGGCTCTTAACTTGGTTGAGGTGCACCCTATTCTCACTCACAATACTCAACCGTGTCCTAAACCTGTCCCAAGAACTCTTTTTTGCTGATTGTTGCCTTGTGAACCATCTATTCTCCTCCTAGATACACCTTATTTATGCCTTTGTCACTTGATTTTTCCTATTCAACCTGTAGGCATGCTATTCCACCATTTGAGCCACTTAATTTACATGTAGGTGCACATTTTATGCAATTCCATCCCTTCAAATCTTACAGTAGACTTGAGCTGTATTTTCTTGTAATGCCCCCTTTTGGGATATTCCTAAATTTAGGCCTGCAAAACAATATCTATCACTCACTAAAACTGATATTAGTAATAACGAGTATCAACTTTATGACAACATTGAAATTAATACATGAAATATTATAATATTGAGAGCAATATGCCATAGCTAAAACATCATAATAGTTAGATCTATTAACATTTGAATTCAAAATATCTTAACCTCATTAATGGTTATTCCAAGGCATATTCCTATAGCCAATCATATTAGGAATTCACTTTAAATGTTTGCGAACCGCAATCTCAAGGATGATTGCCCTTGTATTGTGAGAGCATGGGTGGAATCTCATCCGTCCATCTTGGGTTGGTGTACTTTAGAAGACCCTTAAGTATAGGAGCACTCATTTGCCTCCTGGCCCATGCACATGGTAGAATCTCAGGTCCACTCCACCCCTCAATCCACCTTGGCGGCGCTCCATCCTCCTTGTTCAAGCTTAGGATCACTCATTTGCCTTCCAACCCATGAGCGCTCCATCTTGGGGTGGTGTGCTTGATAAGATGCATGAAGACTGCCTTCCTCAACAAGCCCGGGAGCACTCATACACCTCCCAACCCATTAGCACTCCATCTCGGGATGGTGTGCTTGATGAAGGAAAATCCGATACTTCACCTTTTGTGAACTCGAAAGGTTGATCAGCCTCCCTATTTGCAAAACACTTCTATAAATTTAAAATAGATTGCTAAAGTAATCTACTATGTTCATTGGCAATAAAATATCATTATGCAATTTTTATATATATATATATATATATATATAAATTCTCAAACTTACTTCCTAGTAATATTCTTGCTGAAACAATATTTATTTCCAATAGATATCTTATATTCCAATTTATTATTTTCCTTTTTTCTATCTCATTCTTTGATATGCTGAATTGATATTTGAATGTGTGTTACTTGGATGAATTGATGATTGAATGATTGATGCTTGAATGATTTGATGATTAAATGATTGGATGTTTGAATGATTTGATGATTGAATGTATTGATAGACTTGTTGCTGTTTGCTTGATTGATCTTTTTGTTATTTTGATTGCTTGATTTTTTGATGGTTAGATGAGTGATGATTGTTTGATTTCTTGATGGATAGATGAGTAATGATTGCCTGATTTCTTGATGGATAAATGAGTGATGATTGCTGATTGAATGTCAATGAACTGATTTACCCTTTATATCCATTTCTTGAATGAGTCACCACCCTTCACAATAAACGAATCACCACCCTTCACAATAAATGAGTCACCACCCTTTATGGCTGCCTTTTGAGAATACTACTTTAGTTCCACATTAATTGATAGATTTATTCCCCGTTGGTGATTTCCTTATACCTGCAATGAATTGCTCAGGAATGGCTGCAGGACCAACCCAAGCCATATTTGAGTTGTTTTGTGTTAATTCATTAGAGCTGGTTGCTACAATTTGACAGGCGTCACAACCACAACCACCATTATATTGATGACACAAAATTTTATATTTTAACTCAATAGAGGTTGTCGTATGATGAAAAAAATAGGTGCACAAAATCATCACCATAGTTTCACAACAGCCTCAACAACATCAGTACCTTCATAGTTTGTAACTATGCCTACGCACTCATTGCAGTATTCTCAAGGATGCATGTGTAATTTCAATTGTGAAATGACAGTTGCAACTACAGTTACAATCATTGTCAATTGTTTTATTTGTCTGTATTTCTCCTTGACCTTATCTTTTGAATCTATGATGACAAAAAATTGAAGTTGACAAAATCATCACCAGAAAACCACTATCACAGTACAACTATTAGAATGCACATACCAAGAGGAGAAGCATTTTCAAAATCCATGATCTATTATTTTCAAGAATGATTAATTGCAGCCCAAACCACAATCATCAGTAATTTTTTGATACTTTACTGAGTTTGCAGATTAATTTTGGCAATTTAACAAGTGTTACCATCATTTACCATCTCTCAGCTGTTCACCTAGTGTTTGATCCATTTATCTATAACTTCATATCTATATGAATTAGAATATAAAGCCAAAATTTTCAAAGATTTGTTGTATAATTATATAAAGGAGGCTAAAGAGATTGAAGAGTAATAGGTCTTTGAGAAAATTTAAGTTGAGATTTTTTATAGTTACATAGGTTTAGTGAAAATTTCAATGATTCTGTGTGTATAGACTACTAGCATAGCTGCCTAAATCTCAAAGGACAACCTCAAAGCCTATGGACAACAAGGACAGCTATGCTAGTTCAATCTATACACACAGAATCATTGAAATTTTCACTAAATCTATGCAACTATAAAAAATGCTCAACAGAAATTTTCTCAAAGGTATGACTCTTCAACCTTAAAATGAATGTACAACCAACCATAACTATAATTGAACCTTGTTTTGTGATAGACTGAACTAATTGTAATAATTACAGAACTCCTACCACAATTTCAACTGGACAGTTCAACAATTGCCACTGCAACTACCACTCAACTATTCTTTTCTGCTTTGACATAATTTTCATGCTAATGATAACATAATTTTAGAGTCTGCAAAACCATACCTGCAATCATCACACCACCCTCAACATGAGAAAGCTACTCATTCACTCAAATGGCATTGCACACACATTTTGACAATTGGCATCCATTTAAATTTTTAAGTAAACTCAAAAATGGCCATTCTCTGTAGTTATTGTACAATGTCTATTATTATGTTTCAATAAAATTGGTTATCAGACTATGTATTAATTGGTTGTCGGCTTCAAATAGTTATAAGCATTGGTTGCTTGATGGTTGTGTTCTTGTGAATAGTTGGGTCCTTTAAATAGATTGTGTATTGTCAAGAAAAGTGGTGTGATCTAGTTGGATCGACTTTGATCATTGGCCAACCATCTCTAGTCTTATTGTACAATGTCTATTATTATGTTTCAATAAAATTGGTTATCAGACTATGTATTAATTGGTTGTCGGCTTCAAATAGTTATAAGCATTGGTTGCTTGATGGTTGTGTTCTTGTGAATAGTTGGGTCCTTTAAATAGATTGTGTATTGTCAAGAAAAGTGGTGTGATATAGTTGGATCGACTTTGATCATTGGCCAACCATCTCTAGTCTTATTTTGCAATAATTTCATGTGCTAATACAGATATATTTTACTCCTGTATCTGGTATGCATTGTCATCTCTATTATTAATTCACATATTTATTTTATCAGATAGAGCAATAAACATTCCTTGTTAGATAACAGTCCCAACTTACGTATTTGTAATAATCACCCTTAAATTTTTTTTGAAAATCTTGTTAGCTCAACAATTGGAAATTGCTAAACAACTTTACTCTTCACTTTATGAACACCAAGTTCCCAATGTGGGCAAGGTCAGAGCATACGGTGTATGGGATTACAATAATACTTGAAAATTTAGTAGCTAAAAGTAATCCACTTATCCAGTGGGGTTAGCTTGGCACTTCCGCTTTTCAGTGGGAAAACTCATGCAATACTGGAAATGTAAAGCCAACACTTTTGGAAACGTAAAACCGACTCTTCCACTTTTTAGTGATGAGTGAATACAATAAGCAAGAGAAACTCTTCCGCTTTTCAGTGGTGAGTGAGAACCAATGAGCCACTTATTCAGTGGCATGAGTAACAAGAGCCACTTATTCAGTGGGGTGAGTAACAAGAACCATTTATTTAGTGGGGTGAGTAACACAAAATATCATGAGTAGATCACTGGTGGTACTACCACTCAGCGTTACAGTGTTAGCTCAAGGAAATCTATCAAATGAAATGTGCTACTACTGATGCAAAGTAACTGCTGTAACAATGATAAATATCAACCCTAACATCAAAACATTCACCAAAACAACAACCAATTCAGTATACCTAGAAATAAGATCGCTGGTATGAACAAGGCTAAGCTGACTGGATGGTTGCAGGTCTGTTATTCCTCTTCTGTAGGTCAAATAGCCACCCATAATCATTCAAAATGTCATTTTATGCAACCAAGGACACACCAAGTTGATGCCCAACAACTGGAGACATACTCCACTCTACAAACAGCCTCCAAAATGTGTGGAAACAACATAAAAGTCTGATATTCATCTCTGATTTGCCGAGACAGCAATATAATGACCCAAAAATCATAAAGAATGCATACCCAATTCATCAAAGGACAGTACCGACTGCTGTAAGTAGTTCCCAATGCAATCCCCTTCTTCCAACAATGCCAAAAACTCAAGTAAAGGACATTTCAGGTCCGAAAATCACTTGATAGACTGCTGCATGTGTAGTGTCAAGTCTATTATGACAAGAAATGTTTTTACAAGGTTGATATACAATTTCTGTGGGTCAAGACAACCATGATGAATCATCAAATGACCAAAGATCACCTCCTAAACATGTCCAAAATCTTTGCAAACATTCACCGAAACATAAATCCCAAAATCTGCAATCAAAATACTTTGAATTATCTTCTTTTTGAAACTCTGAAATTGGAACTTCATTGAAGCACAACGATTCCTAAATAGAATCACTCCACTACCTAGGGATTATATTTTGAATTTGAAACTAGGAATCAAATGAGGGTTTTCGTCCTCAAACAATTTTTGGAAGAACTCGCAGGTTCAATTCAGCAGTATAACAATATTTGTAGTCTTTAGCATAACCAAATGAGCTCCCAACACCTCTTATAGTTTTTTTCGTTGTTTTTAAATTAAAACATCTTTTTTGGCTTCTTTGAAAAAACATTTTTTTGTTTTTTTCGGAAAAACACTTTTGCTTTAAAATAAATAATTTATTATGTGCAAACATTTAATCACCTTTCCAATGAGCTATTACACTAAGTTGTCCTTTAATTATTTCTCAACATTAGACAACATTAGTGAAATATTAATTAAATAACTTAATAATTCACCTAAGTTGCGAAAAGTACTGCAATGTCATTGGAATCCAATTCTGACCACACGATGATGAAACTAAAGCAATATAAAGATGATTGAAATCAACTTGGTGTCTTCTAAAAATAGCTCGCTCCTCCAAAAAGTTTGGAGGGCACCCAAAAGGTCGGAAATCAATTCCGAAAGCATCAAAGGGCTCCAACTAACCTATTGAACTCAAACCCAAGAACAACTGCTCTACAAGATTGATCAAATGCTTCTCTAAGAATGTTGGATTTCTCCCTAACCAACCAGTTAGCCTTTGAAAGACTTGGAAACTAGCTAAATGTGCATTAATTGGCTAAGTGCCAAAAGGGGACATCACAATTTTCAATTTTACAACTATAGTTACAATGGTAACTTGTTTATTTTCAAATTCTTCACAATAAATAATGGAAAATGTCAACAATGATATCCATCATCATCAGTTTTTCTCAAGTCTGTAATCTGTCAACCTTGAGGATGAATCATCAAACATTTCCAATCACAATTCACTCTTTCTTCCATGGTCTACTATTACACATCGCTGCTATTTGAGAACTGCAGATGCAATATTTTGGCACTTTCAACAGCAATTGCAATCAATAATGTTAACAAAATTTTCATGACTCTATGACATGAAAAATAGGAGTCTAGATAAGTGTCTCCAGTACTATCACAATGCCATGAAAAGTGGCTTTAAAATTGATTTTCTCGACTGTTATTTTGCAACCTAAAGAATGGTCCTTTCATCCCATCATATATGTCATTCAATTTTCTCTCCAACTATAAGAATAACTCATTTTTTTTTCCCAAAAAAATCAAACAACTAAAAATTCCTTAGAACTTAAATTTTTTTCAAATCAATGTCTGGTCAAACTCAAGCTAAACACTCAAAAGGCTTAAAGCACAATTCATGCTTGTTCTGTGATGGTCTTGTTGATCTAATTTTAGAATTAGACAAGTCCTAGCAGAATTTCAATTTCACAATTTATGAATTACACTTTGGACCATCATTCAATTACTTGAATAATGTTTTACACTCTAAATTTATAATATCTATCATATGTATGACAAAAATTTTTTGGAGTTTGCAAAGGCAGAACAACACCCTTGACAACATCCTTAGCATATATGCTTGCTATGTGGGTGGGCAAGTGAGATAATAGTGCCATTGCTTAGTTTGACTTACGCGAGTAAATTATAGATGCCCAAAAAGTTTGACTAGTGAGAACTATATGTGCGATTTAAAATTCTCATGGTTGTCATTTGGCTATGTTAATTGTGTGCATGTGATATATTTGGTTGAATTCGTGTATATATGCATGGTCATTTGATGTATTGTAAGTGGTAGGGGATTCAACAAATTGTTGTAGAAAGTAAGTGGCGTTGTGATGGGTCATACATGCTCTATTATAGCGCATAGTTGAATTATATGGGTCATGGTGGACTATCTTCAAATTGTTTTGTAGAAAAAGAGTTGCATGTATTCATCACATAGAAAATTAGGTAGTTTGGTGATGATATCTAATTCCTTGACACAATTTGGTTGATTGATTTCTGATAGTCCCTAGGAGGTTCTTGGTTGTATGTAATATTCTATTCACAATTCATGATGTTTGTTTTGAGTAGGTGTTTCTTGGTTATGAACCCTTTTGTAAAATCCTCTTAACTATCTAATATAATAATATATTATGTTTTGTTATATTCCTATCGAATGTCACATTTTGAAACCCTTGCAATATTTTCTAAGAATCGAAATAAGGCATATAAGTTTTCATGGCTTAGCTAAGTTAGTGATCCTTGTATTGGTTTGGGTTTGGGATTGCAGGTTTGTTAAAAAAAATATTGAGATTAGGTTTGTCCATACCAAAATATATCAAAACCAGAAATATATACATATTTGTACCAGCAACTAAGTTTAGAATAGCACATATTATCATATAATGAACAAGACCACCATAAAAATAAAAAATACTACAATGTCAATTTGTCAAACTCAAATGCCATGATATATATTAAAATTAAAAATAATAATTTCAAGTGTCAACAATCAACCATTAAAATTGTTGGTGTTCTTTTTAGTGAGAATTCCCAGCTAATTCTCAAGACAATCTAAAGGATAGCTAACTCTTATATTTAATTTCTCCTAAGGGGCTGGCCAACGAATAGGAGAAGGATTTGGACAATTCTCTCCTTTGCACTTCATGCTTTGCAAAATCTAGGTGGGTGATCCTATACAATATCACTTAATATTCCTTGCCATTGACTTCAGATATTGTTTTAAACAAATATGTTCTCTCTCATTAATCAAGAATTATGGATAAACACATCGAATGAACTAAATTCTTGGAGTTTATGCATTTCAGATCTAAGAACATGTAAATAAAATCATGCAATAAATATTGCTTGAAGGGTGAATTGTTCATTAAAATTGTTGATCATGAAGGTTATAATTAGAACTTTTGCACAGACCTATGCCTTAGACCTAGGCAACAAAGTCAAGAAAAGTGTAATTGAAAACTTGCATAATAGTATTTTAACCTAGTTCCATGAAAGCTTTGTAACAATGCATTACACTGTCACACTTATAAAATTCCTAGACAACCCTATTTACAAATCCCTATATATATTCAAACCATTCAACATTTCTTATACAACAAATTTAATTTACTCATTAAGTAAATGCCATCCAAGAAATATTCAACCACAAGAAATTTGTATAGATGAATAAAAAGATCCTTGATCTCTTTGTATTCATAAATGGAATAAAACATTCAATTTAGGAGACAATTGGCTTTGAATTTGCCATTGCATATTCATAGTATGATGCTAGTATTGTCATACAAAATGGACAATTACATCAAATTCTATTTTCAAAAAGCCTAGACCAAAAACACAAGGTTAATTATAAAATGCTTTGCGTACAAAAATTCTCCAAGATCTCATGAAAAAGGTCCTAATTCCCTTTTATAGAACAAGGGAGCAAACAAACTTCAAGCCTGTGGACAAATGTAACATTTACATTTGACAATTCTGTCCACTTAGGATCAAACAGAAATACAAGTACAATTGGCTCGTGCGAGAACAAATATTCTTCACTAAAGACAAAAGCGGTTGCACATGCAATTGTTGAAGATTCTTGTTGATTCCAAAAGTGCTTAATAAGAAGATGGATGTACAAGTACCTTACCACGCTCCTCATCACTATTTACAATCTTCAAAATGCTCGGGAGATGTTGACTAGGCCATATGAGACAAAAACAAGCCCCACCACTGTAGAAGAACAAGAAAACAATGGAAAATGGATTACTCCACATATCTCTCAAGCCATGAGCTATATTCCTCCTCTGACGGCCAGTTGAATGGTAAGAGTTTTTGCACCTTGTTATTTTGTGCATGATACTTGGCATTAGTGATTGCTCTTGATTACTTATTAAAACTATCTAAGTTAGTCTCTAGTTTGAATAAATCATCTATTGAATTATTGAGGAGAGCTAAATTAGGTTTTCCATCCTTGTAAATAAAAGAAGACAATGGAGGAGTAATGCTTGCAAATTCAGCCTTCCACTTATCCAAAGGCTTGATTAATCTTGCTTCATCCATAATCCTAGGCATTATCCCTTTCTCCATACCTTCAAACATCTTCAATTTTGCATTAAATTGAATATCTAATTTGGTTTGGAAGGCAAAGATATCCCTCAATAACTCAATTCTTTCTAGAACTTGTCCTAAGCTATTTGGGGAACTTGCATCAGAGTCTGTTACTTTCATCATTTCTTTTAAAGCATTAGCTTTGAGGCTCCATTTGCTTAGAACTTCCTGAAGCTTTTCTGATCTTCTTGATGTTTAGCATAAGCTATCCATGCTCCCTCAATTTTATGCAGGATACAAGAAAGTCTATGACCTAATAGATCATCAATCATGTTAGTGGCCACTTTATTAGCTTCCTCCTTTGCTTTCTTCTCATTTTCTCTACTCTGCCTCAGCTCTTCTTTCAATTGTTTAATTCTAAGAGATATAGTCTCCCTATCCTGAGCTGAGAACTTTTCTAATGTTGATGGAGGAGCTGCAATTTGAGGAACAACAACTTGTGGTGGTGGTAGCATTGCAACCACTTCATTTTATTCATCCTATAACTTAACATGTTTGGCATGTAGCTCATTATATGCTTCCTTGGCCCTCTCAATAGTATCAACGCTAAACATAGCAATATGCTAAGTCACAAGGTTCAAATTCAAATTCTGTTATCATGGAATCTAGCAGCGCTCATTCCACGGATAACCCCCCTACGAAACTTGTCCGTTTCCTAGGTTTGTGAAGTTTAAGCACACAAAATGAGGTGATTTTCAAGCCACCTCGAAATGCGTTCCAAAGCCTCAAACAGTCAGTTTGAGCATCCCCCTATGTTCGCCTCGCAAAGACCTTCGAAACGAGCTCCTTCGCGAAGTCTCACTATTCATACTTAATTAAATTGTGAAAAATGCAGTTGCACTCAAAAAGTGTGCTCCTGCTCACAAGCCAAAAAATTGACTAAGTGTTGAAAGTGCAGGGGCGCCAAAAATCAGCGCCCCTGCATGAAAGTGATTTGCCAAAATGTGCAGAAGTGCTAAAAAAGTGCGCTCTTACACATGGTTGCGAGACTTAGCCAATTTTTGGCTCAGGCGCACTTCTTCATGTTATTTGCATTTTTCGCTTATTGTGCCACTTTTTATGCCTCAATTAATTGGGAGACTTGAGTTAGGTTTTTTGTGTTTCCCATTCACTTAAAAGTGATTTTATTGTTTCATTTTCATTGTTTGTGATCTTCAACTTCATTCCTCTTTGCTGGGCGCGCATCTACCTCCTCCAAAAACGCGTTTTTTGTACGAGCTCCTTCTTGGTCGAGCTAGGGTTTCCATTTCTTGTTTCAGGTATGGTTTCTTATTTTCTCCCTTCGTCCCTTCTTTTTATGAGTGCGTTTTAAACTTATTATGATTTGTAAATACCTTTTTAATTGTCACGTTTTTGTGTTCTCCAAAAACGTGTTTTCCTCATGCTCTTTCTCATGCCTACGCGTGAGTTCTCTTCATTCCATCGCGTTTGTTTCTCTTCTCTTCATCACGCGTTTGTGGCTTTCTTCTTTTGGTTGGTTTCTTGTTTGTCATCACCAAGGGGTTTTGGTTTGTGCGTTCCTCCCTTCTATCTCTATCTTCTTCTCTGTCCTTGTAGAAGTTGATGCGCACGGGTTCTTCATATGAGAAACTCGTTTTTACTACTGAGTTCTACTCCTAAACTATGGCGCACTTTTCATTCAACCTTGCATCATGTCAATCTCCATGCCACAAAATGCAGTAGCGCTGAAATTCTGTGCCATAACACCAAGTTGTTGTCCCCAAATGTAGAAGCGCTAAAAAAGTGCGCCCTAACATCATGAGAAATTCCCTAACACTGAGAAGTGCAGGAGCGCTGATTTTCAGCGCCCCTGCACCAAAGTCAACTTCCTCAAAATGCAAGGGCATTGATTTTCAGCGCCCTTACACTTTTCACAATTTTTCCCTGAAACACTTCAAACTTGCCAGTTTCGTCCCGAACCTCGCTCCTTCCACTTTGTGCATCGTTTTGCGCGCCTTGTCATCGGCTCCACGCTTGCTCATCGTCGTTGCTCACCTCACGCATTCCCATGCTGTTTAACGACTAACGTTTGTTCTGACTCCACATCTTGCAGTCTCTTTTCAAGATTCTCAAAGTTGATTGATCAAAGATTTAGTTGCTCTCAGATGATTGCTAGAAAACCTCCGTCTTCTTCAAAAGCAAAACGCAAAATGAAATATAAGTATCAAGGTGTCTATATCCACCAACTGTAGTAGTCTCCAAGGTGGAAGAAATAAAAGACATAGAGGTTGGCCATCAAAACTTGGTTGATTTTGCAGAGCAAACTGAGAAGAAGCCTCTTCCTGATCCGATGAGAGCAATTGTACACAGTAACCTGCATTTGGTAGCTATGTTCCCTACTGCTGCACACAATACGGAATTTGTCCTTCAAGTGGCATCCCACTACATCAGGGAAAGCAGAAGCGTGATTGATTCTTTAGGGCACGAGATTTTAAGACTCGACCCTGACTTTTTTGATATTGTGTTTAAAGTTCCTCAAATGGAGAAGTACATTGACATCTCGATACAAAAAGCACAAGTCTTTGACGCTGATCCCAACAAGGCTAAAAACCTAATAAATAGCCAATGGTTGAAGAAGCCTAGGCAAACTGTTTCTAGATGGCCAAAAGGACTCCTGCGAAGTGATTTCAAAGATGATGTCAAAGATATGATCACATTTTTAAGCAGAGTGAAGGGCTTGCTTGAATCATCCACTTTTCATGATTGGGTGTATGAATACATCAGGATTATAAGAAGACAAAAAGTTCACATTGACTGGGGCAAACAGATCAACAATGAAATACATGAGCAACTGATCAATGCACCTTCTACATTAAAATTCTATATGACTTCTTATCTGGTGTATGCAGCAGCTGTAATGAGGCAATTTCCAAGTCTATCCACAAAAGGGAATCGGATGTTGGTACCTGTGTATAAATTCTTCTATCAACTGGAATTGAAGGAAAGCTTCCATCATTTTAGGCGGGTTATTGATGCTTTCTTCGCACCTTTGCTTTTCAATTTTGATCCAGCTCTTGAGAGGAGAAGGGTATTTGATGAGGCCTATAAGGCGGTAAGTAAAGTTGGATGCTTATTTCTACAATTCCCAACATTTACTTATTTGAGAGTAGGGTGCTACACTGGTTGCCCTTACATGCTGCCACGATATCCTTCGGACAAGTGGGTTCTCATGGAGATGTGTAGACAGCTGATTTCAGTGCATAAAGAACGAAGAAATAATCACAAGCGTGGATTCAAGTTCCCACTGACAATCGGCAGATATACTATCCCAATTGTACAGAAAGCCAAATCTGTTTATGTTGAGATGCAAATCATGACAATCAGGACCTACAGGTATAGGTTTGATTTTGATTACCGGGATGTCAGAAGGCAATTGCAAAAGGGTCATCATCAGAAGTACCATTTTGAAGACATCTGGGTTGATTGCAGAGATGAAGAAGCCATTCGCAAAATGGATTATTGCAGGTTGACCGTGCAGCAGATTAGAGACCTTGATATTGCTGACCTACTAGAGGATTTTACAGATCTTGGCCATAGCATGAATGCTGTCTATGATGAACAAGAGGTTTCTAAAAGGCCGTTGCCTGCAATTCAATGGTCTAGGAAAGAGTGTACTTTCCCAAGAGCGCAGAGATATGGAAAAGTGCCTGCTGTCATGGTCACAGATGAAGCAGGTAAAGCTCAGTAAATTGGTGGAAGTCAGGGTAATTCCCGACAAAGAAAAGTTCATTGAGGTAAGAGAATATTTGAAACACCGAATTCAAGTGATTCAATCTCTTACGGAAGATCTCCACCAGGTGCAGGAAGATGTCGAAGGGCATCGTGTTATTCTTGAAAAAGGTATCAAGGAGTTACAAGGACAACTTCTTGAGGAAAATCGTATCTTTCTACTAGCCATAGAAATATCGCAGATCTTCAAGGAAGCCATCATGAAGTTGATTGACAGCGTAGACTTTTTAGAAGCCTCTCTGAACGTCATTTGTGATACAAGGCTCACGTTGGATAACCTGAAAACGCATCTTGATAGGTGCAAGAAGGTTCACTCATCTACCATGAGATCGATCATGAGAATTCACACCATTGTGGATTAAACTGTTGGTCCGGATGAGAAGTTCGTGCAGGAGACCAGGAAGAAATACGAAGACTTCTGCGCCCAAAGCAAGGAAACGTGAAGGTTCCTGATCTCCAGTGTTAGACATTTTCGATGTATCCTTTTATGCATTTTGTAAATATTTCTTGAAATTTTATGTCTTTTTGTAAATTGTAATTGCACCAAGTTCGAGATGTAATCTTTTGAAAACAAATTACACTTTGACTTTGGTCAAAGTTAGGTGAGATCTCCTTGAATCGCTCACCTAACTTTCCTTGATTTTCTCAAGTTAGTTTCCTAATTTTGCTCTTCCCTCTTCCTATAAATATGAGGGATTTCTATTGTATTAAGAATTTTTTTTTATTATTTTGCAACGAAGTGCTGCCCTTTTTGAAACAAATTGTGAAACTTTGTGTTCATACTTTGCGAACAAAATCAGATCAATAAAGAAGAAGATTGCAAACTAGACTTTGTGTTGGATTCGATAATCTTATGAATTGATCTCTTTTGGTGGTAATTAGTAAGTGATATCTAAAAGACTCTAAGCAATTCATGTAAACTTTGTGTTACATCTTTTACTTAGATTTACATTTGTTTTTTTGGATACTATGGTTGGATGATCTACAAGACTTTGCGCTTGTAATTGTTCATGCTGTTCGAGGAATTGCTGCATCTAAGAAGATTTTGTGCTTCTAATGCGACAAACGACACACCTATCACAAATCCACCATTGATAAAGCTACGAAACGACTTTGTGCCTTTGTGAGCTTTCCCCTTTATTTTACTTGTTTGTTGTGAATTACTTCTGGTATCTCTATGCTTTGCTTTGACAAGATAGAGGTATTGGTATTACTGCTAGTTGATCGTTTAAAGTTATTAAGAATTGAGAACTTCCAACAGTGAAGCATTGTAAACATCTTCTCTGAAAAAAGAGAGAAGGATGAATGTAACACATCCCCCCCACTTCGTAAGTATTGTGTACATTGTGTAATTACTTTATTTGTTTTACCATCGCTTCCGTTAGCAGTAAGTGTTGTGACCTTTTCACACATCGCCCCATTCAAAATGGGGACCCCTAAATTTTTGCTCCATTCTGGTCTTTTGGCTGTGGTTTTTTCTCTTCCTCTCTCGTTCTGCTTCTTTTCTGCTATCTGCTTTCTGGGGGACGCTCCCGCCTGCAAGCTTGAACGTAGGAATTGGCCAAGTATTGAAATTAGGGTTTCACATCTTTAGGTCACTTCAGGATCAAATTGAGTTGGTTGATCAACTTTCAGGCCTAGCATTGCTATTACAACGCTTTCAGCAAGTAACCCCTAAATTTTCACTGAGTTCTGCCAACTTTCTATTTTTAGTAAGTGTCGGTTTAGGGTTGATCTTCTCGGGATTTTCACATTCAGACAACTCCATTACATTCTGAACACTTCGAGTTCATTTCTGACAAAATTTGAGCGAAAACGAACGACTTGCTATTTTTAGCAGTCCGGCTTCTAGAGCAAATTCCGGGGTCTATATGTTACATTTTCTGATGCATGTCCGGATATTCTTTCTGGGTTTTTCGAGACCTTCGCAGTGATATGACATGCAAAGCAGGATAACGACTTTCAACATTGAGCCTTTGGAGGCCGATATTAGGGTTTGTATGCAGACCTTTTCAGCGCATGTCAGCACATTCTTTCTGGGTTTTCGAAGAGCTTCGCAACGGTGTAACATGCAAGTGGAACCGATCACTTTTCAGAAACTTACTATTTATAGCCAACGCTTGCATGTTGAAGATTTTTCTGGGTTTTTCTGGGTTTTGCGAGATTTTTCGGGCAGTATGACATGCAAAATCCTCAAGCAGCCAGACGGTCACTTTTTTGGCCACTTTCTATTCTTAGCAGGTACCACTTAGGCAGCTGTTCAGCACTTCAGAACTGCAAACTGATCATCATGCAATTGAAACAAGGTCAAACGGAGCTCATCTGAGGAGCATGCATATAATTAGGGTTTCTAGCTTCAGGGCTAAAAATGAGGAGTTAGACAACAAGGTGCTCAAAATTGAAGTATCCATCATGGTCAGTATCTTCCAGGGAGTCTGCTGGCAAAATTTGAAGGCAATCGGAGAACTTGCTATTTTTAGTAAGGTATTCTTGGCATGGGCTATAAATAGAAAGTCAACCTCGGGCGTCACCGCAGACAGGCAAATTCACCAACGAGGAGCACGCTATCCAAATTTCAACTCAAACGGAGATAGGGAAGTCTTAGAAACGAGCACTTACTATAAATAGTAAGTCACTTCAGAAGTAGCTATAAATAGCAGGCCGACATCAGACCTCAGTAGGCACAAGTCAAACATGTGGTGAGGTGTCCTTGGCGCGAATTTCGAGACAAACGGAGTTGCAGAGGATGAAGAATCAGATAATTGCTATTTTTAGTAGGTCGGGGCAGAGAAATTAGGGTTTCCTAAAATCAAGGGAAGAACGGGACAGTCAAGCAAAAGCATCATCCAGTTATGATCGCCAAGCTTCAGGGATTCAACACATGAAATTTGGAGACTTTCTGAGTAATTTCTATTTTTAGCAGGTTGCTAAAAATAGCAGGTATAAACAGGCATCGGACCTCAGCAACCCGAATCAGCTGAAATTCAGAGCAAGGCAAAAATCAAGCTTTCTGGGGTCAGAATTCAATCGATGGCGCAAAATTCAAGGAACTTTCTAAAAATAGAAAGTCAGGGCGAATTAGGGTTAGCAAGAGGAGATCACTATGAATCTGGCAGAGGGCGTGAAATTCGCTAAAATGGATAAAATTTGGATTCCAGCATTGAAATCCACCTTGAGAAGCTGGAGCTTGGAAATTTGGCTAAGTCCGAAAAGTTAAAGTTGCAAGTGCAAAATGCGCCTAGAAGGATGAGAGGGAGATAAAAAGTTCTAAGGCAAACAAATTGGAAGGAGACCCCCTTGAATGCGCCCATCTTGCAAAACGAAAGCTTGAACCTCTAAATGCGCCCATGGCAAGATTGAAAGTTGGAAGGGTCAAATGCGCCCTTGGTGTTGAATAAGAATTCATCTAAGTGTTGAAAATGGAAGTCCATGGGTCCAAATGCGCCCAAGGAGGTTGGAGTTTAAAATTCGCCTAAGGTATTAAAGTTAAATGCACAAGGAGTGATTTGCGCCTAATGTGTCAAATTGAAAGTTCAACATGTCATATGCGCCTAAGAGATTGAAATTAAAAGCTTTGTATGTCAAATGCGCCCTTGAGCTTGGAGACCCGAAATTTGACTAAGTCCTCAAATTGAAAGCCAGTAATCTTAAATGCGCCCTTGTCTGTTAAATGATGAAAATGAAAGTTCACTCTCTTATATGCGCCCCTCTTTGGAGAATGAGCTTAAAATTTTCTAAGTCAGTGAAACTCAAAGCCTCCCCTATACTTTGCGCCTTGAAGCTCATGATATGAAATGCGCCCCAGCAACTTGAAATTAATAGGAATTCGTCCAAGTGTTGAAGATGGAAGCTGGACATATAATTTGCGCCTCACTTTGCAAAGAATCTCAAATTTTCCTAAGGCATTAAATCTGAAACCTCCACATGCCATTTGCGCCCTTGAAGTTCAAACCTTGGCTAGGGCGTGGAAAAGTGAAAGCCACCCCTGTCATATGCGCCCCAAAATGAAACTTCAATATGCCATATGCGCCTTGAAGGGGGAGATCAAAATTTATCTAATATAAGCTCAACGCCCAACTTTGAAGAGGAGCTTGGAAAATTCTACTAAGTGTAAGAATTGAAAGTTCTGCCTGCCAAATGCGCCCCTGGGTTTAGAGTCACAAAATTTAAAGTAAGACTATGGATTTGCGCCTGAGCTTGTGGAGGTGTCGGATGAGAATTTGCCTGAGGCGTGAGGATTGAAAGAAGACTAGTCTAAATATGCCTATGATAAAAAAAAAATGAAAGCTTTACATGGTATATGCGCCCCAACCCAAGTTAAAGGCTCCAGATGCTAAATGCGCCCTCAACATTGAAGTCTGCCATGTGATTTGTGCCTGAGATCAAGATGGTTGAAAAATCAAAACGTGAACACACAAGTGTGAAGTACGCCTATAGGGAGAAATAATGCAAAAATAAACTAAAAGGCATTCAAAGTAAAAGCTTAATCTATAATATGCGCCTCAAAAGCAAAGGGTGACTTAATATTTGTCTAGGGCGTTTGATTTCAAAAATTAAAATGCGGGGATAAAAAAATCAAGGTGGAAATTAAAAGGCGTTAAGAGTAACAAAATTTCTCCAGGCAATTAAATTTGCCTAAGTCGGAGAAATTAAATTAATCAATTTAATTATTTTCCTAAGTATTAAATTAAAGTTCCCCCTTTAATTTTGACCCATGAAATTTTAAAGTTCGGACGATTTAATTTATGGGGAATTTACTTCGGAGTTAATTATGGATAGAAAATAAATTACACCTAGCCAATTTAAAGTATTGATATCGAATTTTTAAAAGAGTGCTGGTGAAATAATTTAAAATGGCATTTAAATTAAATTTTAATAAATTAAATACGCCATTTTAAAAAGGCAGTTGAGATTATTTCAAATCGGAGTGGAATTTTTTTTTTTTTTTCGAAATCACTGGCAGTCGGGAGGGAAATTTTGAATTTAAATTGAGGAAAGAATCTCCCTAAATAGCAAATTGCCATGACGACTGCAAGACGACTGGAATATTCCCTTTTAAATTTAGCAAATGCGTCAGTCATGATGAAGGGAATAAATGGCATCTGCTAAAATTAGCACCAGCTTTTGGCTATAAAACTCTGAAGATTTTCATTCTCATCTCACAAGATTCGAAGCTGAGATTTATGCTGGTGGGTTGAGTTGTGAGATTTAATATTTTCAATTTGAGAGTTGCTGAAAGTGTGAAGTGTTAAATTCGATTTTTCAAGAGGCTTGAATTTCTCGAAGTTGCGGAGTTGCTGAGAGTTGATTTTCCGAGTTGCTGAGTTGCGAGGTTGCTGCGTTTCGAAATAAAGTTTGAAGTGTTAAGCGTTTTTATTCTTCCAAGTTGCTGAGGTAAGTATTCAAAGTTGCTGAGACTTAGTATTTTGCTGAAAATTGAAATGTTTTTCGAAGTTGAAAGTTGAAAAGGCTGAAATCATTCAATTATGCTGGAGGTCGAAATTGTTTGAATTTGAAATTACTTGAGCTTGAAATTTTTTGAAGTTGCTGGATGTTGGAATCGAATCGGATTTAAAATTGTTGAAGCCTTCAAAGTTGCTGATTTATAACTTTCGAAGTGCTGATTTGAGATTGTTAAAACTTTTCAAAGTTCCTGATTTATAACTTTCGAAGTGCTGATTTGAGATTGTTAAAACTTTTCGAAGTTCCTGATTTATAACTCTCGAAATGCTGATTGGAAATTATTAAAACTTGCTGATTTGAACTTGATGATTTATAACTTCCAAGCTTGCGGATTTAAAATTGTTGAATTCTTCGAAGTTGCTGATGGATAACTTCCGAAGTTGTTGATTTAAACGTTGCTGAAACTTAACACATTTTCCGAAGTTGAGATTGTTGGAGTTAATTTCTTACAGAGAGATGAAAATTTCTTTTGGCTGCAAGTTATTGAAGTTCGAAGTTTAAGTATGTCGAGGTTTGAAGTCGAAGTTGGTTGCTGAAGCTATTAACTCACGTTCATTTTTGCAGCCAACTCCATTCGCCAGCCATCTCACGTGATCTTTATTTTAAAAAAGTTGGAAGTGTAATGTTTGCTTCTTGTTTTGCAGATGGCTGATGGACGAAAAGCTGATGTTGCTGGAACAAGTAAGGCTGGAGCAAAGACTGGTAACAACGAAACTGTCAAAGAAAACGCCTCCAGGCAGGCAATTATCAAAGGTCTGAAGAAGTCCTTTATTCCAGAGTCAAAGATCGTATCGAAGTTTGGAAACCTGACGGACACCAACCTCGGGTCTTTCAACCTCGAGACTTTCATGCGCAGAATGTATGGGCAAGGTGGTAACCTTCCGACAGAGGCGTCGCGCAACATTGTGAAGAGCGGATTGTACGCAGCAGCAGGGTTCCAACTAGTAGTTCGGTGTCCAGAGCTGATCTTGGAGTGCGCCAACTTTTACAACTCCGATGATCGGACTATTTTGTCTCTAGATGGTATGATACTGGCCAACTTTGCACCTGACGCAATTGGCAAGGCGTTTGGGATACTAGCTACAGATAATATGTTGTATAAATCCAAGGCAAAGGCTGACAAGATGTACGCCACGTCCTTCGAAAAGTGCATGAAGAGGATCAATACCACTTGGATGCGAAAGCCAAAGCCTCCTGCTGCAAGGTTGCCAAAGCAGATAATCTCAGAAGAGCTGAAACAGGAATACTACGATATAATTATGTTGCCCAGTAGGGTTAACGGTAGCCCGCAATCATTTGTGTTCGAGCCATGGATGTTCTTCTACATCAGCGTGGTGCTCGAAGGGAAGGAGCAAGTAAATTGGGCACAGATGATAAGTGATAATATTGACGAACAGTTCCAGAGTCTGAAGAGAACGAGAACATTCTACATGAGCTCGTATGTTATTTACATGCTTGCTCGATTGACTAAGTATAGAGCTTTGGCATACCAGGAACCAATTGGCTGTGGATACAATCAGTTCAAGATTCACGAGTCCTGCAGACAGTTGCACCTCACGCACACAGGTGACTTCAAGAGAGTTAATGACGCTTTCACTATGTATATCACAAGAACCCTTCAGCAGAGGTTACAACAGAGGATATCCGAGGAGGCTCAGATGCTGATAGAAGAGTATGGGTTTTGGTTCGTCCAATTCCTGAAGTTTACCTATTTGAGGCTGTCAGGGTACGATTCATATGTCTACAAATTACCTAGGTACCCCACCAACAGGATGATACTACTTGAGTTGTCTAGGCAATTGGTGGCCTACGACAAAATCATTAGGAGAAAGAAGAAGGGAGGTTTGCACTTTCCCATTGTGTTGGGAAACTCACTTGAGGAATGCCCTACTCTGCAGGCAGCCAAAGAGGCTGAAGATGAACTAAAGTTCTACAAGTTGACTCTTCACACCAGCCGACAGGATTTTGATCCTCGGGGTAGGATTGGAACCGTTCAGGGGCAGGAGTACAAACACATAACTCACTTGGAAGATTTTTGGGTGAATGCTGGGAGTGAGGCTGAGATTAGGAAAAGAAAGTTCTCGAGGTTGCCTCTCAAATTGATCAGAGAATGTGAAGTGATCCAAGTGCCGGACCAAGTCGAAGAAGATACTAGGCTGATTCATCCGGATTATGAAGCAGTAAAGAACACACCGATTCCACCAGTAGATTGGGCCAAATCGGAGATTGCGGATTTAGACACTGTGTCTATTCCTGTCTTGACTTTCACAAGGGCTTGGGTAGAAGAGCGTGTTCATAGACTAAGAAGGAGGTCAGTTGCTTTCACATACGACCTCATGGGTGATAAAAGGCCACCAGTGTCGGTGAAAAGAAAGAAACAAATTGCCCAGCCTCCAGAGCCACAACCACCGCAAGAAGAGCCTGTTCAGCCGGAACCTCAAGGGTCGGAGGACACAACATGTACTCAGTTGGTGACTCACTCTTCCAGTGTGCGTGAAGTCTCATTGTTTGCAGATCAGAGAGCTCGAGGGAATGAAGAGCCAGAGGTTGGGGAGGTTAACCAACCAATGACGAGAGAATTAGATACTCAGAGTGCTAATGTCCCTGAGGGCGCCAATCAGTCGGATGAAGGGGAAGAGACAGAAACGGATACCCACTTTGATTTTGCCTTCGAAGAGGAAGACGTTGGAGCTTGTGAAGGGAGCGATCAAAACGTTGAAATAATTGAGCGTCAGCAGAATGTTGCTCGGGAGGAGGTCCATGAAGTGGAGGCAACTGAAGAGCAGCCCCTTATCATTTATGACATTCAGCGCAATTGGCTTTCACAGGCAATTAGGAGGGACTAGGATGATGATGCTGACTTGGCAGTCGAAATGGAAGAGCTTCTAAACAGAACAAGTAAGTCGCCGAAAAGGAAGAGAGCGAGAAAGTATACAAGAATGGAGACTAATGAGGCAGGTTCACGCAGCCTCCATATTGCTGCTCCAAGAGAAGATTACGATTTGAGTGATGCAATGCCGGAAAATTACACGGTCACCACAATTGAGTTGGGACGTCCCTCCGGAGCGCAAGTGGTCGAGGAGGCTGAAAGCTCATTCCAGGCATTGAAGGACAGGCTGGTGAAGAAGGAAGGAAAGTACAAAAGATTGAAAAGGGAGCACAAGGCTTTGGTCGAGTATGTGCAACATCTGGCACATCCAATTGCTCAGGAGAACCCAGTGGTAGAGCTTCCGCCTGAGCTACCACGAGAGCCAATCGGTGGGCTTGAGGAGATGAAGAGAGCTATACGAGAGGGAGACAAGTGGATAAGTGGTGTCCGTGCTGAAGCAGAAAAGTTCATGGCCGATCTTGTCTCATCATTTCATAATGCATCTGGTATCCTTTCACGACTAGATAATGTCGAGCAAGCTTGGGGGGACACCCATATTTTTCAGGATAAAACCATCCCTCGCCTTGCTGTTTTGATGCGTGTTCCCACGCAAACTTTGGTGAATGAAGGAGTGATCCAGGCAGGCGACAGGTATGATTTTCGTGGGTGGCATTCGGCGGCATTCACTGGAAAGAATTTCTTCGATACGACAGCTGTAGAGTCCACCAGGATCAAGAAGGCAATGAGGAATATCCACGAGGGTATCCTCAACACATTGGAGGCATTGTTCGCCAAGAGGATGGCTCCTGAAGAGGTTGAGATTGACGGATTGAAGGCAAGGTTGTGACCTTTCTTCTCCGAGATGAAGAGGTTCTCTCAGCTGGACTTTGAGAACATGACGACATTTTCAGCGATCATTCAGAGTACGCAGGACTCTATGGAAGCTTGGGGAAAGTCCTGTGACAAGCATGAACAAATGGTGGCCATCCTGGAATATCAGCTAAATCTTACTCCAATTTCTGAGGAGGTTGATGAGGTGCTGGCACGATTCGTAGCGTACGCGGTCAGAGAGAAGAGCAAAGGAATCCGAGTCATGGACGAGAATCTTCTAGAAGGGTAGTGGGCATTAATTGCTCATGGTGGTCAAGGAGGAATCTGCTATTTTTGGGAGCATTTATGACACCACTCCACCTTCTGGCGGTTTTTAGGGAAAACTTGTCTAGGGCTGAGGTGGCTCAATCTGAGCCCTCTGTTGTAATTCAATCTGGACCATCCATTAGACTTGGCCAGCTATATAAGGGGGAGTCCCCCTCATTTGTAATCTAATAGTCGGAATCAGAGAGTAGTCAGCAACTTTTGAAGCAGAATAGAGAGTAGATACTTTTGAGTTAGAATAGTTTTCATTGCATTGTTGAAGAAGAAGGGGAATTCTCCCTTTGAGAATTTTGTAAGAGATTGTCACAAAGGCTAATCATAATAAAGCATTTCATTGATGGTGAATTCAAACTTTGTTGTGAGTAGTTCGTGAGGTTTCTTCTTCCTTTGACTTCAACTAGGACTTAATTTCATGCTAATAGTTAAATATGGTTGCTTATGCTTGATGTAAGTGAGCTTCTTTTATCCATACCACTAACATTCTTACTGATGGTAAGACTTGTCTTGTGTGGTCAACTGGAACATTTCATACTTAACTTCAATCAAGATTCATGTGTAGTTATGCATCGTTGTGATGGTGGTTGCATTATTGAATCGTGATTTGAACATCCATTTTACCCTTTGAAGATTGCACTTACTTTGTCGAGGCTGTCCAATTGGAGGCTAGACAACGTTTGTTAGAAGTTCATTGAAATCGAGCATAACACCCTTTGCATTTAGGTTAGAATTTAGAATTTAGAAATCTCTGCAGCCATTCAAATTCCGCACACTTTTGGTTAATTTTAGGAAACTTGCACTTCAAAGCCAAATCGTTCACACGAAAATCCCTTTCAAAAGCATATATTGGTTGTTATTGCACGTATCCTGAACAATTGCGTAAGTCCCCTCGTAAGAACACAACAATACACATCAACCAAACTAGGTCTATTCGCATTAAAGGAACCTTGGAGTTGAAAGCGTGATCTCACTCGCAATCTTAGCACGCTGAATATTTTGTTCAAGAGAGAATAGGGTATCCGTTGGGAAACTTTGTTCTGCTGATTGGTGCGGTCATAAAAATCACATCAACAGTAAGAAGGGTGCCTCCCCTTTTCTGAGAGGAGAGATTCATATCCCCCACTTCGTAAGTATTGTGTACATTGTGTAATTACTTTATTTGTTTTACCATCGCTTCCGTCAGTAGTAAGAAGGGTGCCTCCCCTTTTCTGAGAGGAGAGATTCATATCTCACATATCTGTGGCTGAAGTCCTAGTTGTGTAATCTATCGAAAAGTTGATTACATAATTTTCACCCAACAAATTCGAGTTCGGCAACATTGGAATTCGGATGAAGTTCGGCAAGGAAAAAATTTGAAAAGTAAAAAATTCGTATTAAATTCGCCTTATGTAATTTTTTTTTAATTTTTATAAATATAAGTATGTATCCACAAAATTGTCTAAAGGAAATTAAATAATATTAATAGTATATAAAAACTAATAATATTATATATACTTAAAAATATATATGATGTAATATATTTTATATATAGTACATATTATATGGTATATATAGCATATATTATATGGTATATATACTATATATTATATAATTTATAATTTATATACTATATAGTATATAATAAATATTATAAAATCTATTTAATATATAGTATATATTATATAATATATAATAAATAATATTAAAAATATAACAAAACACAATATAAATTAATAATATTAAGTTAAATAATATTAAATTTAAATATATTAAATGTTAATTTTTTAATACAAAATTAATAAAAATAAAATAAAATTTATTTTTTTATAAACATTTAAAAAAGGTAAAATGCATGAATTTTTTTTTATTAAACAATGAAACATTGAAAAACCTAAAAACAAAACTTAAAAGAAAAAATTAGACTAAAAACAAGTTGCAATAGCCTATGGGAAAGTCTGCAACAACACAGTCTACAAGTTGACACTAGGATAGACTTGCTCCTGTGGTCGCGTGGCTCGTTGTGCCTTGCCTTTATGCCTTCTTGTCACACGCTGCAGAATAAATATGTGCTTGAACTCACTCACTCACAATATAAACAAACTTTGTGCAGAAGAAATGTGCGCCCTAGCTACTAGCTGTCTAGACTCACAGATTCATGCTTTGTTGAAACCAGCTTGGGCATTGATTTTATAAAAGCCCCATCAAAAACCCTAAATGAAAATGCTTAGGTGAAAATATATTTCACTAAAAAAGCTGCTGATTTTTCCATACGAATATAAACACAAATTTTTACGAATTTCATACCCTTTTAAATGTTCGCCAAATTTCAAACTTTAAGCTAGAAATTCGATGAACCCTGTGACAGAGGCAGTATGTACCACCAACTTGGCTGCTTGTTTTGCTGTGGTGTTAGATGTTCTCTTGATAATCATATTTCTAGTAATATCCCCCACTGTCTTGACCACCCTTGGCTTATTAGTTGTGGGGGCCATTGCCCATATAGCCAATGTTTGGAAGTTGGGGCTAAAACTTGACCCAAAGTAGACCTGATCTACTTGCTCCTCCGAAGTGAAGGCTTGCTCATCTTGGTTCCTTATTGTATCCAATGCTATAGTAGAGGTCAAATCCCAACATGGCAATAAAAGAATGCCACTTTCTTTCACCATTCTCCTTCCCTCTGCAAGAGTGATATTGGATCTCTCAAAATCCATTCCTTGAATAACCTGTTGGGTGATCTCCTCATGCGTGGAGAGATCAACCCCTTTTGTTGCCTTCTCAATCTTCTCCTTCAATTCATTTTTCTTGAATCTGATTATAAATTCTTTAAACTCCTTTGTTTGAACAAAAGTATCATCATCCATGAACTCATTGCAAGCTTTATATCTCACATCATCAGGAATTGACTGTTCATCTTAGAAATCAGTGATTTTCCTGTTCACAGGCACTTGCTTTTCATCTTCTTGATTAATCTGAGGAGATGGGAAGTGTTGGTTAACCTCCTCATCTCGAGGCACATGTTCAGCAGATTCTTCCTGCATTGTTTCTCTGTCTTCTGGCTGCTCAGAATACTCAACCAAAGGCTGATCATGCACTTGCATTGGCTTGATGGATGCTGCAAGGGCTGATGACTCAGCGGGCAAGGCTTGCTGTTGAACAGGTTGTTCAACCTCCATTTGGCTAGCCTCTTCTTTTGCCAACTACATCATATTATTGAAGGTTCCATCTTTATAAGCAGCCAACGTTTTCTCCATTCTTTCAATGAGGTTGGTATATTTGGGAAAGGGACTGGCATAGTTAGGATTGACTTTAACCCTCTTCTCCTCAATCTGTATCATATATGTCCAGTCCTTTTTTCTTTGTTTAAACTCTTCATCATCCTTCAGATTTCTTCACATCATCTGACATGTGATAATGATGGTAGAATTGTGACCTACCCCTTCCCCTTCTTTGCTAATAAACCCCTCGTGGTCACAATCCTAGCTGGGTGCACTTTCATTCAAAGGTTATGCAAATTTGTACCAACCTTCTCTAAACCTTCCTTAGCAGTAATAATGAAATGTGAGAATCTCATGTAGCCAGGGATGAATGATCCCTTCATCAATCTGAAATTTACCTTATCAGCTACATCCATCTGCCACATTATTTCCATGAATTCCAACCTATCTGACACAAATATTGGAAGGCAGTGGGGCTATACTGGGGTACCATAGATCTTGAAAATTGTGGTGCTGGTATGCAAATATCAGTCTCCCCAGTTGTGGTCAATGTTCAAAGCAGGATCATATTGTTGTGGCCTTAATAGTTTCATGATATTCATTGAAATTCTTTTATGTGGTTTACAACCCAGATTACCTAGTACACTTAAAGCAAAAACATTTTCAAAAGTCAGAAAATTGGAAATGTAGCGATGTTGATCCCACAAATGTGTCCATACTTGGACTGGCAATCTGTAATGTCCCTGGCTAATTCTGGTGTAAATTTTACTAATTTTATGCCTAGGACATTTCATCAAACACTTTGCTTAACTGCTGTTTGTGGGTTTCTGTTTGTATTTCCTCTTTGAATGATGATGATAGAATGCATATATTTGCTCAACTGATAATATCAATGACTTCAAATGCACTAGAATGCAATGCAGATCCCTTTTGGGTGAATTTTCAATGCAAAGTAATGACTGAGATAAAATGCCTTATTCAATTACTGCCAGGACATTATGTCAAACAATTGGTATACAAACCCAACTCTGGTTTACATTCTTAGGCAAATGAATTACAATGATGCAAAGGCATAATTAACTCCAATCAATGCAATACATGGACGACTATCTTCATCGGATGATATACAGTTTTCTAAACTGCTGAGACAGTGAGTAAGGATATGTCTAAATGCAACCAAACTTCATATAATACTGAATGGACTTATCAGATTACAATGCATCTCAGAATGCTAGTTACAATTCAATCCTAATACAATGCTGGTTACAATATCAGATGCAAATAGACAACCACCCAGCAATGCTCTTAATGAAATGCAATGATAACAATTATATTCAAAACCTGAAGATGATTTGCAAAGAAATGTTGTGCCTCACCTCCTGAGAATGAACTCCTCAAAGGCGACTCCAAGGGTGCAACGAATCTGCTCCTTATGCACTGCTTCCCAAAGCCCGACTTTGCCCAGGCTGTAGCGTCATCCAATATAATATCGTTCAATAAGCTGCCTTGAATTTCAACGTCACAGCTATCTTTAATCTTCTGAAAACTGTTGCTAACCAATATCGAATCTTCAGTCTGGGGCACGATTTGCCCTTTCCAATATAAGACAACCTCAATTTTTTCTTCTCCTGGAATTATCCGCTGTGTCTCCAATACTCTAATTGCTGCGTCGACTCCTTGGTGAAATTCGATTTTAATTATTTGAGCTGACGTCCTTTGTTTTGTTCGATGTGTTCAAGCAGGCACCCGAGCACCATTCGATACTTGGCTTTTTTGTCTTTTCTTGACTTGTCCTAACTTGTTGCGTCTCCCTTGTTCAAATCGTCAATCCTCCTATATGACGTCTTTGACTTTTAATGAATGGAAATCAAATAATATAATATTCGTCTCCCTTTGTCTTACTGAGACCTGCTTGTTGTCGGCTTCTGTTGTTTGTCTTATTGCTGAGTGGACAGCTAGTTGTCCTTTTCTGAATTTGTCTTTAATGTGACTCATCAAACCAATTTCGTCCTTGTGGAATGCCTTTCTAAAGCTTCTAATTGATTATTTCCAAATCGATTACCTTCCACTTATAATCTGTCTTATTCCGAAATGATGCAAAGATCTGCAAATAGATGATTTCAATCGAATCCTCGGAAACTTGGCCAAAGGCCACAAAGTTTCCCAATGCAAAATCTAATAAATCTCCTTGATTAAGCACAAATTGGACCTCTGAATGAAACCCACAATCGAGCAATAATTCAACTGATAGTTTAACAGCCTCAAAATTGCATAACCAATGAGACTTTTCGTTCACAATGGCTGGAAATGGCAGAAACCCCAGTTGGCTTCCTCAACAAACAATAACATCAAAACAAATATCAATTCTTGGATGATTAGAAGCTTGGCTAACCCTCTTTTATACTTTTTCCTAAGGAGAGGTCGATTCTTCTAGAAGCTTCTCTTTTAATAATATATTATTTGCACTTTACAAATATTAAAATATGACTATATAATATAAAGTGCAAATATTACATTATAACATAACATTAAAATAATAATTATCATTAAAGTTACCTTTAATAATAATTAAACGTTATATCTTAGAAAACTCCTTATTTCTCCAATTCAACTAAATCCAGGAAATTGAACTAAAATATACCGAGCCAATTTTTTTTCAATTTTTTCTAAATACACAACAATGCGGAGAACACCCGTTAGGGTTAGATAATTCAAACCAGCAGATTACAAATAACTCATTGCCAAGAATGCACACTCAATCTCAACAAGAGAGAGGCTGTCATATGGCAAGAGGATCGTCAGTGCCTTAAACAAAATGCAACTGAGGGTAACTGTAACCAAGAATGTGTCCGCGAAGGACGATCATATGGTCAGAGAATCTTCTACCACTACAAGTACTGAAAGCAAACTCAACACCAAGTATGTGCTACCCAATCCAGTATGGAAATGAGGCGACCATATGGCGGAGATAAAGGAATTACAATGCAATTAAAGGAAATAAGCAAGAATGCTGAAGTACTCGACGTCAAGAATGTGCTTTCCAACCCGAGACGGAATGGGAGCTACCATATGACGGAGATATAAAGAAATACAATTGCGTCTACAGAATATAAAGTAAGACTGAGAGAATGCTGACAGTACTACTGTTCAGCTTACAAGGAATATTTAAATGCCTTCAAGATCAAGTATTAGAGCTCTTCAAATTGCTGCAACAAGAAGGAATCTTTTACAAAGCCTTTAATGATTTCCTAACTCCAATCCAAGAAGGAAAATGCAGATTTCTCAAATCTGGTTATGACAGACCTGCACTTTAAAATATATAACTAGCAACCTAACACCACACTAAAATGCTGATATCTCTCTCACAACTCATCCAATTGATGTGAAACAAAGTGCAACATACCCTAATGATGAAGGCGACCAAGATAGGACACTGAAAACTGATTACAAGACCATATATTATTTATGCACGAATTTCAAGGCAAGGACAGATAGGACGACCCTCAAGGAAGGGCGATTTGACTTTAAAAATCACAGCCTTCACAAAAAAATCTGCAAATTGGAGGAAAGGGTCGCCCCTTCCAGACAAAGAGATACGGACAGTACCCAGAATGATTCTTTTTGTATTTTTTGACTTGTGATTAAAAACAACGATCTGCTATGAGGAAAATGCAAGTTCCAGAATCTTACTAACATGCATAAATCTGAACTACAAAACCACACAATGACTACAATGCATAAATCACACTACAAATCACTCAAACTACACTATCTCACCACTAGTTGCTATCTTTCAAATGAGAAGCAATGCCAAGCTAGGAGGCTTACATTCCTTGAAGCAATCCCAAAGCCAAACCGGCAGCATAACATTCCTGTAGACAAAAGATGCCCAAGTGAAGACCCAAGATGCCTTTTTATAATTTGCGAAGACCTTTCCAGAAGCTTCAAGAAACCCTAATTCCTTTTCCCTCCAAGAAAGGGCGAACTTTCTTCAAGGCTTCAACTTTGACTTTAATGAAATTCATTTCCTCAATATGGACGCCCAACTTAAGGCTTTAATTCGACCTTAAAAATTAAAAGATTACCTCAATGATGGCGCCACCCTTAGAGACCACCTTTTAATACAACGTTAAGTTAAGAGATTAGGCCAAGGGATAATATAACATTAAAATATAATGTTATTTAAATAAAATAAAATTATCTCTCCGAAAATGCATCCCGAAGCCAAAATTGAACAAACCAACTGAGTCCACTGAAGAGGAAAACCCACTGTGTCAAGACCATCAGGATCACTGCCAGAAATAGAATTTACTAAAAATAGTAAATTCCAGAAAGTGCTCGGAATACCAAGAAAATTACATCACCACGAAGCCCACAGAAAATCCAAAAGGAATCCGCAGTTCAAACACCAATTTACGAGCGACAACAACCTCCACACAAGAAACCCTAATCAAATCGTCCGAGTAGCCTACGGGTCTCCAGAATAGGCCAACGATCATCTGAGAAGATCATGCTCGAGAAGGGGACATTACATGAACCCATCAATTGACTAGATATCTGCCACAAAGGACCCCGTAACCATGCTCATTAGCCTACAAGAGTCAGGAGTAGGCTAAACCATCCAAAAGCAACGTCAGGCTAGAAAGGGGACATTACACAATCTTCTTCCCTTTTCATCTTGAGTTTTCAAATCCAATGGCTGTCTCCATACCTTCTCCTTACTATACAAGATCATGTGCATTAACAATGAGTAACATCTGAAGTGTAGACCAACCTTGGGATCCTTTAAAGCTGTCAATTGCTTATGAATACCTTTAGCAACGAATGCTGCAAAGTCAAAATTTCTATTAACATCCCTGTGCTGTATATTTGCTGCCAGCATCACCATGTAAATAGGAATTTTTATTCTGTAGTCCTCTCTAGGGGCTTGGCACATGACAAAATATGTGTTAACAAAATAATCTTCAAACACATCATAGCTGAAAGGTTCAACTTTGTTGGGGGAAAATTTGACATATTTCTTCTCAGTGTCCCTCCTTATGTGTTTTTGAAGCCACAACACCCTATAGCTATGCTTGTCTTTCTCATATTCACGACATAGGGAACCAAAATTAAGTGTGACCCTAGCAGAGGGATTTAGTTTAAATGTCTCAATATTTTTTTCTCTTGAAATTTCTAATAGAGGTGCTCTTTTCATACTCTATATCATTCTATTTTTATCATCATAGTATAGTGCTAATGCTTTAACCAGGTCAACATTCACAAACACATTTGGAACTACCAATTTTCCTAAATCTGAAGTCCACAAATTAGATATTGGCCTAGGCATTTGACTTTTCTTATTGGTGTACTCAAACAGTGTCTACTCATGAATCGAGATGACAACATCCCCAATCTTTTTGGCCAAATCTTGCAACCTATCTGTCATCACCCCCATGCCTTGAGCATGTTTACCTCTTTTTTGTGAACTAGGGAGTTGTTTCATGAGGTCATCCTCCATGAACCTCTTCATACCCATAGATTTTGCACTAGATTCACTCACTTTTTAAGGTTTAATTGTAACTAGGGTTTATATTTTGACCTCTAAAAATCCTAGAGTTTTATATTTTGTTTCAAAATTCAAACAAATAACCCTAACAACCTTAAAAACCCTTCTCTTGTACGATTCCTTAAACAATTTTGATAGATTTTTTCAATTGTAGGCAGATAGACAACTTACCCTAGAATTTGGACAAAACCCTAGTTCTTCGTTGCTTGAATTTCACCTTATGAGAGCTTCGTTCTTTGAATTGCTTGAATATGATTGCAAATGTGACAAGAAATAAAGCAATTCAATGTTTTATTGGCCTTAGAAAAGCAATAGATGAGCCTTAATTGCAACATGATGGCTTGTGTGTATGAAACAGACCATTTGCCGACTAGCCATTCTCATTTGAATGTTGATTGTTGATCTGAGTGTTTTAAAACAAAATCAACGGTTGTCGCATGCCTTTCTTACATCACATTTCCCATTTGAAATTGCTTTTATGAAACTTCGATGTGAAAGACGTACTGAGATGAAACTTGAGGATCACATGTGTCTTTCCTTTTTGCTTTATTAACCTGAGCACACTTTAGTTTTGCATTTAAGAACAAAAAACGCGATGCAATGAAATGAAGCCACCTATTTATCCTTTCGTCATCCTCCCATCGCCTATTGCATTTGTGCTGCTGTGAAGAAATTGCACTACGAAGAAATTGAGTGCTGCAATAGAAAGCGAGCACGTGTCCTTTTACAACCCACAACTTAGCGCATTTTGACTATGCGTTGAAAACTTGAAAATGCACTCTTCAGGAACCTTGCGATGAAATCAGGAGATGACACCTGTCCCTCTATATTTCTTTCTAACCACCGCATTTTCATTATGCGCTCAATGCTCAAGAATGCAATGTATAGACTTGGAATGATGAAATGAAATGCGGCCAAGTGTGATGTTGTTAATGGCCTTTTCTTAGTGCGGTTTTCCCCTACATTGACAAATCGAAACTGTGATACATAGAAGCTTTGCGATGCAATTGCTTTGTGACACTTGTCTTGTTGTGACATAGCATGCTCAACACACTTTGGTTCTGTACTTTAAGAATGAGAAGGCACTTCGAAGAGGGAGCGTGCTGTAATGAAAACACGCCACGTGTTGTGTGAAGAACTCTGCTTGTAGATGTTGAATGCACTGTTTGTGTGTTTTCTTGTGGTTTTTATGAATTTATAGCTTTTAAATAAAATGTTGCCAGGCAAGATTTAACAAGAAATAACTTGAAATATATAAGTGCTGCAAGGATTCTTATTCAGCATGAAATATATTTATATTGTCAATACAAAATAGGAGAATAGCTTGTAAACAAGGTTGCGTACCTGAATATGCCAGCAAGTCCTTATTTGAGAAATCTAGAAATCATAACCAACAATGAAAAATACTGATGAAATAAGCCAATTTGCTCCAAATGAAGGGTTTCTCCACCATGAAATGAGTGCCAAATGGGAGTACTAGTCTAGCCGCCCCAAATGTTGCTCATCTAGGCCAAAAGAAAGAGGCGTTTCAACCCCTAGTTCAAACACCCCAACTAGAAACAAGCATGCCTCCTAATGAAGATGGTGCGTGTTGTGACCTTTTTCACACATCGCCCCATTCAAAATGGGGACCCCCTTATTTTTGCTTCATTCGGGTCTTTTGGCTTGGGTTTTTTGATCTGTCTCTCTCTGTCTAGTCTTTCGTCTGGTGATGTACTTACCATTTGACCTAGGTTTGAATTTTGGCTAAGTCTGGAGCGTTTTATAATGAATTAGGGTTTACAATCTTCAGACAACTTTAAGGTCAATGTGAGTTGACTAATCAATTTCTGAGCTTAACACTGCTATCAGGATACTTCGAGCAGGCTCCCTCTAAATTTTCACTGAATTCTGACAATTTTCTATTTTTAGTAAGTGTCAATTGCGGGTTTGTTTTCTTGAGATTTTCAAATTTTGACGACTGCACTGCACTTTGAACACTACAAGCTACCTACTTGCCAAATTTAAGCTGAAACGACCAACTTGCTATTTTTAGTAGTTTTGCCTTCAAGGGCTATTTTTAGGGTTTGCATGCAAGATTTCTTAGCGCGTGTCTGCATAATCTTTCTGGGTTTTCCAAGAGCTTCGCAACGAGGTAACATGGAAGCAGAGTTGGTCACTTTTCAGGAACTTGTTATTTTTAGCCAGTTCTCGCATGTTGATGATTTTTCTGGGTTTTTCAAGATCTCTTAGGCAGTGTGACATGCAAATTCATCCAACAACTAGTTGATCACTTTTTCAACCACTTACTATTTTTAGGAGGTTCACTTCGGTAGTTGCCCAGCACTTCAGAATCACGAACTTGATGACATGCAATAGAAATGAAGTTAAACGAAGGTCATTCAAGGCACATGCAAGATGAATTAGGGTTTCAAGCTTCAGGACCCAAAATGAGGGGTCAAATGCCAAAATTTCCAAAAATCGAGGTATCCCATCGTGATCAACATCTTTCAAGGAGTCCATTGGTAAAATTTGAAGGCAATCGGGGCACTTACTATTTATAGTAAGGCGTTCCAGAAATAGGCTATAAATAGTAAGTCAACATCAGACGCTAGTGTGAACGGGCAGGTCTACCGATGAGGATCATAGCATTCAAATTTCAAGTCAAACGAAGTTGTGGAGGTCATAAAATTGAGCAGTTACTATAAATAGTAAGCCACCTCCAGAAACATGTCAAAAATAGCAAGTCAGCGCGAGGCATCGATACGAACGGGTCAAATAAGTGATGAAGACCCCATGGCGCGAATTTCAAGTCAAATGGAGTTGCAGAGATTCGAAAATCAAGCACTTACTATTTTTAGTAGGCCTGTGCAGAAGAATTAGGGTTTCCTAAAATCAAGGGCGAAACACGACAGTCATGTAGAAGCAGCATCCAGCCACAATCAACGCCCTTCAGGCAATCAACATGCAAAGTTTGAGCTCATTCTGAGCAGTTACTATTTTTAGTAAGTTGCTAAAAATAGCAGGTACAGGCAGGCATCAGGCCTCGAAAGTTCATCACATCACAAGGTTCGAGATAAAGCAAAAATCAAGCTTTTTGGAGCTTGAAATCGGTTCAAAATGCAAAATTTGATGAACTTTCTAAAAATAGAAAGTTAGGGCAAGCCAGGGCTAGCGTGAACAAATCACTCCAAATCAGGCGAAAGACATGAAATTCACTAAGTTTGAGAAAATTTGAAATCCAGCATCAAAACTCGCCCTAGAAGCTACCTGGAGATGATGAAAATTCTTCTAAGTCTGAAAGTTGAGGTAGGCATGGTGATATGCGCCCTTGGGGTTGAAAGATTGTTGAAATGTTGCTAAGTATTTAAAACTCAAAGCATACCCTCCCATATGCGCCCAAGAACTTTGGAAGAGAGTTGAAAATTCTACCAAGTCTAAGAAATTTAAAGCTACCTATGTGAAATGCGCCTTAAGGGAGGAGAGGGTGATGAAAATTCACTAAGGCATTTAAATTTAAAGCTCAACCCCTCATTTGCGCCTAAGGAGAAGAAGACACTTGAAAACTTTCTAAGGCGTTTGAAACTTGAAGGAGGCCCCTCCATATGCGCCTTGACGGGAAGATGAGATTGGAAAACTTTCTAAGTGATGAAAACTCAAAGCTCACCCTCTTATATGCGCCTTGATTAGTAAGAAGACTTGGAAAATGTCTAAGTATGTGAAATTTGAAACTCAATGCCTCAAGTGCGCCTTAGCTGTGAATAAGAGGTTGGGAAATTTGCCTAAGTCATTTAAAATGAAAGCCCACCTATCTAAATGCGCCCCAGCTTGGGCAAGTGATTGAGAATTTATCTAAGGCATCAAAATTGAAAGCTAAACACCCCAAATGCGCCCTAACATGGAGAGGAGTGAGAAATGTTCTAAGTATTGAAAGTTGGACATAGCATACCTCATATGCGCCCAACCTTGGAGGGGCCTCAAATTTTTTCTAAGTGATTTAAACTTATGCTCCAGGGCCTCAAATGCTCCAGGGCCTCAAATGCGCCATGGCTGAAGTTGGAAGGTGATGGAAATAAAACGTTGTAAGCTGAAAGCACTAACCCCCAAATGCGCCTAAGAGGATTGAGGATGATGAAAGTTGAAAATGAAGGCTCACTATGTCATTTGCGCCCAGCTAAGAGTGGAGATTTTGTAAATTTTCTAAGGCGTGCAAATTCAAAGCTTGCCATATCCAATGCGCCCAGCTTTGAAGGAGAAGGTTGGAAATACTCCAAAGCCACGAAAGTTTCTAAGTAGTAGAAGTTGAAAGAAGATCCCCTTGAATGTGCCCAGCCTATGGAGTTAGATAATTTTTTTTTTCTAAAGCGTTGGAATTGAAAACTCATGGTGTTATATGCGCTTAAGGTAAATGTTGACGTGGTTTTTGAGACCGCACCAACATAGAATAAAGTTTCCCAATGGATACCCCATCCTCTCTTGAACAAAGTTTCCTGCATGCTAAGATTGCGAGATAGATCATACATTTAACTCCAAGGTTCCTTAAGTGCGAATAGACTCAGTTGGCTCAATGTGATTTTGCTGGTATTTCAAGGGGACTTACACAAATGTTCGACAGTTGACAGCAGACAGCGGACTAAGGGCCTTCACGTGGTTCGAACGATTTGGCAAGTGAGCACAAGTTTCCTAATTCTAACCAGAAAGGAACTGAATTTAAAAGAGTGTAGGGCCTAAGAAGTTTATGTTCTACTCTAGAGCGTGGGACACGGCGATTAATTTTCACAGACTTCAACCCTGCTCCGTTTTGCCTCACTTCGGACAGCTTCCTCGGAACTGGTGCAATCTTCAGAGGAGTGACTCAAGATGTTCAGATCACGATCTAGCATGAAGACACCATCACGACGACGCATGCCAACATATAAACCATAATCGAAGTTCCAGTTGACCACGCAAGGCGAACCCACCGTTAGCGAGCCCGCTAGTGGTATGGACAAGCGAAGTCTTGTTCAAATCGAACACCACATTCCACAATTGCTAAGTACTTGCATGAAATGAAATCTACTTTACTTTAAGCTACTTCAAGATGCTACGTGAATTGGAAGGACGAAGAAGCCTCAACAACTACTCATAACAAAGAAGAAATCACCATCAATGAAAATTCTTTTATTATGAAAGCATACATGACAACTTCTTACAAAGTATCCAAAGGGAATACTTTCCTTCCTTTTCAATCTAAACTACTTTAATTTCTACTCTATCAATTTCTCTCTACTCCTCTAAGCTCTGCTTCTACTTCTAAATCTAATTTCTAATGAGATACAAATGAGGGGGACTCCCCCTTTTATAGTTGGCCAAGTCCAATGGACGGCTCAGATTACAATCGGCTGGATGGCCCAGATTGTGCCACCTCAGGCCTAAACAAGATTCGTCCTAAAAACCGCCACAAAGGAGAGTGGGGTAATAAATGAGCCATTAATGTCCATCATCCTTCTAGAAGATTCCCGTTTGTAGACGCGTTCACACTGCTCTCGATCTTCTTTCTTGACGTTGTTCTTCAACTTCTTCTTTGTCACTTGAGCTGGGCACATACGAAGTTTCAACCCTTAGCCATTTTCTTGCAACTTTTTTTCCTCAAGGTTGAAATGTCGTCTTGGATCACTTGCTTCATATTCCTAAGTCATCGCCGTTTGGTCTCAATGTTTCTCCTGCAAAACAAGCAAGGAGAAGAGCATTAGAATGCTTTATAATATAAATTTAACTTACTTACCAGGATTTTCGCACTTTAACTTCCAAGAGTTCATCGTTTTCCTCTAGCACAACTTTGCTTTCTTCATGATTTTCCAACATCTTGACTTCAACTGTATTCCCCTTTACTTTTCCAGCTGAGGTGTTCGCAATTTTGATCTCACTTATCCCTGGCTTAGGAAAACTATCTTCACGAAGAATTTGAGCAAATTCACCTAGGCAGTTCCTTTCAAATTCATCATCTGGAGAATTTCACCTTGAAAACACATTTTCTTCATTTTGCCTTAGAAATTTTTTCAAATTTCCCTTAGGAAATTCATCAATCCTGTGCCCATCAAAAATCTCCATCTTGAAGGCCTCGACGAAGCATGGAAGACTTTAAAATCAACTCCTCATCGATAATCTTCGATACCCAGAAGAAAATTTCCTTCAGAACGCGTCGAACTCATGGGTGCACAACGAACGGGTTCATTTAATTTTCTTGAACTTTGAACCTTGGAGAAATAACTGTTAACAAATTTAATCCCGTTCTTCATCTGTGAATATTTTCTTTTTCTGACTCGAAAATATTTTTAAATCCATCCTGCAATGCCAGCATCTTCATCCTTGACACACTTTACTCATCTTAGGAAATTTCATCATCTTGCAATTCTAGGCGTATTTTCTAAAGGAAGGAAATTTTGTGCCTTAGAAAATTTTGAATCACTTAGCACTTTTGAAAATTTTGCCTTAGAAATTTCTTTATTCACCTTCAATCACTCTACCTGTGGTGAGGAAAATTTTATTTTGCTTCACGCCTAACATGTCTTGTTCATATTTCCATCACCTTGTATTTTACTTCATACTTCCATGAAGGATGGGCCCATTTGCCTTGTCATAGAGAACATTCTCAACGCCTTAGTATATTTTAATCTCCCCTTCCAACGCCTAGCTTATTTTATTTTCACCACCTTGGCAATTGTCATTCCTTGGCAATATCATTTTTCACTTGGCGCATATCCCACTTCATGGGGAACATATTTCCAACGCCTTACATTAATCATTTCACCCTCAACACCTTTATCTTTGCATGGCGCATATAGAGGTAGCAAGAGGACAAGCTTCAAACGCCCAGCAATATTCATCAACTTTACCTTATAGGCTTAGCATTTCCAACGCCTACCAACACTCCCTCTTACTTTATCCTTTGGCGCATTTCACACTTGAAGAGGATGGAATATTCAACGCCACCCTTAACCTCTTCTTGTCCTTGGCGCATTTGAGAGGGTGAGAGGGATTTCAAATTTCCAACGTCAAACTTTGACTCTCTTCCCTTGCTAACTTTGGGCGCATTTTGCATGATGTGGAGGATGAAAAACGTTGACCCCTTTGACCTTTTTCATTTTGGGTGCATTTGAACATGCATGAAGGATGGGCGCATTTAGGGGGTGGTGGAGGATATTTCCATGCCTTAGAAATTTTTTCCATCAACTCTCTCAACTTGGGCGCATTTTGATGGGGGTGGAGAATGAAGTTTGTTGACTTTTCTTTGACTCATTTGCTTTTGGGCGCATTTGAGCTCTTGAGAAGGATGGGCGCATTTGGAGGGGGCAAGAGGATGAAATTTTAACTTAGCCATTTTTTAAACTTCAAACGCCTTGCATGTGACTCTTCACCTCCCTCACTTTGTCTTTACATGCCATGATTTGGGCGCATTTTGCCATGCAAGAAGGATGAAGATTCTTGCCTTAGAAAATTTTGAACTTCTTCCTAGAGTGAGGACACATTTAGCCATGGGTAAAGGATGAGAGTTGATACTTAGAAATTTTCTAGCATGAGACCTTGAGCTGGGCGCATTTTCATGTTGATACAGGATGAAGCCTCCGACTTAGACATTTTTTTACCTTCCTCTGCCAACCTCCCATGCCTTACTATAAATAGTAAGTCTCTCAATTTTCACACTTCAGAAGCTCAGGTCAACTTGAAATTCTGAACACTGGATCCTCATGACTCCATCAACCCGTTCACACTACTACTCTAAGCTGACTTGCTAAAAATAGCATATTTCTGGAGGTGATTTGCTATTTTTAGTAACCTCTCTTTTCTGGTACCTCCACAGCTCCGTTTGTCTTGAAATTTGAATGAGGCGCTCCTCACCATGTGACCTGCCTGCTGACACCAATGCATGCACCTGACTTGCTATTTTTAGCCTATTTCCAAAATGACTTACTATAAATAGTAAGTGCTCCGTTTGACTTCAAATTTTACCAGCAAAAAGCATGAAGGATGCTGATCGCGGTGGTTTACATTGGTTTTCGAAAATTCTGACTTTTTGCCCCTCTTTTCAGGTCCCGAAGCTGGAAACCCTAATTTGCTCTGCATGCGTATCAAATGATCTCCGTTTGTTCTCGTTTCTGTTGCATTGCGATCAGCTCATGATTCTAAATTGCTGGGAAGCAGCTGTCGGGACGTACCTGCTAAAAATAGTAAGTTTCTTATTGAGTGATTATCTCCGTTTGCATGTCATATCACTGCGAAGCTCTCGAAAAACCCACAAGGAATCATCCGACATACAAAAGAAACCCTGACATGCAAACCCTAAAAATAGCCTCCGAAGGCTGAATTGTGAAAGTCGTTATCTCGCTTTGCATGTTATACCATCGCGAAGGTCTCGAAAAACCCAGAAGGAATATGCAGACATGTAGAGAAAAACTTTGCATCTAGGCCCTGAAATTTGCTCCGGAAGCTAAACTGCTAAAAATAGTAAGTCCTCTGTTTCAGCTCAAATTTCGCACGTGAGAAGCTTGGTGTGTTCTGAATGCAGTGTGGCTGTCGGATTCTCAAAAATGCTGAAGGATTGCTTGTAATTGCACACTTACTAAAAATAGTAAGTACCTCAGAATTTGATGAAAATTTGCTGGGAGCCTACTGGGGCACACTGACAACAATGTTAAGCTCTGTTTTCAATTTATTCACTTCGTTTAACCTCGAACTGACTAAAAGACTCAAAACCCTAATTTTCAGACTTGGCCAAACTCATGTTTAAACTCAACGGCAAAGGAATCCCCGGAAAGGCAGACAGAAACAAGAGAACGAGAGAGACAAAACCAAAGCCAAAAGACCAGAATGGAGCAAAAATTAGGGGTCCCCATCTTGAATGGGGTGATGTGTGAAAAGGTCACAATAGTAAATAGGGGAGACTTGACAGAATTCTAAGTGTGACGAGTTGGAAGTGACTACCTTGAATACGCCCTTGCTAGAAAATCTTTAAGTGTTGGAAATTAAAACCTTGAGGGCTCAAATGCGCCTGGCTGGAGGGGGGTCATTATTAAAGTTTGAAAATTTCATCTAAGTATTTAAAATGACCTTCCATATACGCCTAGAGATTTGAAGCTGGAGAAATATTTTAATGTCAAAATTGAAATCTCATGATAATAAGTCCGCCTAGGTTTAAGTATGGCTTTAGGGAGTTTTCTATGGCGTTGGAGATAAAATGAGGTTTGCCCATTAAAATTTAATTATAATTATTTTCGAAAGTCTAGAAATTAAATTCCCCCTTTTTGGTTAGACACATGAAGTTTTGAAGTCGGGAGATATTTATCAAGGGGGAAATATTTTAAAAAATATTCTAGAAGGAAAATAATTTTTGCCTGGTGATTTTTTTAAAATGCTGGAGCTCGCGAGTGATGAAGCTTTTTCGGGCGAAGTATGAATTTTTCTAAGGCGTTGGCAAAATAAATAAAATTGTCTCAAGTGAATTAAATGGCGTTGAGATTAAATTTTAATAAAAATACGCCATTTTAAAAAGGTGAAATTTTTAATGCTGGAGTAAATTTTAATGAGTTTCTCAAAATTACTTCAGTTAGCTGAAAATAACTTGTAGTCGAGGAGGGAAATTTTAAATTCAAACGAGGAAAGAATTTCCCAGAATAGCTAATTTCTATGACGACTCTATGACAGCTGAGAATATTCTCTCCTAAAATTGGAAAATTTCTAAGTAGTGGGGGAGTGAATTAATGGCAATTGCTAAACTGGGTGGTTGCTTTCAGTTATAAAAACTCCGAAGCTCTTCATTTTTCTTCACAAATTGCAGAGTTGAAAATTGTGCTGACGCTGAAAGTGATTGCTGAAGTGGGTGAGAGATTTATGAGTTGAATTATTTTTCTAAGTTGCTGAAGTTGAAAGTTGAGAGTGCTGAGAGGAAGTAAATTCTGAAGTAGAAGTGCTGAGTTTGATTTTTTCGAAGTTCTGAAAGTGTTGTAGCTGCGAGTCGCTGAAGCTTGAAGTTTTAAATTTCGGTGTTGTATTTCTCGAGATGGCTGAAAGTCGAAGAGGAGATGCTGCTGGAACTAGCAAGGCTGCAGCCAGAGCTGGCAAAGAAAGTGCTTCCAGGCAGGCCATTATTAAACAACTGAAGAAGTCTTTTATCCCCGAATCAAAGTTTGTGTCAAAGTTGGGAGGTCTGACTGACACCAACCTCGGTTCATTCAACCTCGAAGCATTTAAGAGAAGAATATACGGTCAAGGTGGTTATCCTCCGTCGGTGACTTCACACAATATTGTAAGGAGCGGGTTATATGCAGCTGTTGGTTTTCCACCAGCAGTTCGATGTCATGAGCTGATTATGGAGTGTGCAAACTACTACAATTCGGACCATCGGACGATTGTTTCTCCAGAGGGCAAGCTGCTGGCAAATTTCACACCTGATGCAATTGGCAAAGCATTCGAGATTCCAGTTATGGACAAAATGTTGTACAAGTCCAAGGAGAGAGCCGATAAGATGTATGCTACATCTTTTGATAAGTATGCTAAGAGGATCAACACAACATGGATGAGGAAGCCTAAGCCTCCTGGCGCCAAGCTGCCAAAGCAAATTATTTTAGAGGAGCTGAAGTAGGAATACTGTGATTTGATCATGATGCTCAGCCGGGTGAATAGTAGCCCACAGGCGTATGTTTTCGAGCCTTGGATGTTCTTCTACATCAGCGTGGTGCTGGAGGGAAAATAATTTGTGGATTGGGCGCAGATGATCAGCGACAACATTAATGAACAATTTAGAAACCTGAGGAGAACAAAGACATTCTATATGAGCTCGTATGTCATTTATATGTTGGCTCGAATGACGAAATATAAGGGGCTGACGTACCAGGAGTCGATCGGATGCAGTCACGGTCAATTCAAAATCCATCAAGCATGTAGGCAGTTACATTTGACGAGCACCTGACACTTCAAAAGAGTGAACGATGCCTTTACAATGTACATCACGAGGACTCTTCAACGGAGAGTGCAGCAAAGAATATCCAAAGAGGCACAAGAGTTGATCGAGGAGTATGGGTTTTGGTTTGTCCAATTCCCAAAGTTCACGTATATAAGGCTGTTGGGACACCATTTGTATGCCTACCAACTACCAAGGTACCCCACTGATACAATGGTGATGCTTGAAGTGTCTAGGCAACTCATGGCCTATGACAAAATTATAAGAAAGACGGAGGATTGCACTTTCCTATTGTCATGGGAAACTCGCTTGAGGATTGCCCCTCTTTGCAAGCAGCCAAGGAGGCAGAGGATGAATTGCAGTTCTACTACCTCACTCTGCATACTAGCTGACAAGATTTTGATCCTCGAGGGAAGATTGGAACTGTGCAAGGTGAAGAATATAGGCACAAGGCTCATTTGGAGGATTTTTGGGCAAATGCACAAGATGAAGCTAAAATCAGGAGGAGGATGTTCTCCAGATTACCCCTGAAGCTGATCACAGAGTGTGAGGTGGTCCAGGTTCCGGATCAAGTTGATGAAGATGCCATAATTACTCACCCAGATTATGAATCAATAAAGAACACACCAATCCCACCACCGGATTGGGCAGAGCCGGAGGTCACAGACTTAGACACTTTGTCTATAACTGTCTTAACTTTCACAAGGAGCTGGGTAGATGGGCATGTTCACAGCCTAAAGAGAAGATCAATTGCCCTTACATACAATCTCATGGGTGATCGAAGGCCACCAGTGTCAGCAAGGAAGAGGAAACAAATCGCCCAAGCTGCGGAGCCACAATAGGAGGAAGAACCAATTCAGCCTGAGCCTCAGAGAACAGAGGAAGCATCGCCCACGCAGTTGTTGGCTCGCTCTTCAAGTGTACAAGAGGTGTCAGTATTTGCAGATCAGAGGGTTAGAGTGGCTGAGGAGTAGGATATGGAAGAAGTTAACCAGCCATTATCTAGAGAACTTGATAGTCAGAGTGCCAATGCTCTTGAGGGTGCCGATCAGCCAGATGAAGGAGAGGAAACAGAGACTGACATTCGCTTTGATCGTGCACTTGAGGCAGCCTTTGAGGATGAAACGATACCTGACGTTCGGGGTTTTGAGGAGGATAGCCAGCGTATGGAGATAGATGAGTCTCAACCGAATGTTGCTCAAGAAGAAGTTCATGAAGTTGAAGCAACAGAGGAGCAGCCCCTTATTGTCTATGGCGCTTAGCAGAATGTTCCCATCTGGCTCACACGCGTGATAAGGAGAGATCAGGAGGATGACACCGACCCGACAGTAGAAATGGAGGAGCTCCTGAATAGAATAAGTGGGTCACCTAAAAGAAAGAGAGCCAGGAAATATTCCAGGATGGAAACGGATGAGGCTGGTTCTCTCACTCTCCATGTTGCAGTTCCAAGGGAGGAGTGTGATCTAGGTGATGTGATGCATGAGAGTTACACTGTTACTACAATTGAATTAGGGCGCCCCACTGGAGCACAGGTGGTTGAAGAGGCTGAAAACTCCTTCCAGGCGTTGAAAGATAGGCTGCAACGAAAAGAAGGAAAGTACAAGAAATTGAAAAAGGAACATAAGGCATTAGTTGGGTATGTGCGGCATCTAGCACAACCATGTGCTTAGGAGAACCCAACGGTGGGACTTCCAGCTGAGCTACCACGAGAGTCGATCAACGGGCTTGAGGAGATGAAGAGGGCCATTTAGGAGGGAGACAAATGGGTTGGTGGTGTTCGTACTGAAGCCGAGAAATTCATTGTAGATCTTGTCTCCTCTTTTCAGCATGCTTCCAGTATCCTCTCTCGTTTGGAGAACATTGAGCAGGCTTGGGATGATACTCATATATTTCAAGATAAGACTATTCCACGCCTGGCTGCTCTAATGCCGATACCAATGTAGACTTTGGTTGAGGGGGTGATTCAAGCAGGTGATAGATATGATTTTCCTGGCTGGTATTCTACTGCATTCATTGGCTGAGGTTTCTTCGACATGGCAAAGACGGAGTCGGCTAAGATCAGGAAGGCTATGGGGAATATTCATGAGGGCATCCTCAATACATTGGAGGCATTATTCACCATAAGGCTAACTCCCGAGGAGGTGGAAGCTGATGGATTGAAGGGAAGATTGCAGCCGTTCCTCTAGGAGATGAGGGTGTTCGCTCAGATTGACTTTGAAAATATCTCCACATTCTCAACCATTATGCAGAGCACATAGGAATCCATTGAGACTTGGAGAAAATCTTGCGTCCGGCGGGAGCAGACGATCGCTATCCTTGAGTATCAGCTGAATCTTACTCCGGCGATCTCTGAACAGGAAGTTGATGCGGTGCTGGCCAGATTTGTTGCTTATGCGGTCAGAGAGAAGAACAATGGAAACAGAGTCATGAATGAGAATCTTTTGGAAGGATAGTGAGCATTAATTGCCCATAGTGGTCAAGGAGGAATCTGCTATTTTTGTACTCATTAATTACGCCACTCCACCTTCTGGCGGTTTTTAGGGCAGAATCTAGTCTAGGGCTGAAGTGGCTCGATCTGAGCAGTCCATTGTAATTTGATCTGGACCATCCATTGAGATTGGCTAGCTATATAAAGGGGTCCCCCCTCATTTGTACATTAGTTAGACTAGAGATTATAGATCAGAGAGTAGAGCATAGAGAGACAGTTTAGAGTTAGAATAGTTTTATTGCATGGCATTGTTTGAAGGAGAAGGAAAGTTCTCTCTTTGAGAATTTTGTAAGGAATTGTTACGAAGACTATTATAATAAAAGAGTTTTATTGATTGGTGAATTTGTCTTTTGTTATGAGCAGTTAGTGAGGTTTCTTCACCCTTCGACTTCAAGTAGGATATAAGTTAGAGTAATTTTCATGCAAGTAGTTAATTGTGGGTGGTTGTGTTTGATTTAAGTGAGCTTCATTTAATCCATACCACTAACAAGCTTACTGATGGTAAGTTTGTCCTGCGTGGTCAAGTGGAATTCTCTTCAGACTTAACTTCGATCGTGATTCACATGTGGGTATGCATTGTTTTGATGGTATTTACATTGTTGAGTCGTGATTTGAACACCTTCCGTTGCTCCTTTGAAGATTGCACCAACCTTGTTGAAGCTGTCCAACGTGAGGCAAGACAAAGTTTAGTTGAAGTCCATTGAAGTCAAGCTCAACGCCTCTTGCATTTAGTCTAGGATATAAATTTTCTAATCTCCGCAGCCATTCAATTTAGTTTATTTTTGATTAGTTTTAGGAAAACGTACCTCATCGCTAAATCATTCACGCAAAATGCCCTTCTAGTCATTAACCTGCTGTCAACTGCAAATATCATGAACAATTAATTGTGTAAGTCCCCTCGTAAAAACAACATATCAGAACGAACCTACTAAGGGTATTCCAAAACATTTTAGAACCTTGGAGTTGAACGTGCGATCTTTGTTGCAATCTTAGCGCACATAATTCTTTGATCAAGAGAGAATGAGTAGCCTTCAGATTACTTTGTTCTGCTGATTGGTGCGGTCACAAAAATCACATCAACAGTACGATCAACAACAAAAGTTCTACAACTTGGTTATTGGTGTGTATGGCTTATGAAATAAGGTGCCACAACTGATAAGCCCCTTTCCTTTATTGAAATTTGCAAATAACTCAAAAGTAAATCCGATTTAGGCACAAATGGACTCCAAAATGAAGCCCTCTCTGTAGCAATGATTCAGTTGGTCTTTCACAGCTTCAAGATTGCAGAACACTGAAGAATTACCGCTCTCCAATGGTGAAAATTGTTGAAACCCTTGTCTCAGGCACAAACACCAAGAAGCCAAGAAAACAATGTCAAATGATCAATGATAATGAGGTCGACTTGTCTTGGCTTTTAATATTTTTCCTCAAAAAGGCACGACTTTCTCTTGAATATGTTTTAAAACACTTTATACTCTTTTAAGATACTTCATCTCACTTGAGTGTACCTTTTTGTTTTACCATTTAATTTCACTTTATTAAATTTAAGTGGCTCACTTTTATAAAGTTAAAATATAACTTTATAATATCCCTTTTAATAATTAAATATAACTTAACCACTTAAATATTAATATCTCCCTCAATACTCAGTATTTTGACGTGTCGTTTGAAGCTGGGGTCAACACTATATAACCCCCATGTGTCCAAGTTCCCTAAATAAAAAGAGCATCATTTCTAGATTTATTTACTATAAATAGTAAGTCCCTCAAACTAATAAGCCAAACACTGATCTGCAAAGGCCTAGAACTGAACCCAATACTAAACTGAGGAAATGGAGGGACAACAACCTCCATTAATGGCCACTGAGACCCTCTATCCAAACATATTAGCCTACGAGGGTCCAAGGAATAGGCTAACCCATTTGCAATTGATATTGACTAGAGTGGGGACATTACATGTTGAGAGCTAGTGAGCCCCATGGAGCACAATTTCACTTTGCACTTGATATTACAAAATGCACTCGAAAGGGATAGAGCAATGCAATTAGAAGCCGCCATTTGTCTTTACCTTACTCACATTGGCTTGACACATTTCTCTATGCGTTCTTTTTAGGAAACTGCGATGTAAAGAAGCATTGTGACGCAATTAGGGGTTGCCTCATGTCCTTTTATTAACCCCAACTTAGCGCAATCTCACTATGCACACTCTTCAGAAGAATGTGATGCATTAAGGCAACACACTGCAATATTGTGCCAACACGTGTCTCACCTTTATCAATACCACCCAATGCATTTCAGCTATGCGCTATAAAAATGAAAATGTGACGTAAAGGAGGAATGCGATGCACTGAGGGCAGAACACATGTCTTGAGTAGACTGAGTTTTAGAACTTAAGTGATTTATTTCAAGCACTTGCATAAAGTTGTTTTTAAAGGTACGTGCCTAGGGGATGAAGGGATATGGGGTCATGTAAGGCATCTAGACTTAGGATTTTATAAAATAATCCGAGACCACGAGTTTAAGCAATGACATTAGGTACAAGGGATTGGTGAGTACATGGATTTAAAACCCATAAGCTATTACTTGAATGATTGGGAACCGACAACAAGAGGTCAACATGAGTTTAAAACAAAAGTGCAAGGGTATTTTTGAAGTTAGGGTTTTAGAAGGGTTTTCGCATAAATATAAACCCTAAACAAGGTTAAAACAAGCCCTAGTAAAGCAATACACCGTTCAGAAGCTCAAAATAGGTATAAAAAATTAGAGGCCAAGGAAAAAATTTCAGAGAGTTCCATTGGTGGCTATAGTTGGGGATGCTCGCTCAACAAGAACAAGGCAACATCTTAGAGACTCCGGAGAAGAAAACCACATATCAAAACAGTGCAAGACAAAACAAAACCAGGCAGAAAAAACCAAAGCAAAAGGACTTGTACAAAATAAACATATAATACATTTGTGCATGGACGAAACATATTTAAAGAGAAATATGGTTTCGAGAACTGTCCATGCGCTAGCAGTTCAAGAAATTCTCCAATGAGGTTTTGCAGAAAATAAGAATCCTCACCATGGGTATTGCTAATAAGATATGGTTCGAGCCACAAAGCATCAAATTTCCCATGCTTTCCTGAAATATTCCGAGCCAAATTTTTTCATTTTTTCACAAGTTACAAGTTACATTCAATACACCCGTTAACGTTAGAAGATAAACCCAAACGTATTGAAGCAACTCTAACTAGTATGGCGCCGATGACGGCGGGCATTGGTCAGAGGATCTTCTACTCTAAATGCTGGAAAAGGAACTCGACGTCAAGTATGTGCTACCCAATCCAATGTGGAGTGAGGGGCGACCATATGACGGAGTGATTACAAAAAGCAATGCTTGAAAAGAACTACTGAAAGCTGAAACACTCAACACCCAGAATGTGCTTGCTGACCCAGAGTGGGAGAGTAGCTACCATAGGGCGGAGATGGATTAAATACAATATCAAATGCTGAAAGAAAGAAGAACATTACAATCTGATAAGCAAGAATCTAAATGGCTGTCAGTACTACTGCCAGCATACAATTTGAAAGATGATAACTTGCTATCAATTACAAATCAGCATATGAGTAGTTTGCAACAATATTAGTAAATCCCTTTGTTGAGAAATGAAACTTAAACGGGAATGTTATTAAACAGATCCAACCTGATTCCAAGCTTGGCCAATCCTCAATGAAGTCTCCACAACGCTTTGAAGAATTCTCACCACCATCCGATGAAGGAATTGGCAGATTTCTCCACACTATATATCAGACCTGCACCTTTCGATGAGAAACCAGCAACATATAGATCTCTTAAATTGCTCGGAACTCCCTTAATACTTACTCAAATAACCTGATACTGAAAGCAAATCATACATATGATGGAGGCGCTCAAACCTATATCAAAGAACAGACCTAGAATGCAAGTATTATTTAATGCACGAATTTCAAGAGAACTGAAAAGTACGGCTCAACCAGAAAGGGCGATTTCTATATTAAAAATCAGATCCTCTTCTAAAAAATCTATAAACTTGCATACATGGGCGCCTAGCCAAAATGGATGGAATGGAACAATACCCACAATGGATTTTTTTGTCTTTTTGGATTTATGAGTAAAACATCAAATCTGCTAAAGCTAAAATGCTACAACCAGAAAACTACAATATGCCAAATCTGAACCTAAATAGACGAATGCAGATTACAATGCACGATTTCCAATGAACTCACAAACTAGACTAAAAATCATCACTAGTTGTCTCACAAACAAGAAGCGATGCCCGAGCTAGGAGGCCTTCATTCCTCGAAGCCAATCCAGAGCCAATCCGGCAGCATAACAGTATAGTAGACCAAAGATGGTGAAATGATGCTCCAGTCTCCTTTTTATAAGTTTCGGTTGACTTCACGAAACCCTAAAAACCAACTCAATGACCAAACCCTAGCTCTTTCTTCAAGATGGCGTCCTTTTCCCTTTTAGCTCAATATTCATATTTTAATTAAAATCAACACCTTGATAAATGCGCCCATATTAACTTGCTTTGACTTTGGAAAATTCATCAAAAATTAAATATATCCTTAATGATGACGCCACCCTTGAAGTCCACCTTTTAAAATGACATTAAGTCATTTGACTAGGCCAAGGTGATAAAATAACATTTAAATTATAATGTTATTTTTTAAGTGAAATGAGCTCAACACCCCAAAACTGCATTCTGAAGCTTGAAACTGAATACGCCACTTGAGTCAACTGAAGGGGAAAGTCAACTGCCTGAGACCATCCTGTTTACTGCCAAAAATAGAATTTACTAAAAATAGTAAATTCCTGGACCCTAATTTTACCTTCCGACTAGCCTTCGGGTTTCCAGAAAAAGGCCAACGGTCACAGGAACGATCAGGTTTGAGAAGGGGACATTACATTTCCTTTTTCCTATGCACTTGCATTCCATAAAAGGACCATATCTCCTATCTGAACCTTTCTTTCAGTAGCCTTCTTGTCAAATAGATGCTTGATTTGCTGCTGTAACTTGCCATTTTTCTATTGTGACATTTTTATTGTTTCATCTGGTTGTGTAAGTTGGTTGATTCTATTACTCATTGCATGAAAGATGTCTTCATCTTACTCCTGGATAAATTTGTATACCTGCAGCAAATTATTAATAGACATTCTTGCCTCCAAGCCATAAACAAATTCAAAAGGAGATTGACCTGTAGCCTTTTTCATTGTCACTCTATCAGCCTACAAAGCTTGTGTGAGTTTGGAATCCCAGGCTTTCTTATTCTTCTCTATCATTCTTTTTAAGATTTTCATTAAAATCTTGTTGCTGGATTCTGCTTGACCATTTCCTTGAGGATGATATGGAGAGGCATAGGAGAGTGTTATCCCATACTAATTGCAAAAGGTTGTAAGATCTTCAGATCTAAAGCACATTGCATTATTAGAAACTAATTTCTCTGGCATTCCAAATTTCGTCAGAATATTGTTGATCAAAAATTCTATTACAACTTTGTTGGTAGCTCTTCTAGTTGGTGTGACTTGTATCCATTTTGTAAAGTAATTAGTGGCTACAAGAATCCAACTATGTCCACCACTTGATTTTTCAGTAATCTATCTTATGAAATCAATTCCCCATTGTGAAGGGAGCTTTCACAGATATTGGTCTCAAAGGTAGATTACCAGAGAACTTCAACTTCCTTGAGAACCTTTGGTATGCGTCACAACTTCTAATCAATTTGTGAGCATCTTTAAAAACTGTAGGCCACTAGTAACTTGATCCCAGGACTTTGTGGGTTGTGGTTTTTGCCATGTAATGCCCTTCGCACACTCCATTATGCATTTCATTCAAGATTTCAGTTGCCTGCTCCTCATTCACACACTTCAACAAGATTCCCTCTTGATTTCTCCACCAAAGTTCATTATCTATAATTACATATTTAATGGCTTGTAACTTTAATGTCCTCTTTCGGTTGTTAGTCATATTTTTTGGACAAGACATATTTTGCAAGTAGAACACAATATCTCTATACCATGATGAAGTTTTCATGTCACATTCAAAGGATGCTACATTTATCTCAACATTGTTGATTTGATTAGCTTCAAGATTTGACTCAACTATGAGCTTAGCTAATCCTTG